>OY813001.1:83934987-84277487 GCA_963681545.1 Germaria angustata | reverse complement strand
AATGGCTCCAAAACGGCTGCGCCGATTTTGACGAAATTTTCAGGAAACCCTCAGATTACTCGGGCGGGTGACACTGTGAAGTCCGATTTTTTATTTTCGGTCTGTGGGCGGAGGGGAGTGGCAAAATCCAATCTATATATAAAATTGGATGTGTGTATGTATGTATGTATGTATGTATGTAACGTAATGGCTCCAAAACGGTTGGGCCGATTTTGACGAAATTTTCAGGAAACCTTCAGAATACTCGGGCGGGTGACACTGTGAAGTCCGATTTTTTGTTTTCGGTCTGTGGGCGGAGGGGCGTGGCAAAATGCAATTTTCATATTGCACCACCAATGACATATACATATATTTATTTTTTGTGTTTTTTTTTATTTTATTTTACTTTTTTTGGAAAGCCGTTGTCATGTTCTTCTAAACGAGATATCAAACTCTTAAATCGGTTATGTAGTTCCGAAGATATTTTGAGCTGACGGTGTCAGCTATATGTACATAAAAATTAAGTTTATGTTCGTGATCGCTAAACTCAAAAACTACTGGACCGATTTTGACCAAATTTGATATGCATGCTCTATGGGCCGTGAGGAGTGTTTCTGTGTAGTTTGAAGTTCGTCCAACAGATGGCGCAATACTTAGTTTTGTGTGTGTGTTTTTGCACCGTAACTCAAGAACTACTGCACCGATTTTGACCAAACTTTATATACATGTTCTATGGGACGTGAGGAGTGTTTCTGTGTAGTTTGAAGTTCGTCCGACAGATGGCGCAATACTTAGTTTTGTGTGTGTTTTTGCACCGTAACTCAAGAACTACTGCACCGATTTTGACCAAACTTATTTATACATGTTCTATGGGACGTGAGGAGTGTTTCTGTGTAGTTTGAAGTTCGTCCAACAGATGGCGCAATACTTAGTTTTGTGTGTGTGTTTTTGCATCGTAACTCAAGAACTACTGCACCGATTTTGACCAAACTTTATATACATGTTCTATGGGACGTGAGGAGTGCTTCTGTGTAGTTTGAAGTTCGTCCAACTGATGGCGCAATACTTAGTTTTGTGTGTGTGTTTTTGTACCGTAACTCAAGAACTTCTGCACCGATTTTGACCAAACTTTATATACATGTTCTATGGGACGTGAGGAGTGTTTCTGTGTAGTTTGAAGTTCGTCCGACAGATGGCCCAATATTTTGTTTTTTTGTGTTTTGCCCAATAGAGATTAGCGCGTTAAGCCTATGCTGCGTTTTGCTAAAGGCGTTGGGTCCTTGACCAGCGTGTAGTGGGGTTAATTAGCCCGATACCTTTATTTGAACAATAATTGCTATGTCAATTTAGTGCAAATTTGAAGGCAAAACAAGGTTTGCCCGGGTCAGCTAGTAATTCATAAAATGAGAACGGCTTGGCCGATTTCTGTAAAACTTTTTGTCAGTTGTTCGTATTTTCGAGGAGAAGTTTTTTATGGAAGAAAATTTTGGAAAACCCTCCGGAAAAGTCGGAAAATTGGAAAAATCGAAAATCGAGTTTTTGTATGAAATTTTGTTTGAAATTATTCCTTAATGGCTTTTCAAATTAAAAAATAGAAAGTTTTTTGAAGGCTTAAAATTGGGGCGAGGCGTAGTTCGCCTGGTCCGCTAGTATATATATATATATATATATATATATATATATATATATATATATATATATATATATATATATATATATATATATATATATATATATATATATATATATGTATGTATGCATGTATGTATGTATGTATGTATTTATAAATATATACATATATACTGATATACGTGGATTTTTAATGTTAGTAATCGAAACGAACGTCGTCTAAAAATACTTTTCCGCAAAGATTTATGTACGAAAATAACCCTTAGAATAACGCGGTAGTAAAGCTCTTAAATAAAATTACATTACATTCAAGTTGTAATTGAATTTCTAATAATTAATATGTAAATAAAAAAGTTTCTTCTAGTGGCATTTTTTTCAATTGTTGTCTTCTTTTGATATAAAAATATGTATGGATATGTATGTACGTGTCTTTTCAAAATCAACACTTATTCTTCTATGATCAATTTTCGTTGCCTTTTACTTATGTATGTACCCATAATCAAATTTCAGCCATTCTAATGGGACGACAATATATTGATGAACTCGTAATTTTTATGTTCTTCCTGCAGGGTATACTCTTATATTCATTCTTTAACTTAAGCTTAAACTAAATTAAGTTGACGCGAAAGCAAATTTCGTTCGAAAATATACATATGTATGTATATTGAAAATAAAAACGAATTTGTTATTTTTATTATAAGGTTTACCGTCTGGCCCACAATGTCGAAAAAATCTTTCTTTCGTACAATTAAAACGAACACATTTTTGTTTTTGTTTTAAATGTAATTGTGAGTGTAATTGGATTTTGGGATTAATGAATACATTAACTCGGCATAAGTATGAAAATGTGTGAATTCAAAGATATAAGTACATACATATATTTCATATTAATAAAATTTGTTATTCGAGATATTCCCCAAAATAACTATTTAATATTTTATTGAATGCTTTTCAATCATGATTTGGCTAAAAGGGTACTGATGATTTGAGTAGCGCCAATGAAATGCAGGCCAGCAACAAACAATAAAATATTAAATATATTTCATATTAATGCAAATAATAAGTGTTCGCCACACTTCAAAATGTTGAAGGTTGCATTTTCGTTAAACATTTGAGCAATATTTTCATCTGTGCTGATATATTGAATATTAATTTCGTCTGATTAAAAATTTTCACGTATGTAATGAAATCGTATATCTACTTACATATGTGCTTGCTCCTTTTACTCGTATGTGATACAAGAAACATCACATTCTAGTTGTTACTTGTTGTTAATGCTAAGTGTAACACACGTTTGTTTGATGTGATATATCTATATACGAGTAGCTACTGACGATAAATAATTTTAAAAATTATTACATACTCACAGCCATTGTCACTATACAAAGTTTTTTTATTTTTATCACATTTTCTCCCTTTTCCTTTCTAAAAAACTTTGTTGTAATAATAAAAAATAATACGTTTTTTTCATTCTGCTTCGAAAACCATATCATCCAATTTTGTTTTCTCAATTACTTTCTCTTTAGAAGCATTTATCTTAGTTTCCATGCTTAATTATTTTATTCAGTGATAAAAAATTAACATTTAGTAATTTAAGTACGAAGAGAACATTGCATAGAATAATGTCGGTAAATTCCGATTTCAAAACTATATAACCTTTGCCCTCTGCATAAACACAATCACCAGAAATAATTGAAATTTTATATAAACGGACTCACATTTTTTCATGCTTCATTTTTTGATATGTTTAACTCAGAGGGTTTTATACCAAAAAGATATTAGCCAACGATTTTTGGGGTATTATGTTGGACTGTGCTTTTTCATCTACTTCCGCTCCTGAGGGGCAAACACCATATACTACTGATCAGTTGTCCAAAGTGATTAAAAAAGGGTTCACCAAGTTGGGTAGTTGTCTTCATTAATTTTTCCGATTTGCAAGAAACTCCATATTTTTCTCATTATAGAAAACGTAGCAAATTAAAAGCGTTTAGACAAAAAAAATCGACCAACTTAAATTGGACTTATTTCCTTGGCACGCTAGGCCCATAACTTTTGTATACAAATAATTGCACGTGATAAGAAGACGGATTTTTCCATAAGATGTTTATTGAATGAATGATTTTGTTCATAAGACTGAATTCGAATGTTACACTAAATAATATTTGCATTAACTTGGCATAAATATCAAAGTGTGTGGATTGAAAAAGAGATACAGTGTGATACCAAGAGTTGGTCTCAACGGATTTTAATTTACATTTGCAAAAGTTTTGTGATGTACATACATATGTATGTACATAAGTATTTTATTTTAAATAAGGATTTGGTGTCAACGAAAAGCAAACAACAGCACCAAAATTTCAAAACTTTTGGACCAAAATTTTGAAAGCACTTTTTTGATTCTTTCAACTTTTTTTTAAGTGAAGCAAAAAACCACAAGTTATTTCTAAAAATTCTTATTTTAAACGTTTTTTTCTATTGAAAACAAAATTTAATCAGATATTATATCGTGATTAAAATGCAGAAGTTTTATTCCTTCAAAATTTATAGTTTTTAGGGAATAAGAAACCTAAACAATTTTTTTTTAATGTACACTTCTGGAAAAAATTTTTGCAACTAAATAAATATGAATAAATACTGAATACAAATGGAAGCGTGCTCATATTAAAAACTATTTTCCCCATTTCTATCCATATTACACATGAAATAAAGCATTATTTTTGGAATTGAACTAATTTATTGTGCTAGATTTCCCATTAACTTCTAAATTTGAATATGGAAGGAATAAAATTTTAATATCAATATTGGCTAATGACTCAAAATAACTAAAGTCAACTGCATCTTTGTGAGATTCTCTCCAACTAGATAAATTAATTAAGGGAGGAGATAATCTGTACTGAAGATGAATTTGGATATGCGAATAAGTATTACAGATATTTACACGTATTTGTTATCTTTGTGGTAAAGACCTAAAAATTAATACATACATATATGTATGTACATACATATGTATGTATGTATATGTACTTATATATACAGAGACGGACAAAATTATTCACACATGCTTGACGCATAAAAGTATTGAACTATAAATATCTCCTCAATACATTGGCTTAATGCAATTTTTTAAATTCATTGCATTTATTTGTTTATAGTATTATTAAAAATAACAAAAAATCACGTAATTGACTTCAGTATTATGTAACGAACACAAAACGGATATCACTTCCATTTTAGTGAAGATAAGATTATTCACACATTTTAAATTCATAATAGTTAATATTAAAATTAAGATTAAGATTAATTAATATCTAGTTACTAAATCTTTTCTTTTTAGAACTTCATTTAATGTGTTTGCCATAGAATTTACTAATTTTTCTGTGACTTCTGCTCCAATATTTCCCCATTCTTGTTGAAGAATTCATGTCTGGTGATTGCGGGGGTTGGAAGAATATGTGGTACATGGTGGATGATCCACATACGCTTATCATGGGCAGTGTAATTTGGCCCATTATCTTGTTGGAAATAAGAATTATTACCAAGACCAAACTTTTGAACACTGTTTTGTATGTTTACCTTTAAAATATTGAGATACACGTTCTTGCCCACCGACATATACCCCCACATCATAACCCCTCACACCATGTTTGACTGTGCTGATAATGTTGGTTTTTCAAGTTCACAATTTGGGTTTCTCCATACGCGTATCCTACCGTTAGACTGAAAAATATTAAATTTGCTTTCGTTTGTGAATAATACAGTTTTCCAGAAGACAACAGATTTATTTAAATATGATTTTTTAAAGTCAATTCTATTCTTCTGATTGACTTTGCTTATAAGGTTTTTTTCGTGCGATTCGAGATCTGAAACCAGCACTTTGCAGGGTCCTGCGCACAGTCTTTGGATGTATTTCTTTTCCAACCTCTTTCAGTAATTCTGCTGCCATTTGGGAGGACGTAATTTTTGAATCTTTCTTAATTTTTCTTACTACTTTTTCTTTTTTCCTTATTGGTAAGCTTTCGAGATCTAATAGTATGGGGTCGACTTTTAGGGTCCGTTTCATTTTTAAAACACTTTATGATGCTGGATATGGTGAATTTTTTTTTTGATTTGGCTGTTATAATTTTTACTCAGAGTTGTCCCTATTAAATTGTTAAAAATAATTATATTTCGAAAGAAAGAGTTTCTTAACGCGCTTTTCTTAAGCGATAAATATGTATTTTCTTAGAAGCTTTATAGATAACCTTTTGCGCTCTATGGGAATTTAGAAATGCAAAAATCATTTTGCATTAGCACTTCCCTGAATATCAAAAAATTTTACGCTAATTTCCCTTCATATCCTCACAAAATGTCAACATAAGTTAACACTGGCAACCTTTATTTATTCTCATAGTCGCTTGTTCTCTCTTCTTAGTTACTGTGCAAGAATGATAGAATTAAACAGATTACGCCATCCTGGACACAAAATTTTAATTTTCTGAGCATGTTGGTTAAATGACGTCACGAAACAGTCTGTTGTTTAAAAGTTATAGAAACATAACAGTGGGACAATTTTTAATTTTTTTTCCTGAAATTATTTTATGAAAATTTTTTTGTATTTTGTTTTTATTTATTATTTACTTTAATATAAATACATAATTATATTATTTAGAACATAGGATTAGTTTGTTATTTTATTCAATTTTCTTCTTCGACTATTTATATATTGATTAATAGCCGCATTAAGCGATCTTATTCTAAAGTTCATCATATATATATATATATATATATATATATATATATATATATATATATATATATATAATATATATATATACATATATATATATATATATATATATATATATATATATATATATATATATATATATATATATATATATATAATATATATATATATATATATATATATATATATATATATATATATATATATATATATATATGTAGATTTAAATTGTTTTAGTTACAATCAAAATAATAAGCAAATTTCATGACTTTTAAATAACATACATACATAAATTTAGCCTCTGTCACCCGCGTTAAAAGTTACTGAATCGCAGCATTGAAGACCAACATATATTGCACTAATTTCCTTTTCCTCATAAAATAGCAACATAACTGAACACTGGCAACCCTAATTTATTCTCATAGTCGCTTGTTCTCTCTTCTTAGTTACTGTGCATTAAGAATGATAAATGTTTTATCATTCTTGACTGTGCATTCAGTTTTTGCATCTCTTCATTTGATTTGCACTACAGCAACAAAACAAAAGCAAAAACAAACGGCACGGACAGTTAACAACTTGCTCAAGTTGGATTTCTTTAGTTCTTCTTTTTCATTTACGAAGTGCGTATGTTACTTAATAAATAAATGGCTGTATATAACATTAGTAATATTAAAAAGTCATTATTTTGCAAAAAAATAAGAAAATTAATAAAAGTGTTTACATTATTTGTGTTTTACAAAATTTCGCAAAAGGGTTTAGGGAAAACATAAGAATTTCAGTGGGAATCTAATTGGAAAAAACTTATTTCATATTGTGTTATGTTAGTGTTATGTTGTGCCGGCGGAGCACTTGTTTTCAAGGTTCCCTGCAAAAGCAGGCAGTTTATAGTTTTGAGATGATATGTGCATACATACATATGTATGTACATACATACTTAGGTATGTACATACATATGTATGTACATATGTACATATATAAGTATGTATACATACATACATATGCATGTACATATCTATTTGAATGCAATAAATGAAATTAAAATCAATTTAAAATTAGTGAATAAAGTGAATAAATGAAATAAAACTAAAATCAAAATGCTTTGATGCAAATGCCTACATAATTGCATGCATAGATATGTAAGTAGGTATGTACATATGTAAGTATGCGTGTGATTTTACATACATACATACATATGTATGTACATATGTATGTCCATATGTACATAAGTATGTATGTACAAAACTTAGAATAAATAAAAAGAACAAGCGGACTAAATGTCAATTATTAAATTCAATAAGAAGTTAGTTATATAATAGGTTGGTTATATAATTAAAGTATAATTAAATATTAACGGTTGTTTTGAAAGTGGGGTAAGTCCTCTGTAAGAATTATCCGTCTGAATTATCACATTTTTAGCCACCTTTACATTTTGAAGTAGACAAGTAATTTCATTTGGAATGTGTTGCCACTTCAGCTGCAGACGTTCCTACAACTCGATTAAGTTAGATGGAGCTGTTCGAAACTATCACAACCGTCTTTTCACAATTGACCACGAATTCTCAATTGGATTGTGATCGGGACTTTGCGGAGGCCTCTGCATCAATTTAAAATTTTGCACAGTCAGAGATTCCTCAAAGATTTTTGAGATTTATTTCTGGTGTCCATCCTGTTGAAACACAACTTTTTCATCATGATATGCGCTGATAGGTACAAAATCGGTAAAGTGGTCTGTAATATGTTCAAATGGTCTTTCTTTCTCATGATTCTATAAATTTTCTGCAATGGATCATCATGCCACCATGTAAAAGAACACCATACGATGATATTGCCTCCGCCGTGTTTGACGGTTTGTTGAATAGGGTGCCCTTGAATGATATTCTGCTGTCAGCGCCTGAAATACTATTTACCATCGGACTGATATCGGTTAAATTTGGACTCATCTGACCATATCACGTGCTTCCAGTCATCAACAGTACATTATTTGTGTTGCCTGATGAATTTTAGTTGTACCGAACCATTTCCATGTGACAATGCAGACGTAGATTGCTTCACAGCTGAGAAATATCCATTGTTGTATAGCGCTCTCCTTGCTGTCCATCGGGTAACATCTTTATCTATTGCTAGAGAAGCTTCCTTTAAGGTTAAAGGTATGCGCCCCCATCAGCTAATAGCTACACTTCGTCGTTTTAGCATTCTAACAACCATATATGTATATATAAATATATATATATATATATATATATATATATATATATATATATATATATATATATATATATATATATATATATGTATATATATATATATATATATATATATATATATATATATATATATATATATATATATATGTATATACTAGCTGACCCGGCAAACGTTGTTTTGCCTAAAAATGTCCCATGATCTGTACTATAGATGTACGTATATGTATGTATTTAGGACTAAAACATACATTGATCATACCCCTTCACCAATGAATCTGGAATGAAAAATGCAGATATAATTTGATATCTCTCTGCGTCAGTACTATACATATATCTCAGCTTTCTTGCTCTTAAAAACTCATTTGCCACGAACCTAAAATAATAATAAAATCCGGCTTTAAACTGATACTTCTCGTCGCCAGTACTTTATGTGTACTTACTCGTATGAAATTATTTTTTCATTTATTGAATTGTATTTCCCTCATTGAAGCACTCTGTGATAAACGATATTTTTCGTTTTTTTTTTGTCAGGTGCGAAAACGATCAATGCAGAAGGTTTTCCGACACCTGAACATGCGACATACCGTTGTCCGTGTGAATTTCCAGATTTAGGCCACAAACACTCAATGATTGGCCTTGTGATTTATTAATTGTCATGGCGAATGCAAGACGAATTGGAAATTGTATTCGCTTAAACTCGAATGGCATATCGGTTGGGATCATTGGAATTCTCGGAATGAGAACTTCCTCACCTTTGAACTTTCCTTTTAGTAGTCTCGCGTGAATCACATTGCTCATGAATTTTGTGACCACTAAACGCATTCCGTTGCATAGTTTTGGTTGGTTGAGATTGCGAAGCATGATAACGACTGAACCAACCTTCAATTGTAAATTGTGCGGCGGCAAGCCAGGCACATCCAATGAATTCAAGAACTCAGTTGGGTAGTTAGTTGCTTCGTTTTCGTTTGTTACACAGTCGATAGATTTGAACGAATGCAGTAACCCAACGATTTGATTTTGAATTATGAAGTTTAAGTGATCCACATCCTTGTTCTTTGCCGCTAAAATTGCTCTTTTACTCAACCAATCGTAGTTTTGGTGGTTAGCAATGATGTTTGGAAACACTTTGTTGATAAGCTCCTCTTTCGTTGAGACGAAATTTGCAAAAATTTGACGGGAATGAAATCAATCCATTCGATGAGTCGACAGGAACACGACCATTACCGATAGTTAGCAGTTGATTGGAGAACACTTCGGCAGATGGATCGTTTAGCATTGCAACTCGCATGTTTGTCGTCAGCTGAAGTTTCTTCACAAAACGCCACAATGGTGATGATTTGAGGCAATCATTGATCTCATCGGCAGCGGTCGATTGTGGTATTACTGGTAGTGTTTGCCGCAAATCGCATGAGAGTAAATTCAACGCACCCCCAAAACATATTGCGTCATTACGCAGATCTTTCATAGTGCGATTCAGAGCTTCTAGCGCACGATTATGCGACATTGTGCATTCGAACCAGATAAAAATTTTAGTTGCTACCAAAACTTTGGCCATTGCTGAATGTTTCGCTATGTTACATGTGGGTTCTTCAATCGCTTGAAGGTTTAATCGCAATTTTAATGCAGAATGAGCAGTTCGGCAACCTTCCAGCAGCGTAGCTCTTATTCTGGAAGAAGCTACTGCTACAGCAATTTCCGATCTTGCACGAACTGTAGCCAAAATCAATGATATGAGGAATGTCTTGCCATTGCCACCAGGCGCATCAAGGAAAATCATGCCGCCATTTCCATCATCCATTGCATTCATCACCGTACCGTATACTTCTTTTTGTTGGGGATTCAACAAAGGTACATTCATTCGAACAAATTGGCTTAATGCATTTGTGTCGTATTCATGCTCATGCTGCAATTCTCGTTCGAATGCGTTGTTTATTCCACGATCAGGCGATGTCATTCCTAACCTGACTAACAAACTGCCGCACATTAGGTAACACATGCCTTCTATCAAAACCAAAGCCTGGTTGTGCATCTCTTCATTCATCTCAAGATGGGGATTCCCTGAATGGACACGAACTCGATGCAAAATGTCTTCTGACATGTCATCCTTGTACTTCTCCCAGATTTCACGTGGTTTCGATGGAAAACATGTAGAAATAATGATTGAAAACAATGTGCGTATCTGATTTGGAGATGCGGAAACAGTTGCTTCAGCGATTGTCGTGTCCCAATGCGTATCGCTTTCTAGCAAATTAAGCTCCTGACATACTGCACGAAATATTGGCAACACTACACCATTGAAGAGATTCAAATGATGTCGGGCCTCGAATATTCGTGAGATATGTTCGTTTTAATGGGTTCTTGAGTTAATATGGCGTTGTAAAAAAGTTGATGCACACAACGCCATCTACTGGCAATACCGGAACCAGCATTTGAAATTATGTTCGTTTTTATGGGTTCTTGAGTTAAGATGGCGTTGTAAAATCGCTGTATACAAAATGTGTGGGGAAATTAATTTTCTTCCTAATTTTTTTTCGGAAAAATTTCCGGAATTTTCTTGGGTATTCTCCTTGTTTGGGTGGAGACCTAACCGAATTGGTACTCATCATCGAAATCGGTCCAGGCGTTCTTGAGTTATAAGCGTAGTAACTAACATCACTTTCTTTTATATATATATATATATATATATATATATATATATATATATATATATATATATATATATATATATATATATATATATATATATATATATATATTATGTATATGTATTTATAACATGATGAAATGCTAATTTATATATGTATTTTATGATATAAACTGCTGACTTGATTTTATACAAGGGACCTTACCCCATTTTTCGAAATAACCGATTCGATTAATAATAATATGTTTGATAAAAAGTCAACTGTTTAATACATGTGTATTTATTGCTGAAGCGGTCGTCGCATATTCAAATATTCTTCTTGACATCTAAGTAAGGTAAGCAAATGATTTAAATAAATTGATAATTTAAAACTATTTTCAAATGAAATTAAATTGATATACATGTATATACTGATATACATACGTGGATTTTTAATGCCAGTAATCGAAACGTCGTCTAAAAATACTTTTTCGCAAACATTTTATTGAAGTATGTATGAAAATAACCCTTAGACTAACGCGGTAGTAGAGCTCTTAAAAAAATTACATTACATTAAAATTGTAATTGCATTTGTAATACATATTTAATTAATAAACAAGTTTCTTCTAGTGGTAATTCAATTGTTGCCTTCTCTTGTTTTTGTGTGTGTACAGCCGGTATACTTTAGAATATAGCAGTAGAATTTTACAAATAGAGATTACGATCTTATTTAAAAAAATTAAGGAATTAAAATACACCGAGCGAAATTGCCGCAGTGCAATTTCGCTCGATTTCGTGGACATCAAAACAAAATAAAGGAAAGAAAAACTATTTCGCTACCAACAAAAAAAAAAAATAATAATAATAATAATAATAATTAAATAAAAAAATAACTGACAAACTTTTTGTTTGTACATATCTGTATTTTTGTTTAGTCTAGATGAAAACGAAAAAGTATGTTTGATATATTGTTTGTGCAGTTTATTTAGAGCTTTACTTCTACAAATTTTCAAATCTGTGAAGCTCTGATCTTATTTTGATAGATGTTAAAAAAAAAACTTTTACATATCTTTAAATCTCCATGACAACGTTATATTTATTCGTTACAGAAAATACTCGACTGTTCAGTATCTCATCATTTAATAGAAATTCTGAAATCGCTCAACAAACTCAACTTATTTGATATTTAATCTGTTCTTTTTTTAAATATTATTTTATTAAATTATCTTATGCATTTGTTAAGTTTTGTTTTTTGCGCGCAATAAACACCCTGCGATTTACTTTTTATGTATTTTGTAAATTAATTTATAAAGTATATTTCATTAAATAAATAAATAATATTGACACAATTACCTTTACGTGGGAAAAATATCATTAGTGGAAAGTTTTGCAGACGTTCCGGATGAAAAGTCTATTCCGAGTGGTATAATTTTTTTTAAATAGTGTTCTTTCGATATTGCAAAATTCAAAATTGTAAAATTAGTACTTTAAAGATTTATTGTCTATTGTGGATTTAGCTGTTCATCTACGAGTATCAATATTTCATTGGTGCTAATGAAATCATCAGTGAACTTCTAATTTTTGGAATATTCATTTTACAAAAATATAAGATGATCTATGTTCATTTTGTCACACCTGCTTCGAACTAGAATAAATATTTGAATATCATTATTTAATGTAATCTACTTGCGTGGTACTAGTATGTACATATGTACATGTGTAAATAAAAGTCGTGATCAAAATATTAGTCCAATGCAATTATTATATAAGAATAAATGGTTTTACTGAACAATTTTCATTTTAGTATTCCAAAATAAATAAAATGTATAACAAAATAATTTTTTATAAGTTTTTCTTAAGAACACAACTTGCTGTAAAATCAATAAACTGTAGAAATAGTTTGCCATTATAAAATTTGAATGGGGTCTTAAATATGCCAAAAATTTGTAATGTTAAAAATAGCAAGCTCATTCACTTTTATCCGTTTTCCTTGACAAATTCACATTCAGAAGCTTGGGCGCATCGCAACCTGAATCGATTAAATTTTCAATATAATCATGAACTAAATCGGGCTCTTGGTGATGAAATCGTATTAGCCACATGTGGCTAAAATCTTTGAAAATTATATGACGACAGGCGGTGGCACATACGGCACCCACTCCCAACTCACTAACCTCCATTATAGTTTGCAAAAGATTAATATTATATTTTTCGAAAATGTGAGTTTTCTCTTCGTCATTAATCTGTGGTATTAAGCATAAAAATAGTTTCACTTGCGAACAATCCGTTTTTAATTCACATATTAACATATTAATAGAGTTTATCGTATTAAGATCCACTTGTTTGGTAAAATAGCGCCTACGCTGTTGTGTGCTGAGATGATGCCGCAATATTTCGTTCTTCTTCAACTGAGGTGCAACGGCCACCACATACATGCCTAGATCGAGTAGAGCCCGTACGATCGGATAGCCAGCCTTAGTGTGTGACATAATTACGATGGCATAATGATTTTTCCAATAATCTCGTGAGCTAAGTCGTAATTGGCGTACAGGAAGCATGTGAATTTGTTAAGTTTTTCGTCTTTAATTTAGAAATTCCACTAAAAACTTTTGTTTATTTAAAAGAAAAACAAATTTCAAGATTCTTATTTTTGCATTTGTTTTGAATTAATTTCAAAATTTGACATTTCTTGTTAATTTAGAACACTGACTTGAAAATATACAAAATATACAAAATTATTTGGGATATTCTCTAAATTTGTAAAATGTGTTTGCTGTGGGAATCGAAGGCAGTGTTTTTTCTCGTATATACCTGCCTATGCGAAAATCTGTGTAATGTAAATGAGAACTAAAAAATTATTTCTTATTTCTTGTGGGCTTGGTTTTGTCGCTAACCATATCAACAGTACACTTTAGCCAACATGTTGAATGCTTTTCAAACATGACGGCTGAAGTGTAGTGTTGAACTAACAAAAACTTATTGATAGTAATGATTATGGTGATTAAAATTTCTACAAAAACATAGAACAAATACGAAGTAAATCAATTGCCATAATTTTACCTCACAAATATTTTCATTTGCCAACTAAAAGTTGACAGATTAATGGTGTAAGGTAGAAAAATAAAAAAGAATAATTGGTATGTTGTTTTATTAAAATTTAGAATTTTTTGCTTATATAGAAATTCTTTTTAAATTTTCTTTAAAATTTTTGCATGTTCAAAAATTTTTTAGTTGAAAATCTATTGATGCTAAGTTGGTGTGATCACCAGATAAATTTATGTAGACAAAAAGTAAATAATAAAAATTAGTACAATATATTGTTAAAACAAATCCCATTTTTAAATTGTTATTCCATTTAAAAACAAGTTTTGTATCTTGAAAATAAAAAGTAAATTTGACATTTTTATTGTTTTTTCAATATACATACATACATACATATGTATGTATGTAAATGCTCGAATGAAATTTTCATAACCATTTAGAAAAAGAAATAAATCTAACGTTGTATCTACAATTAGGGCATAGAAGATTGTTAAGAAGGGTGATGGTTGGTAATGCTCGTAGTTGTCAAATTTGATTTAATCAATAATTTTCTGATGTTGGCACTATTAACATTTCTGCTATTGTCACGTGCAGAGGAGATTCCAAAATGAACTTGACAGCCCTCGCTATATCCTGAGCCTGCAATGGAGTTACAATGTCAGGCAACTTCTTTAAATGTAAGGGCTTCTCCACATAACTGCCAAATTTAGTTGCTGTAATACCGGGACTAAGTGACTACAATTCACTTAATAAGAATTAACTTCAAAAACCAATTCATTTCTTAAAAACACTTACCGATAAACGTACTAATTTATCCTTGAATAATTCTTTACGCAATACCTCATTAGTGGCCCTTAAGCCGTGTTTAGCTATAGGATACAAATTAAAGCCACATTCTGGTATATGAGGCATTATATAGTGACCCAAGAGACTGCATATATTTATAATATGACACTCCTCCCCTTTAGCCACGGAAATTTTAATTAACTTATACGCTTCCTTTGTGCAAAAAACTGCTGCCATAAGATTTACATCCAACACACGCTTAAGAGACTCTTCATTGTTCTCGTCTAGTATTTTGGAAAATTCACACATTCCAGCGTTATTGATTAAGACATGGACTCTCTTAAATGTCTCCGCAATCCACATAAATGCGGACTTTATTTGTTCGAGTGACGTTAAATCACATTGTTTTTGATGGAATAATGAAACTTGTGGATAAATCAATTCATCCATAATGTCCTCTGCAGTTCTAAGAGTTAGTGATAGATTTATAACAACCATATTTGATTGTAAGAGTTCATGTGCTATTGCCCAGCCTATACCAGAACTGGCACCAGTTACAACGGCCACTTTATGCTGCCAACGATCCATTTCTTTGACTGAACTAGCAGCGACTAATGCCGGACATTCTAAATTCATTTCATTTATACTTTTACTCTATTACGATTTAAATTATATACTTATTCATTTGCGACTTAACACTTCAACGTAAAATTGAACTGAATAGTTTGAAACTACGACTAGAGTTTCGAGCATTCCCCACATTTTGACTACACGGAAAACTGGAATAAGAAATCAAATTCATCGGATTATATTTTTATATATTGTAAATATTTTGTTTGAGATTTTATATACGTACATACATATATGTGGGTATGTACATATTTATGTATGTATTTTTTTTAATTTTAGCCAGCTTGTGTATGGCCTTATAGAATAATATATGTATGTACATCTTCTATATATATAAAAATAAGTCCGTATATGTACGTCGCCGAACTAATCATAAACGCGTCGAGCGATTTCAACCAAACTTATACGTAGGCAGTGGCCCATATATGGTTTATATGAAGTTTGTTTAAAATCCGATAACGCATGTGTGTGCGGTGCGTATGTGAAGTGAGTGTGTGGAACAAAACCAACTTTATTAAAAACAAGTGTGTTTCTTTTCTTATTTTGTTTTGCCGTGCGAAGCAGGCAACGGGCCCGTTAGTATGTACATATAATAAACTTTAAAAATTTTCTCCAAAGTTTTTCATCAGAGGAATATTAATTATTTTTTTATAATGACTTGCACCATTATTTTTAAAAGCTTAAATGTGACTTGGAAGTTTCCTTTAATTTCGCATTATATATTTTAATCCAGTGTTTTCCAAAAATTTAAATGTCCCGTTATAAAAAAATAAAAAGTAACTGGCGTTTTTCATCAGATATCGGCTTTTTGATGTCTAAGGAAACTATTCAGCCAATTTTTGCCTTGATGTTTGCATGTGCGTGTGCGTATGTGCGTGCTAATTCGTCATTCCGCAGATTTTGATATCGCTTAGATTTCTTAGTAGATTTTGAGATCTTTTTGTCGAGTTCTATACAGCCAATCAGATCTTAACCCAACAAAACAACGTCAGTTTCCGAGAATTCATTCAAATCGATTGATTCGTTCCATTGTAATCGTCTCGAAAAATGTCGAACTAGGACTTTATTTGATTAATTCAAAATATTTATGAAAAATCGATTTAGATTCGCTTCTAGTGCTGTAAGATTTTTAAATTTGAGAGATTTCGAAAATAATTTTTTAAAATTCAGTCCTTTCTAAATTCGGTCACGTTTTTGCCCTTTTGAAAATTGTGTCGAATGTCGAAATTTATATTTAAATCAGTTAATTGGTTCGAGAATTATTGTTGTCAACAACTTGTGACAAGCTTGTTATTAGAGGGAAGTTCCTAAGACTGGCCTGCAAGATCAACCACACTTTTTTTAAATCATTTACTACTTGACAATTCAAACGGCACTCTTAACCACGTGCATTTCTTGTTTCAAGGAGACTCTTATTAAATTCTTAGTATTCCGCTGCCCAACAATTTCCCATGATTTCCTATTCGCCAAACTCTAAAAAATTTATTACATCTATAATGGACGGTGTATTTAATTTGATTAAATGCTTTTTCAAGCTTAAAGGTAGAATTAGCGTGCCGTAAATGTAGAAATGTAAATGTAGATGTATCACCTGATTGTTTCTATTATACGAAAAGCAATGCAAATGCTTACCCGGCGGCAATGAAATGTAACAGTAACGTCTCAACCTGTTGAAATTTAGAATTTCACGTAACCTCGTACGTGACAGATGTAGCCAGTGTTGGTAAATACAAAAGTAAACGAAAACCCTTTTTTAGTAACTTTTTGGGTTTTTGATATTTTAAGCTTTTAAACTGTGAATCTTCTTTGAATATAAAAAAATATTTTATAAATTTAGTTGTTTGTGTCAATTGTTCCTTAATGAAAAATAACAAGATATTTTTATAATAGTTTGATGCAATTTTTTTTTTATATAGCCAACAATCTAGTGAGTTAGAATGGCAGGTAGATAACATGGCTTCAAAGAAAATAATATTAGAAATAAGAAGGTCAGACCCAAACCAAAATAAACAAAATATGTAAACAAAATATACAGAACGAGGGTATAAATAGAAATGTAAATACTTTCGTTCCTCAGTTCATAAGTAGATCTCATACATACAGTGGTATCTTAAAGTAATTATTTTTTATAAACTAAGAACGATGATTCTTAACTAGTGTGTATATTATCTTAGGGAATTGTAAAATAATACTATTTGTATATACGTACAACCTATAGCACGTTCACAATAAAAAAAGTATAACAACAGTTAAAACAAAGATTTTAATATAAATAATTCTGATATAAATAACTTTATGTAAATATAAAAAATTAAGATTTATCAAATTAGTTATTCGAGATATTCTCCAAAATAACCATTTCAATATTCTATTGTTTGTTGTTGGCTTAGCTAGGTATATGCCTGCATTTCATTGGCGCTAACCAAATCATCAGTACCCTTTTAGCCAAATCATGATTGAAAGCATTCAAAGCTCGTATACTTATGCAAAAGACTACAAATATATATGAGAATTCCAACAGAACTCAATCATATTTTTCTATTTGTAATCAACAAAAACAATAGAATATTGAAATGGTTATTTTGGAGAATATCTCGAATAACGAATTTGATAAATATTGTTATTATAAGTTTTGTTTTTTCATTGCCTTATAAATACTTTCATTATCATTCAAAGGGCGATTAATTGTATAAAGGCGTAAAAAGAAAAAACAAAAAGACGCAAGTCAATTATAATTGTTTGTTGTGTTTTGATTGTACAAAAGCTTTCTAAAGCTATTTATACTTTTGTGTTTTTGTTGATTACAAATAGAAAAATATGATTGAGTTCTGTTTGAATTCTCATATAGTGTTTGTAGTCTGTGGCATAAGTATACGAGCTTTGAATGCTTTCAATCATGATTTGGCTAAAAGGGTATTGATGATTTGGTTAGCGCCGATGAAATGCAGGCATATACCTAGCTAAGCCAACAACAAACAATAGAATATAAAAAATAAAGATGTTCAAAATTATATCATACTTTGAATTATTATAAATATGTAAATGCATGTATAAAACTAATTTTTTAAACTTTATTTATAGAAATACCAAAGTTATAACAATTTAATACTTAACAAAAATGTTTGTTACCATTCATATAATTTAGGTACTTTTTCTACAAATCGACAAATCATGCAAACACACTAAACTATTATCACTAATTCGAACGGCTTTTTGATTTCTCTTTATATTTTTTAAAGTGAACTTTATAGCTATGTATAATATACATAGCTATTGATGGAAAGCATATTATGCTTTCCATCAATAGCACCCACGCAGTTGGGCATATTCCATAAAACATTGAAATCTTTTTCAATATCCTGATATTGAGATGTTGTTGGCTCGCTTAGGTAAATTGGTGACAATATGCGCCACAACACATCGCATGTTTGCAACACTATGGATCGGATCGTCGACTTTCCAAGCTTGTGACTCCAAGCTAGAGATTGTAATGAGCATCCATGACCCAAATACCTAAAATAAATTTTTATATACTATACATACACTGACTAAAATCTTTTCCTTACAGCAATGTTATTGAAAGTCTTTCTTCTGGACCAATTCGTTGTTTCGGCTTAGTAAGTTCATCACAAATCATAGCCAGTAATAAATCAGGAGGCATACGCGTGTGTATAAAAAATTTTTCCTTATCTTTTTTTATGTTCCGAAAAACTTTTTTATTGTAGCCCGCGACGATATAGTCTTTCTTTATGGGTCGAACGCCCCACCTTCTTACCCTGCGTCTTTTCTTATTTTTATTGTCTCTGTACATTTTGCACAAATATAAGAAATTCAAACCAATAAACAATTCTTCCGCATCCATTAGAATAAGTTTATGTACTCTGTTTTAATACACATTCAAATATGAAAAAAACAACCCTTATTTGTTTGGTTATGTTAAAAACACATGACACGGTTTCTAGCGTTCTATAAGCACATCAACATTTACATTTACGATACATTTACATCTATGATTTCTACGGTCGGCTAAATGGGCCTTAACCCACTTATTTGTAGAGATGTGCATTGCACCATTAACGTGAATTGTGAAAGAAGATCGTTAGCAATTTTTTTCTTTCACATTTATGTGAATAAGCAAGAGCACGAGTAAATATGAAAAAGTTTTGCATGATCTGGTGAGCATTAATAAAATTGTAGCGTTATTGTTTCGCAATTGAAAAAAAATTCCTTTGATATTTTATATACAATGGAGCTTGGTTATGACATACACCGGTTGTAACTAATTATCACCTACAATGAAACATTACTCCGGCAAATGTTTCATATAAATTATTACGGCTATAACCAACTTCGGTTATAGCGAACTTTCGATTATAACGAACTATGTATATTTTCCTAATGTACGTAATACAAAAACGCTTATAAGTGTTTATGGTCGTAAATTTTTTTTGGTAATTTTCTAGGCCGGTAAAATAATTATTTAAAATTATTTACCAAGGCGATCAAACTAATGGAAAATAAGTCAAATTTGTAAATTGATATACATATAATATGTTGCATAAACATATCAACAAATAAGAAGTAAGTAAATGTAATCTACATATTTCAATGTTGCCTGTTTTTCAGTTACTAGAAGAAAAGAATATCTATCTACTCCGGTATAGCGAACACCGCTACGGAATTTGTTATAAATGAGCTCCACTTTACATACTTTTCAATATAGAAATTTTTTTATTCCTCTGATATTAAATAATAGTGAGACAGGTGTTGGCACCTTCCATACCAGTAGTATTGTAAAAAAATCGAAATAGTACTAAATAATAAAACTTAATATTTTTTTTTTAAAGTAGGCTCTGAGTAAAGTTATGAATGATTTATATTTGGTCTTTGATAACCACTCCTATTTTTTTAAATTAATTTTTTTGTCTTCCTTGGCCATTAAAAATATATATTTTTTTTTGCCATTATAAAGGGTGTTTGTTTTTTCAGTCTTCCGTAACCATTGCAAAAGATTTTTGTTTTCTTGATCTTCTAATAACCAAAAAAGGTATCAAAACTTTCTTTTATCAGATTATATTCAACAAAAACAATGCGTAACTATTAATGTGATTTGTGCAAAATATTTAGTATATATTTCTCCTTTAATGCAATATATTTAGTCATATCTGAAAAAATCAACTTGGCAAAATGTGATACTTTTTGGTATAACTTCGGTTTAGCTTCAATATATGTTAACTCAATTATTTTTCTAGATATAAAAAGGATAGTGAGGCACAAGTTTGACTTAGTAACTTAAAAATTTATATAATGACTTTTTTTTACAAAAAAGTGTAAAATTTTTTGTCCTCTCAAAATTAGCAATTTAGTGTTCCCTAATAAATATAAACTTATTAGGCCATATTTTTAAATTAGAGCGATAAATCGATTTCTAAAATGATAAAAAATATATACCATTTTTTCAGAAAAAATAAGCGATTGTTATTGCAAGACGACAAATGCTTGGCAGTTTCTGGGCTAGAGTTTGATCTTGATGAAAAGTTACTCACGGTGTCAGCTCTATTTATTTCACTCAAATACAACACATTTTCATTTCAAACCTCTCAAGTTTTAAGCATTACCTTACAAAATGAATTTGTTATGAATTCAGATATATACCTTATCTTTATTGAAATAGTGTCTGGAAAAAAATCTAAGGAATCCGAATTTTATCTTTTAAATTTTTTTATAAAATATGGTTGTACACGCATGTATGTACATATGTATAAATATACATACATATACATACGAGTATATACATATACATACGAGTATATATGTATCCACTACAGATGTAGCAAGATGTGGCCAGCTTTCTATTGCTTATTCGATCAAGAACAGTGATGGACAAAATTGTTTTACACTTGTGTTAGTGAGATAATTTGAGGGTACAGTGACAAGCAAAACGAAACACATTAAAACACATCACGAAACACATCATTATATTTATTCATATCAGATTGGAAAGAATCATAATGCCTCTTAATAACATTTTCTCTATACCTTTTAAATATTTGGTGACATAAAAGGCATTGTACATTTCCAAAAGCATTGTTTATCATAAAAAAATCTTTTAAATGCATTACCATTTATATTAAACACTGTAATTAAGAAAAAATGTGCACTCGTCAAAGTCTCTTGAACGATTAAACTAAAGAGCATAAGAAAAAAAGAGGCGTTTCTTATAAACAATTGTTTGATAAAAAGTCCACCGCTGTTTTAAACACTTTATACACGGTTTTTATAATAAAGATTATTTTTTTTATAAAATAAAACTAAATTTAATTAAAAAATCCTGATTTTTATCGAAATATAGTATATATTTGTTTCGACCAATTTTGAACTCCAGGGTTGCCAAGTCTCACATTAGACTTAACAAAGTTTGGGGCAAAATTATTTATTTGTGTATACTATATATAATAAGATTTAGATTTTTTTCACTTTTTGAGATTAACGGTTTGTTTTATTTATTATTATCTTTATTTTTAAATTAAAATTCACCAATTCACTTTGAAAGACACAATACGACTGATATTACTTAAAAAATTATTTTCATATCAAACCATGAAAACTGACTGAGGGTGTTTAAATTTATTTTTTTTTTTATAAATAATTGGGAAAAACCAAAAATGTTTTATTGAGGGTATATTCAGAAATAGATTTTCTGCATTGCAGTTTATTGCAGGTAGTTTTTTAAAGGGAGAAAAACCCTTTAAAAATCTCTGTACATGCAATAAAAAAAAAAAAAAAACAAAGGAAAACATTGGAATGTTACAACTATTTTTTTATATTTTGAAGGTTTGCAGGCAAAAAATTGCTTAAATTTATTTTTCAAGGAATTAAGAAAATGCGAAATCGTTTTATTGAGGGTGCATTCAAAAATAGTGTTTCAAACATCAAGCCCTTGTAACTTCCACAATAAGATTACAATGACGAAAAAGACCTACATTGCAGTTTATTGCAGCTGGTGTTTTAAAAGGTTTTTTCCTGACAGAAAGAAAAAGAAAACATTGGAATTTTATATTATTTTTTATATTTTTAAGGCTTACAGGTCAACTAGAGAAGTAATTGATATACTTTATAAGGCCACACAAATCAACTTGTGAAACATTAAAACCAAATAAAGTTAATTAAGTCATTCTCTTATAATTCATTATCGAAGTTCACATATAAATTTAAATTATAAAACATTACGAGTAAAGACTGCTTAATATATTTTAAATACCTTTTACAAACAATTTTTTTAAGACATTTCGTTTACAAAAATAAGAAAACCCTTTAAAATTGTTTAAACCCTTTAAAATAGCTTTAAATTGTTTAACGCTCCCACAAAGTAAAACTATTGGCAAAATTTAAAAGCAGCGTTGCCGCGCAAGAAATTCTTTTCCCACCAAAATTATAAAAAAAATCTACCAAAACGCTTTTTTGTCAACGAAAATCCAAATTTCAAAATTTATTTGGTTATTAACAAGAACACTGATCCAATTACACTAGTAAGTAAATATAAAGATATTAATCATACAAGATAAAAATACAGCCTTAAATGATTTTTAAATACATAGAATAGGCAACCCTTGCATGGGTTAAACTATGTCATCACTGAGCAGTGATGTTAACTTTTATTTTCAAATTACCATTCAGGCATACAAAAATTACCTTGTTTTGAACAAAATTACCATGCTAGAAGAAAACGCTTAGTGCCCTTTCATACTTTAGAAATTGAAAGACAGACAGACGAAGTTTGAAGGTAACGTATCAGTGGGGGAAGTATATAATACATGTATCACAATGCATGTATCACAATACATGTATGAGAATGCATCTGTTAACATTCTCTGGTTTTGCATCGATGAAGCCTTAAGATGACGTTCACTTGAAGCGTGTCTTTTTACCTGAGAGAATCCAGCGCATCCATCGAAATCACAAATTTTGCAATGATAGTAAAATTTTCCTTTTTTACTTTTAGTAATGAAATTATAAGTTCTTTCTCATGATGAACGAAAAGTTTGCTTTTTACATATTGTGGTTTGGCTGCATTCTTCAAGAGATGTATCGGAGTCGTCGGTATCCTGAAAGAAATTATTGCATTGTACAAATACATATTTAAAATACAAAAACTTGAAATAGGTATCTCACCATCCTTCAAAAATATTTTATTTTTGCGAAATTCAAATTACAATCACAGAAATATAATTCCAATGATACACTCGTCGGTTAATATTCACTCTGTGGTTAATTGTTGTAGAATTGATGATGATGCTAGTCATAATATGATAACATACGGTAGCCACAGTTGTACAATAAATACAACACATAATGTATTTTGTTGGTAAAATCGCTCGGTGGTCTGTCAAAATCCAACTATTTTTTGTTCACGCTTGTTTGTTTGTTTACAAACTTTGAATTATAGTGGTACGTAAACAATCGTCAGCTATCGAAGTAAGACTACCTGGTTTGAGCGAATTTGGAAGACACAAGCATATTCGCCGCAGCTTAAAGTCTCCAATTTAAGTTGTAGCGTTGCCAGTAATTCATATCGCATGTGCCGTGTTTACCACAGAATACATTATATCTGTTATATCTGTGGTGTTTACAAAAGAGAGATTGGCTTTCTTTAAATTACCATATAAATAATAGGATTACCTTCCTACCTTTTGGAGTCTAAATTACTTCAAAATATGGTAATTACTTCACGGTTAACATCACTGTCACTGAGTTCACCTTAAAGAGAGTAAGAAAAAAAAGAGGCGTCAATTTTAAACAATTGTTTCAAGAAATGTCCATCAATGATCAAGAACATCGCTGTTGTTGCCGACTACGTCAGTGAGAATCCACAAACATGAACGAGACGACCATGCACACATTTAGGCATCAGCAGGTGTTCGTTGTAACAAAGCGCAAGCTGTTCACAAATCGCTGCAATTGGGTCTCGATCATTATTGGTTCCAATACGACGGAGCAACCGCTCGCACAGCTCGGGAAACGATGGAGGTTTCAAGTGATCTTCCGTTTTGGAGAAGCCGTCGATAAGTGCTTCAAGCTTGTCACGTGGACTTGGCATTCTAAAAATTCTTGTTGAGTTTTCCTTTGAATTTTGTTTGTTTGTGTTCATTTGCATAGGCTGCTGTCCACAATTAAAATGAATTGTTGTTGTCGGTTGTGCTGCATACACATGTGAGGAAGTTGTTGTAATGGTGTACTCGTTGTTGGATGAAACATAGGCATTCCCGTTGTAGTTGTCACCATATATTGGTGTGGCGCTGTACATATGTAACAGGGGGTGCGTTGTGGATACTGATGACCAAACTGGCAGCGATGACATGAGGCAGTTGCTACTATTTGCTGATGCAATTTGCACTTGTGGTGACAAGTTTTTCACTAAAGGCTTCCCTTTTAAATTATATATTAGTACTTAATATGGAAATTCATTATTTGGGATATTCTCCCCAACTAATCGTTAGAAACAATTAGAGCTCTTTGCAAAATGCATAGAAAAGATCAAAATTTTGTTGTGGCTTTAGCTCTTCATATGCAGACATTTCATTGGTTGCTAAAACCAAATCGTCAGTGAAGTTTAAGCAGTTTGAAAACATTCAACCTCGGATGTTTATGCTACATAAATCAAATACAATATGAGAATTTCAATATTGCGTATGAATTACAACAAATACATAATCATAGTAGGTTTAGAATGTATCTATACAAACCAACACAACAAACAATTTACTCAACGTGAGTCAAAAAAAAAAATAATATAGACTCACGTTGAGTAAATTTTCTTGAATTGTATTGAAATTTCGATCGATATCGAATGCCGTAATTTGCCCCCTGCATTTAAAATATAAATTTTCATTCAAAACTACATGCAAATTACGCATGAACTTGTGTAAATAGAAACGGGGTTTGATTTTTATTTGTTTTTTTAATTTCTTGTTGAGATTTAATTATTTGTTCATTTTAATTTCGTTTTAATATTTTTCTGCCGTTGGCACCATTAATAGTTCAGCAATTGTTACGTGGAGTGGAGTACCCAAAATAAACGTTACTCCCTTGGCCACATCTTCAGGTTTAAGTATTTGCTCGCATTCCGGCAATCTTTTTAAGTGATCTGGTCTAGGACTTTGTTCTCCAAAATCAGTTTCGGTTAAGCCCGGGCTAATAGACTGGAAGTAAATACGATAACAAACATTGCATTTAATTTGTGTGTTATTGAAACAAAGTATTTTTTGATTGAAACTTCACTATTATTCGATTATTCGATACTTTTTAAATATCATCATCCTGCAGATGTATCAAATTGAACACCTTTATTAAAAAGATCTTGTTCTTATATGTATATAAATTAAATTATAAAATAAGTTACAAGGTCCATTTATAAGGTCTATGCAAGGCGAATTGATAATATTTTTGATAATTAAAATTATCAAAAAAATCAACAATATAAAAACAACAGGCATTTTGTTTGCCTAATTTACTAGGACCACAATCGTACAATTTAAAACTCAATAGGTATTATAAAAATAAGTCTAAAAAATAATAAGCCCTTTGATAATTTGCGAAAATAATTACATGATATCACTATCAAGATCTGATTTTCAAAGTACTGAAACAATAAAAAAAGTAAATTCCAAGTTTCGTGTGTGAAGATAAATTTAAATTTAACTAGCAGAGACAAAAAGCATATTTTTAAGCAATACCACTTTTGCAGAGCTCGGTTAAATAGTTAACAGAAATCCCAAATTGATTAAGAATTCGAAATACAGAACTAGGACCAGGGCCAAAATAATTATAAAACTGGAAATATTGCCATTTAATTATTTTATTTTATTTTGCCAAGACAACAAAATCATATAGAAATGACGTACAACAGCGGTATTTTAAAAGCATGTTAGAAACAGTTCCAAGAAATGTGCTCAGACTTTCCATATAATTTTGTTGTTTGTTAGAATTTTAACCACTTGCGTGCAAAAAAAAAAACAATAATTGGTACTATTTAAAGTCTCTGACAAAGCTTTAACAATAACTTTCGATGTGAACGACGCACTGAGTGTATGCTGCGCATTAATTTATATGTGGACATTAAAATTCCTCAAGAATTGGCCACTGCATAGGCCTCTTTAACGGGCTTTACTAAGTACACATTTATAAAATATTATACTTTCAAATAGAATTCAAGCAGTCGCCAATCTGCGTTTTAATTTAATTCAACTAATTGAGTTTTAAATTAAATTCCACTATATTGAATATAACACTAATGTAACATTTGTTATAAATTAACAAATCTATGGTATAAATTTAATTTATTGTTTAATTATTCAACATATTTAACAATATGAAAGAAACTTACCGATAAGCGCAACAACTTGTCTTCAAACATTTCTCGTCGCAACACTTCATTGGTGGCCCTCAAAGCATGTTTAGCAACCGGATATAAATTAAACCCGCAGTCAGGAATATGTTTGGGCACTATATGACCAAGTAGGCTATTGATATTAATCACATGACATTCTTCGCCAAACGCCATGGCCTTTTTCATTAATCTGTAGGCCTCTTTGGTGCAATATATAGAACCCATTAAATTGACATCAATCATACGTTTGAGGGCTTCGTCATTGCCAGCATCCAGAAGACGGGAATATTCAATCATGCCAGCATTGTTGACCAGCACATGCATTCGCTGGGCGAACCTCTGCTCCAACCAATGGAAAGCGGTCCGTAGGCAGGGTAAAGACGTCAAGTCACATTCTCGCGGAAAGAAACGTTCCTGTTGGCCGGGTGGTAACTCAGCTTTTAAATCTTCCATATGTTTCAGTTTACGTGCCAGACCAATGACTACCATATCGGCCTGCAAAAGATGTTGGGTTATGGCCCAACCAATGCCAGAACTGGCTCCCGTAACTACTGCC
Organism: Germaria angustata; assembly: GCA_963681545.1. Taxonomy (NCBI): domain Eukaryota; kingdom Metazoa; phylum Arthropoda; class Insecta; order Diptera; family Tachinidae; genus Germaria; species Germaria angustata. The sequence goes on along the minus strand of OY813001.1, from coordinate 84,249,926 downwards.
ACTTTACCACGCCAACGTTCCATTATTATTTATCGAAAACTAATCCTTTCAAAGTGATTGCTTTTACGTTTGAAACAAATTTGTTTTTTTGCACTTTTATTGTTTTCAATGATTTTCAACCGTTTCGTTTTATTCGTTGTTTAGCGTTTGAAAGTACCTTCCGTTCTAATAGCAATTGAAAGCCTGCATTTGTTGTATTATAGAGTTTTTATAATAATTTGTTGTAATAACGATAACAAACCAATATTGTTTTTGTTGTACAATTTTACTGTCTAAAAGCATTGAACTCAAGTTAAACTGGTTAATCTTTTATTTCCAATTTTATTTGCTTTAAATCTCATTTAAATTAAATCTGTGGTCTTTTTTGCGTTAGTGGGGAGCGTTAAGTGCTTGTACTAAAATTTTAGAACATATATTTTTTTTGTTTCTTAGTGATTCACGTCAATTTGTTTTAAATGCAGTATTTAGCGGTGATTGAACGTATAAAGTATAATTTAATAGCATTTTTTTTGGGGTTAAAACAAGTATTCTGACCATCAATTAGCGTACTTATTGAAAATAGAGAAAGTATTGAGAAAATTGTTATTTGATATATTAAAATTTTCTTTTTCATAGACAATCTGACCTATAAAATATGGTAGTAATCATAAATTTTTCTACGGAAATTTCTGTAGACGAGAAAATTTTATGAGAAATTTCAGTAAACGAAAAATTTTCAGCAGAAGATTGGGGTAAAAGAAAAATTTTCTTTATAAAATCTGAATAAACGAAAAGTTTTTTGTATAAAACTTCAGTAAACGAAATATTTCTGTAAAAAGTTTTCTATAAATAATTTATCGATTAAGTTTCAGGGGAAAATTCAGTTATTGTAGTTCATTAAAAAGTAATCTTATGATTTTAATTGGATACCATTTTTGGATTTGATATTTATGATGTAGATATATTGGTATACATATATCAAGAAGCAATGGAGCGATATACACGTCAAGAATAAACTTTTTATGAAAACAGAGCTCCTTTTCTTCATATATAACAAAATGGGAGACGGTTCAGATTATGACATTACTTTTCCGTCCAAATGTTGATATTTGTATGAGTGAAATATTTTCATTACTTTATTTATGCCATTAAAATTTTTTGTAATCCTTGAAAATGTCTGTAGATGATACTGCTGCTTTTAATTGTTGAAATATACTTATGTAAGTATATACAAAGTATATGTATTTACCTCTGCGATAGATAACTACCTGCTAACTGCTACTAACTGCTGCCTGTTGCAAAGTTTTCCTTTTCCAATAATAAGGTTTTATTGTTAGCACATACTCATAATAAAACCTTGTCAGACGCCTCCAAAACAACATGATCATAAAAACACGCCGTTGTTTGTTTTTAAAAAGTTTATATTAGAATACGAGAAAAAGTCAAAAAACAAGAAAAATTATATGAAATATAACAATATAGGTAATAAATGCTGCTTTAAGTAATTTTTATATATTTAAAAAAATTTTAATTCTTTCATATATAAAATTTAAGGTTTTAAAAATAATTTCTTTATTTAAAATCTTACTCATCGAAAAACTCTCGGTAGTATCTTAAAAATCTAGCAAAGCTTTTATTATTGATTTTAAAAAATTAGAGCCTGTCAAAAAAATAAATAACTTGAAAAAATTAATCTCGTTATTTGTTTCTTATATTCCTTAATTATGATTTTGTTCTTCTTTCTTTAGAAGGAAGTTCCAGCTTTTATTTCTAAATTAAATTATGCAAGTAATAGAAAACTTTTTTACATATTAATACAAATGGTAATAAAGACAAAAAGTAATAATAATAAGAAAATCAAGAAAAAGTAACTTAAAATTTTATACTGAAGGAATAAAATAAATTATAATTTATCGTCACGACTCCCTTCTACACTTCCATACCTTCATCTGAACGCTTGCCCTGCTTGTTAAGGGCCTCTTCATTCGTCAATTTAGTCTTCTCTGTTCTAGTATGCCAAACAAAAACTTCTTGACAATTATTAGCTAATGGTTGCAATTCTGCGCGCGTGGTTAAATGCCTCAATATTTCACTTTCCTGATAGCCACGTTGGACCTCATAGCTAAAAACAGCCTTAGGATATTTGAAAAATAAGTCTGTGCTTATGGCAAAACCAGCCATATCAATAGGGAACGGCCTTTCAGGACGCCAAGCAGCATTAAATCCAATAACTTCCTTGGTTTTTTCATTGAGAATAGGTTTCTCTACCATAAGACCACCCACCAATCCTACCGGCCAAACTCCTACTTTATTCCTTTCCAGTTTAGACATTTCTGAAAACAGTTCAACACTATAGGCATTGTCGTCATCCATAAAAAACACTATGCTATGTTTATCAGGATTGGCATTAGCTCGTACCCAAGATAAAGCTAAATTTCTTTGTTCCACACCGCGTGGTTTAATCCAATTAGGATCATTATGTTTAAGTTTAAAGGCCTCCGGTGTTTTTGTATTAAGCTGTGTTGAGCGCTGAGTTAAGCCTGCACGTTCCAAAAGATTTCTCACTAACTGTGTGGTGGTTTCAGAGTCTTCCACTAGAATCCAATATAAATTTGGAACTAGCATAAAAACGTGCGATAATCTAAAAAGTAATAAGAAACAAAGAATCATATACCCGCTAACACAAAGGGATAAGAATAATATATTTTTTAACTTCAACTCACCTCGTTAGCTCGGCCTTTTGTTGTGGCCTGCTATAGGTGGGTGTTATACAATATATTGTAGGCAATTCCCCATTTTGTTGTCTGGCATACATGGCCTGAAGATAGGCAGGACCATAGCAAAAATTCTTTCCATTACGGTGTACGACAAATAAAATTATCAAAAATACTATTATTAATACCAAAACTTGTCTGGGTTTTATGCGTTTTTCGGTCATTTTAATTATAATACATGCAGCTTCGTACTGTTGTTGCACTTGCGGTAGATTATTTAATTATAAAAATACTTCTCTATTTTTTCTCTTGCAGTTAAAAGTTGTTTACGTTGCACATATACTTATAAAATGAAAATTGCTATTCTACAAGTTGTTTGTTCAGATAAAAGAAGGTAAACAAAAGTAATTGATTAGTAAAACACACAACAACAAATACTATGAGAAATGTCAGTATGGTGCTGCCATATTCACCGAAAAACAAACTTGAAAACAGTGTTGTATAAAGAACGATGGTTTGAGAAGCTTTGTTGAAAAATTATTTTGTTATTTCGAAAGTTGTGAAATTGATTATATTTCAGGAAACGTATTTTATAAAATTCGTTTATTAATTAAAGCTTTATTGACTAGTTGTTAAATGTTTATAAAAGGCTTATGAAACAAATGTTGTCAAATTTAATATATTATAGTGACTACGATGTGTAATAATTATTCTCATGAAATTAAATTGTATAATAGCCTATAATTATATGATTAATAAATTAAAAAAAAAAATTTTAAGGCATTTGTTGCTCTTATCTAAGCTATAACTTTTTTCTAGAAACTAAAATTTCGTTTTTTATAAAATGCATTGTTTGTTGTGGCTTTAGCTCTTCATATGCCGACATTTTATTGGTCGCTAAACCAAATCGCCAGTGAAGTTTAAATGTTTCTAATTGTTTCTCTAGTTGTTTCAACGATTAGAATATATACCGAAAAATAAATTTCAATATTAAGTACTTTTGTTTTTATTATAATCTTCATCGAAACTGTAGTACTAGTAAATTTACTTAAAAATCAATTTGTAAATAAACAGAAATTCTATTAGTGCACTTAATTTTGCGTAAAAATTATGTATGCAAAAGTAAAAATAGTTTAATCTTTGCGGAAAGTTGTTTGATTTTATAAATTCTGTAAAAGTATTAAATCGATAATGTTACTTGATATTAAATAGAAAATTTATTTATCAAATTAATTTCCTTAAAAAATTTACGGATAAAATTAATTTATTTTTCATAGAAAATTTATTGTTCAAAATTATTTACTGTGAAGAATAATCGATAATTTTCTGTGGAAAGCTCTGAGGTACCATTTGTTTTTCCGATAATTTCTATTTCGTACCAACTAAAAAGAAAATAAAATAATAAAATAAATTTTCCATTAACAATTTTTAAAAGCTAATTTTTCAGTACCATTAATTTTTCAATAGAAATATTTATTTCTTAAAACAGATTTTTGTTATTGTGAACATACATACATAAATATATTGCTATGAATTTTGTTAATTGTAGGAACTTGTTCCATATTGTAAATTTTACATGTCGTAATTTGAATTAGATACTTATATATTGCGTTATATTTTTTATTTATAGGAACTTTTTCGTTTTTATAGATTTTATTGAAAATTAATTCCGCTAGGATTAATTATATATCGAAGGTTTTATTTGTTAAAATTTACCTAAACTTTGATTTTTGATAATTCCATGGATGGAATTTGATATTTTAAATTTATCGATAACATTATTTGTTATCAAAACTATAATCGGTTGCTGGTAAAGAACTATAATTAATTAGTTAAGGCGAGTTTACTTTTGCAATTTAAATTATTGGCTCGTAGGTGCAGTGCTTATCCACAATAGAATCATATACCATCTTCCTTTTTGCCTTAATCGATATTAAAAACTTACCTCAATTTAGATTGGTATCTTTTCAATTAAACCTCTTTTGTTTTTCAAAGTTATTTATTACCATTTTTATATTATATATTTTGGTTGTATTATTAAAAAAACTGAAATAAAAAGGATTTAAGGTTTTCTGATTTAATAATTAGGTTGTTTGTAAATTTTTATTATTTTTCTTTTTATGTTCTTGCCATTAATATAGTAAATACGAACAAAATTTTGAATATTAAATGCATTTTATTATTGTAGTAAGTTGTTATTTTGCTGCTTATTATTTTACATATACATATACATTTTTAGATTTTTTAGTTATGCAGTTATAATAAATTCGACATGAATTTTGTTTTTTTATATAAATATCATTAAATTATATAGTACAATTCATATTTTTGTTTGTTTGTGTGAGTATGTATGTAAGTATATAAATGTAAATTTTATATATAGTATATGTCGTAATGTCGATGACAAAATAATGTTTGTACAAAGTTATTTTAACATTTAAATGGTATTTATTTTAATAAATATTTGTTTTCTTGCTACTTTGTTAAATGTTAAAAAGCTCTTAAAAGGCGCTTGTTTGTAGGCAAAATATATTTAAATAAAAAAAATTAATTCAAATTAAATTGCAATTAAATAAAATTGCTTATATTTATTTTAAATTACCAATATTTATCTGATTTTGTTAGTTTTTTATTATTATTATATACAGTGGCTCACAGCTTATTTCGTGCAGATGCAAAACAAAACTTTTTAACCTTAAAGAATTAAAACTATTGATGATACCGAAAAAAATTTATCGTTCAATTCTAACTAAATATGTTTATAATAAAATGCGTAATAAAGAAAATTTGAAAAATTTATCTTTTCGTTTATAAAGATCAAAATAAGAATAGTTATGAGAAAAAAAGCTCACAGCTTATTTCGTGCAGTTTCTTTTATTAATACAAAATACGACATACGACATAGAATACCCTTATTTTTTATTTTATTTAGTATTCTATTCTGTGGTTTTGCGTATAAGTATTCTAAAATCGCACCCAAAGAGAGTATCACGTGTGGTTTGAAAGATGGGTAAACGGCCAAGTTTAGAAAAACGGGAATTGGGCGTAATGCATTTAAAAAAAGGAAAAAGTCAGCGTAAAATAGCTGAAATGGTAGGACTGAGTGATAGTACGGTGCAATACATTATACAGCGATATGTACGCGAGAATCGAGTGGCGGACAAAGGCAAAAATGCTCCGAATAAAATTTTTACGGATGCTGACAAAAGGAAGATTGTCCGGAAAATTAAAAAAATCCAAAGATATCGTCTATAAATTTGGTGGTGGAGATTGAAAATGAAACGGGTAAAGTATACTGTGCCGAAGCAGTGCGCCGTGTGCTGCGGGAACATGGCTTCCACGGCCGAGTAGCTCGAAAAAAGACGTTTATATCACACAAAAATAAAAAGTCGGTTTAAATTTGCCCAGGATCATGTGATAAAGCCAAATACGTTCTGGAAAAACGTTATTTTTGCCGACGAGCAAAAATTCAATATTTTTGGTTCGGATGGCATAAATTACATGTGGCGTAAGGCCAGTACAGAGCTCCAGAACAAACACCTAAGACCAACTGTCAAACACGGTGGTGGAAGTGTGATGGTTTGGGCTTGTATGGCTGCCTCTGGAGTTGGTAACATTGTTTTCATCGAAGGCACAATAGACAAAAATGTGTATTTAAACATATTGAAAGACAATTTGTTGCAAAGTGTCAATGCTTTGGGTATAAGCAATCGTTTTCGGTATTACCAAGACAATGACCCGAAGCACAAATCTGGGATTGTGCAGTCGTGGCTGCTATGGGACTGCCCACATCTCATGAATCCGCCTCCAAAATCTCCCGACTTTAACGTAATAGAAAATTTGTGTTCAATTTTGGAATTGACGATACGGAAAAGGCAGATTAGTAATCTGAACGAACTAAAAACTGCTCTAGTCGAGGAGTGGTACAAGATCTCCCGCGAAACTACACAAAAACTTGTCGCATCGATGGAAAATCATCTTAAAGGTGTAATTAAGCAAAAGGGAGGCCAAATATTCCAATCCAAATATTAAATCACAATTCATCTAAGTTTTTTCTAAGGCTGCTGGCATTGCACGAAATAAGCTGTGACTTGAATTTTTCTTATATTTTAAGTTTTCTTTTAATTACTTTTGCATATGCTTAAAAACATTAGTACAAATTTTTTATTTCAATAAAGGAATGTTTTCATAAGAATTTTCTTTTTGATTAAATCTCTGGCTTTCTTGCAATAACGGTTCAAAGCTGTATTTTGCATCTGCACGAAATAAGCTGTGAGCCACTGTATGTATGTATGTATGTATATATGGTGGAAAAGTTAATGTTTTTGTTCATTTCTCTTAAATAATTATTTTCAACTTGTATAATAAATACATTGACTTAAAAATAATTTCAACTAAATTAGTTTTCTGCTTACGTTCATTAATACATAATATACACAAGTTTTGGTATTATTAAACCCGGATGAAAATTCCAATAATAAAAAAATAAGATTTTTTGCTTTATTCGATTCACTCGAATGAAAAATACACTGCATTTTTTCTCCGAGAAAATATTTCGTAAATATTTATACATTACCTTAAATAATAACACTGGAATATAAAAATAGCGTTAAATAAGCTATAACACGTAAAAGTTCTTAAATTAAAGCTTTCTTTATATTCCAGCCATTGAAAAATTTTCGATTCACGGCGGTAATTGCTTCCGAATCTTGTTGTTGATTGTTAAGTAGCAAAAAAATCTACCAACAAAATACATAAGTACATATGTACTTATATTCGCTTACATACTTATATGTATATAACGGTTAATTGAACTATTTTATTTTTATTATTAATTTTAAGTTGCTCTTTCATTTTACAGTAATGCCAACTCATTATAATTTTCTTTTGGTTCTTGCAAAACTGTTGCAATTTCTTCAACTGTAATTATTTTTGAAATTTAAAGGGCTTGATGTTATTGGGCCTTTTCACACAAGACTAATTGTGCTGGCATAAAATCGCAGTTTGTAGGCTTTTTCGGTGAAGAGAGTGGTTTTGGTTGGCACAATTTTTTCATCCAGCTTCAACCCCGCACAAGCAGAAGAAAACTAACACATACACACTTATGAAAACACAGGTTCTACGAAATAAACAAAGAAAATACTAACACACACAAAGCTTTGTATACGTACACAATTTTATGCCAGCATAACTAGTCTAGTGTGAATACGAAAGAACAAAAGTTGTGCGGATTAAAAATTAGTCTTGTCTGAAAACACCCATACAAACATTGCATTTTTAAATATATTTTCTTAATAGCAATTCTGCAATGTTTAGAAGAATGTGGCTCTAATTCGTATAGAATGAGAACTGTTAATGTATCAATTGCCTTAAGAAAAATTAATTGAATGCAGTGTATTTTGAGAGGGGATTTTTATTAAATTAGATGTAGGTACATACTTATGTATATATGTACATTGTTCATGGTTTCTTATTTCAACTATTTTGGCCTCAATTCTAGTTTGACGTTTTATGCTTTTCCACAAAATATGAAAAAAATCTTTTTAGGCTTGTTAAGGTTGTAAGATAAATAAATTTAAAATTTAACCTTATAGCAGCTTAATAAGTTCGAAATCTTACTTTTTTTACATTTTAAATTAAATATTGAGCATTTTGTTTAATTAGAAATACAAAGAGTACCGCATTAACTAAATTTCTCTGTCACTTGAAATATTTAAAAAAGTTTAAAAATTTGCCACAGTAGATATTTTAACAGATCTATGTAAATGTTTTTAAAATTAATAAATCTTTTTGAGAAATATTATTTTAAACATTTTGTAATCTTCACATACTTATGTGTATGTATACTTCACTTTTCTTTGTATTTTTATTTATTCGGTATTTTTTTTCTTTGATTTTTTTAAATTTTCTTGTACTAATTTATCATTATGTACGTTAATTTTAATTCATATTTTTTAATTAATTCTAGTATTAGTATTACTTTTTTATTATATTTTTAATTTTCATGTTTCTTATAAGCTGAAATTTTATTCACATAAGCCACAGTTTACACTTAAATTTAATATATTATTCCTATATAATTTTCGTAAAAAACATATTTATAAATTTTAATTAATTTAAAAAAAATATGCGAAATTATTGAGTCTTGTCGATTTTTCATGTACACAGCTAAGTACCAATCAAATAATTAAATTTTAAGTAAATGCCATATTATATGGCATCGGACCTCATGTACATTAGATTTTTGTTAAGTATTTATGTAGAAATTTTAAATATTATTTAAGTCTGTACGAAATTTTTAAAATTAATTTGTTCATATTTTATTTGTTGCATTTTACTCAACTCTATTTTATATATACTTTCTCATGGAAGGCATGGCAAATTATACATATATTTTAATTTGATAAACCGTAATTTTATTATGAAGCACATTCAAAACATAATAATAATAAAATATCGTTCAGTGGGCATTTTGTATCGTAATAAAAGAGAATAATTTATATTTCCAGCAATCTAAGCCTAAAATTTCAACTTTCGTTGAGTTTTGAAGAAATATACAAAAATAATTCCTCTCCCTGAAATATTGTTGATTACAGAACTAAATGGAAGTTAAAAATGCAATTCAGAGTAAGAATATATTATTATTACCCAAATTTGAAAATAACAATATTTTGATGTGAAATGAAGAGTTGTTAACGCGTTTAAAAATTTATAAGGCAGTAGAAAAAATACATTTTTGACAGAATTTTTGTGCAATGTTTCATAAAATTTTTTAAGTTGGAAAACAAACTTTTTGCTAAGGACTTTGATAATGGTTTCCCACACCTGGTAAGAAACTATTGTTTGGGTAGTTGTTATCAATGGTGATTCTCTATAGTTTTAGGGTCGTTCTATTTTATTTTCTGTATTTTGAAGAGCGTAAAAGAAAGATTTATCAAAGACAAGAAGTTTTAATAAAAATTTGAGAAGCAATGCTGCTAATTGGAATAACAGTTTTTAAAATTTTTTAAAGAGAGTTTGTTTGTTTTTTATATTATTATTTAGGATGATTTAGAAATCAGATCTTCCAGAAGAAAAATTTTTAATTGAAGAAAAATCAATACAATGGAATTCACAAGAGGTTAATAACAATTGTATCGATTCTATTTAGATTTTTATGGTGGTTTTAGACGACATTTTTTACATTTGACTTATCATTTCGCATGTCTGTCAAATTTGCCAATTCACAGACGATTTACAATTTTTACATTCAAATGTATGTACATGTGTAATTACACCTGACATAACCTGTGAATTTTCCCAACTGCATAATTTACGCACAATTTTTCTTCCTGTTTGCAATACAGAATTCAATCACATATGTTATAAATTTGCTGCGGTTGATAAGAAATATATCAACCGCAGCAAATTTATAACGAATTCCTTCTGTTTTTAATATACATATTTTTTTTTTGTTTTTCCCACTAGCACAAATTTCGCTATGCCAAAATATCTTTAATAGCAAATCTTTCATCTAACTTCACATGCTTTAAGGCTTTTACACGACATGTAGAGATTTTGCAGTGGGAGATTTTAAAAGTCAGATTTATTAAACACGCGGTTTAAAAGCCACCATTAACGATACATTTGATACTTTATGGCATATATCGTACCATTTGCTGCAAAAACATCATAACTTAAAAATACTAAAAAAAATTTTAGCTAAAAATACAGAATTATTCCATCACTTGCTATTTTTAATTAAGAAACTTTTGAATTTGTATTACTTTATTTTTGCTTAACACCAGCGTGTCTACTTTGAAAGATGTGAAACAGATTTCAGTAAAACTAATTTTATTAATTATGAAATAATTGCAGCAAATGAGCGATATATATGTATACATACGTATGTACATATAAAAATGTATATATGTACATTTATTTATTGTGGATTTTTAAAATTTCTACTTTTTTAAGCCAGTCCCGTCTTTTATTTTTGAGATGTTTGTACATGTAAAAATTGTCTTGGTGGTTCAAAATTAAATAAGTACAATTTGTTTCATTAACATATTTAATTAATCTTAAGCTAAATTGTTAATTTATACTAAAATGAATAATGGCATGTTATTTTGGTGAAAACTGAAATCTTAAAACTAATTTAAGAAAATTATGGTAAATAATATTAAAGCATTAAAAATATAGTTTGAAAATGATTCAATAAATGTTCATCACAAGCGTAATAAATAAGATAAACAATTATTTCCTTAAATTGCTTCAATATTTGTACATTTTAAACGCTTGCGAGTTCAATACTTTTGTTTCATTTTTCAATCTTCGACTAATGAGGAGTTTTATTAAAAATATATAATATGTTATTAATTTAAATCAAAAAAGGAACTCAAAAATTATAATTTAAATTTATTTCCGAAGTTTTTGTTATGTAAATATGTCTGTTTAGTTTATATAAAGTTTCTTTTTGCAAGAAATTTTATTAAATTCAAGCATATTTATTCCCAAAATGTTAATAAAATCTCTAATTATGATTTTCTTACACATACTCATTTTAAAAATATTTAAACTCTTTAATCTATATGTATATATAACGATGCTTTTTATATATTTTCTCGTCTGCTAATTTTGTAAAAGACAATTTATACTGCAGAATTTTTACCTATGATTTCACCACTTCGGGAATGTACAAACTTTCCATCGAACTCAATGGTAGAGTTTTGCTTTAAACTGCCAGTGGGTGTTTGTAAAGGCTGCTTTTCATCTCTGTGAAATAGGAAAGGGAGAAAATTGTTTTATAAGTTAAAGGCTATTAAGTTGTTTATTAGTAAAATTAAGATCTTTCATCTAACGAAATTCTACAAATATATTAAATTTACAGTGATTTAGAAATCAATATATAGTGAAACTTCGATATAACGAATCTAGAGGGGATCGAAAAATACTTCGTTATAGCTATTGATTCGTTATACATATGCATTTTGAAGCCTTGGTATAACGAAATTTAAAGAAATTAAAAAAAATTCGTTATAACTACAGTTTTGTTTCGTCCAAATTAATAGGGACTTCCCCGTTTTGCTTAAAATTTAATTTTGCTTTATTCTGACTTCGTTGTATGGAGGCTATAGTTGAAGACTTCTTTATGTAGAGGCTTTTGATAATGACTTACACACTTAAATATTATATTAAAATTTTATGTATGTATTTCTCAATTATAATTTCGTTGTATAGAGGCTTTTGAAAAAATACTAAGCTATATAGAGGCTTTAAAGCTCAGAATTTTTTCGTTATAGCTATGGAGCATTTTTGTATGAAAAGCTTTGTAATAAAAAGGTTTTTTCAACGGACTCAGCTAAAAATTCGTTGTATTGAGTTTTTCGTTATAACGAAGTTTGTAATATCGAAGTTTTACTGTAGTATAAAATTATTTATTATTTATTATTTGGGATATTCTCCCCAACTAATCGTTAGAAACAATTAGAGTTTTTGCAAAATGCATAGAAAAAATCAAAAAATGAATGTTTTCAAACTGCTTAAACTTCACTGACGATTTGGTTTTAGCAACCAATGAAATGTCGGCATATGAAGAGCTAAAGCCACAACAAACATTTTTTGATTATTTATTTCTTTTACAATTTATGATTCTTGAAAATTATTTATATTTATTGTTTTTAAAAAGTATTTTAAATAAATGTTGTCGGTTTTTAAAATTTAATTTGGTATTTTTTGTAGCCTTCAAGATTATTATAACAACAAAAGCTTGTTATTAATTTATCTAAATTATTCGAAATATTCTATCAATTAATTATTAAAAAATAATTAATTTTAACAAAAGCAGCCATAAATAGCATTCCCTCCCTACTACCCGTTTTATTTTTCGTCAAATTGTAGACATACACATGATATAACTAATTATTACTTTGTATGGGAGGTATCCCTTCACGCACTCATTCCTTTACGTTTCTGTAGGGCTAAATACATTGTGATTCAACTAAATTATATTACAACAGAAGACTTCTACTAATATATTTTCAGACTTGAGATTAATTAACAATGGTTTGGTACAAGAACTCCACTAGTGAAAAAATTAATTTAAAAATAGTCCATAGTTTCCCAAAACAAATATCTTGCATAAATTGACGAACTTATTGACTTTGAAAATTCTCATAGAAATGAGAAATTTGGCTAGAAATGTCTTATGAACGATGGAAAAATTAAGAAAGCCGTAGCTTTCCCGATTTCACCCTTCATAAATGGGTACATATTTGTACAGTATGTACATAAAGAAAATATACTTCCAGAAGTCCTTATGGACTGACATTTTTATATCGGCCTAGAAATAAGATAGAAACTACGCAAGTTTTCCCCTCCAACCCTCTAATAAGGTCGTGGTGCATATCTGTGCATTTAATATCGGAAAACCAATCCTATATTCTTTAAAAGTAAACTTCAGTCTCGTGTCCTACCTGATACGGTAAATTTAAAAAAAATATTTTGTCTTAAACTTTTTACAGATTATTCTTTAAGTCGTTATGGGATGTATAATTCCTCTTTCATATCGAGTGACGCAAAAGTAATGTCATAATTTTAATTGGCTGCCATTTTTGCACTTGACATTTATCACGTAGATATGCAGAGAATTACGCACTTTAAAAATAACCATTTTATGAAAATGTAGGTATTTTTTGAATTTTTTATTTTTCATAAAGAGAAGTAACATTCAGACAATTATTGTCTACTAAAATGTTACATCTTTGTGAAAGAGATAGGGTAAAGGCGACAGGTTGCGTCACGTCATTAGTTTTGCAGCACCTGTTATTGGAATAGAATTTACAAAATCAGTCCACAAATGACGAAAAACCCGTTGTACATAAAAAAAAACTTATTGACCTTCTTTTTTTGAAGTCGGTTAAAAATCTTTATTGAAATCTGGCTAATTCATACCCTATCTTATATGCATAACAGAAAAAACATGGCGTCTCACTTTTACACGTTTGTACTTAACCCGATATAACCCACGATTACCATATGGTAACGCAAAACATGTCGTTACTTTTACTCTAATAAATCCTAACCGACACCACAAAACTACAAAAAAAGTTTCAGTTTATTGCAAAAGATTTGTAGCCTATAAAAATAAACATGCTTCGTCATTCTCAGTTTAGTTCGCAAAACTAACCCATCTAAAGTTGCACTCACAAAAAGCAAAACACCAAAATCCCTGTTTTCAGATATGGCACGTCGGTAAGTACATATATTTAGTAATATATTTTTGACCCAGTTTAAAGAGAATTACAATTATTGATAAACAAACAATAAGCTATGGAACACAACTTGGTTTTGGTCGAAAAAGTTATATTTGATATTATTTTTCTCCATTTTACGCAAAGCGTTACCATATGGTAATCGTGGGTCTCCTAGGGTACATGTTTTTTTCGTGCTTTGTGTAATTTCCTGTATTATTTTCTAAATTTATTTATAAGTATTTTGTTGAAAACTTATAAATTTGATGGATTTCAGAGGTTTATCGTTGCAACAAATGCTTGTTTATATTTAAGAACTCGATGAAGCAGAAGAAAATAACCAGTTAACAGTTATACCAACTACCATTTGCCAATATTTATAGCTGAAGACCTACAAGAAATAGAAGATCAACCAACAACATCAAAGGTATCGCCAGTTAGAAAACGGTTGTGTACAGTACAGTCAAAACCTTCCAATATTGCATCACAACCAAAAAACAAGGAAACGAATTTTCAATGGAAAAATGATAGTTCCTCATTTTTGGTTCCCATTTTTCCAGCTTCAAATTACGAAGATTGTCGTAACTTACTACCACATCAACAGTTCGAAAAGTTTTTTGATGACGTATTATTAGCACATATTTTCGAACAAAGTGCATTATATGTGAGGGAACAAATCCGAAGATATCAGTTCTTTTGATGAAAGCATGATTTCTTACTTTGGTAGGCATGGCTGTAAGCAGTTCATAAAGGGCAAGCCATTGCGTTTCGGATACAAAGTTTGGTCGCCTTGCCCATCAGGCTATTTGGTGAACTTTGAAATTTACCAGGGAAAGAATCCCCGTTCAAATAGTGAGTACGAAACTAAATTTGGAAAATGTGCTGCTCCGTTAGTTAGCATTATTGACGATTTTTCTTATGAATTGAAATCGCTTCCATTTTCATTTTATTTTGATAATTTGTTTACAAGTTATCCTTTGCTGGCATATCCAATATCATGCGGATATAATGCTACGGGAACAATTCGTGAAAGTCGCATTCCAGCAAGCTGTCCACTGGCGCACAAAAAAAACTTGAAAACAACGGAAAGAGGTTATTCAGAGTCGACTCAAATGAAAAGTACCGGCATCCGTTTGGTAAAATGGAAGGATAATAGTGTTGTATGTACATATGTTATCTACTTGCTTTGGTGAAAATCCAAAATCAATGGCACAGCGCTATTTGAAAGCAAGCGCAGGTAAAATAAACTTACCCCGTCCTTGTGCTATTACAGAATATAATAAATATATGTGCGGAGTAGACCGATTCGACAAAAATTTGTCCCAATATCCTATCGCATATAGAGGAAAAAAGTGGTGGTCGTGCATTTTTACATGGCTGATAGATGCCTGCATTCAAAATGCTTGGCAACTTTATCGCAAAGGACAACCGACAATGACACAATTGGAATTTTGCCGCCAGCTAGCAGTATACTACTGCAAACATTACGATACAAAACAAAAAATCAGTTGGTCCTATGCCCTTTCATAGACATGCTCAACAAGAAGGTCGAGCTGAATACATGCTGCGCTATGATCAAATTGGACATTATGTTGTAGCATCAAATCGCAGGCGTTGAGCAGGTGAACAATGCAAAGTTAGTGGCCGTACAGCATGTATAAAATGCAATGTTGCACTTTGTGTAAAGTGTTTTGCAAATTACCACACCAAACCACAATGTTCAATGAATATTATTTTTTTTTATTTAAATGAATGTGTTTTTTAC
The DNA here is from genome assembly GCA_963681545.1 of Germaria angustata. Classification (NCBI taxonomy): domain Eukaryota; kingdom Metazoa; phylum Arthropoda; class Insecta; order Diptera; family Tachinidae; genus Germaria; species Germaria angustata. The sequence goes on along the minus strand of OY813001.1, from coordinate 84,234,237 downwards.
TTTAGTTACTTACTTATAAATACAATTATCCCATTAAAACGTATCCTTTTGAGATTTTTATTAAAAACCAATTTTTTCTTTCTCAAAAAAAAACATGTACCCTAGACGACCCACGATTACCATATGGTAACGCTAATTTTTCCCTTTTTCCGAAAAACTGCGGCAATGTACCAAAAAATAAACTTCATTTTCGTGCTTGGGAGGCCAAAATATATAATCGTACTTATTTTCAACAAAATCTGAGACAAAAAAAGTTTTGGGCATTACCGGGTTAAAAAATCAGGAACGTTGATGGTGTTCATTTATGTGAGTGAAAAATATATGCATATAAAAATTTAAAAATCTCAGTTACGAGAAATATCAAAAAAGTTTATATTTGATAATTTTCAAAACTAATTTCGTTTTCGCTGCTGCTAAAATTGTTATCAAAATTTTGTTCTAAATATAATAAATATGTTACATGTTTTGCAGTAGTATAGGGTGTCCTGGTAGAATAGTGGCTGGTGTACTAGAGTAATAGTCGCAGTAGGGTCGCAGGTTCGTTTCCTCCCATAAATGTTCTTCACTCTTCAGTATCCATTTTTCCATTCTCCAACTATTACAAAGGATCATGGAACCAAGTGAGCGAAAATTGCCTATTGAACCTAAATTTTGCACTCAACTTTATTTCAGGGATGGATAATTTTTCTATAAAATTAAATCACATTTTTATACTTCTGATTTACAAAACATATAATTTTATAATTTTCTTAAAGAATTGTCTTGGAGAATATCTCGAATACTGAACTTAATAAATATTGTAAAGGATTTTCAAATTGTTTTAAAGGTTTCAGTTAAAATTATTGACTGAGTCCCATTAAAAAAAAAAAAACTGAGAGTAAAATATTGTTTAGTTCTTTTTCGAGGGCGAAAAATTTCCAACATACTCGTATTGTTTTTCCCATTCACTGCAAATTTAATATGTACATACGTACATACATATGTATGTATATACATATGTGTTTGTTAAATTGTACATGCGTTTACATTAGTAAATTAGCTACTCTAATAAAAAAATATTTATTTACTTAATTAACATCTAATTGGGATTGATTTAGTTTATGACAAACAATATTTATGTGATGCGTTTTGATTTGTTAAGTAGACTATATAAGAATTAGTGTAAATAAATAATTAAGTGGGGTGTAAAAAATGATAGAATATAAAATATATGAATTGATTTGGCTTTACGTACGATGGTGATGTCATTGGTGATCCACCTAATTTAACGGGTGGTGGTAAAGGTAACGGTGATGGTGGTGGCTCCTTAACCAGCTGGCCACTGCAATAAGGTAGCGGGAAACGCCAACCATAAAGACTGCTTGGTTAAATTTTTGATATTTGTTTGATTTTTTGCGTTTATGTTATTTATGTTAAATGAATTTTGAAATGAATTTTGGATGTTTGTTAAATGATTTCTGGATGATGTGGTAGGAATAGGGAGTGAGGAAGGTATTTAACATTTTATGACATGAAGGGAGGAAAATAACTTAAAAGTTAAGAGATTGAAGCAATAAAAGTCTGTTAATAAACTAAAACACAACCATAGAAACTTAATGAGTTATAGACCGGGCGAATTTGTGGTATAACATTTTAAAGTTTGCTGAAGGAAAAATAATCATTTAATATTGCACTAGTTGTCTTCGGGTTAAGTAAACTTCAAAATAAAACTAAATGGAAAATAAAACTTAAACCAATGTTACTGAATTACGATTGTTTAGAAACGATTTGGGCCGATGAAATACCCAATGATAATTTAAATCCAGATTATAAGCTTTCACTTTGGTTAATTTAACACTTTGAAAATTGCAAAAAATATGTAAATAAAAAAAAAATAAAAATTTCGTTTAATTCAGTGCAATATCATATGATCTTAAATATAAATCTAAAAGTAGACTAAGCAGCAATTTTTAAGCCTAAATTGAAGGAAAGTAAAAAAAGGTTAGAAAACTTATTCAGCTTACCTTCCCAGTTTGGCCTCCTCATCTATTTCGGATGGTGATCTTTTGGTGCGCCTGCACATGGTGGCCATAACACCCATATTAATCGTTACACAACACAGCAAATCAACTATGAATAGCAGCAGCAAGACGCCACCAACTGCTATGCCCACAATAGAAGCTGAGGAAAGCACTCGTCTTTCGGCCATTTGTATAACATCGATACCTAAGCATTCAAATAGACGTGATGAAAGTTAATTTCTAAAATATTGTAACATATAAAATATTTATAATATCTATTTCTCTAGGTTAAGGAAGAAATGACTTTATGTGGGTGGTGGGGATATTTTTGCTTAACAATGTTCTTTCACATTTTGTGTATCTCTTTTCATACATACGCTAATTTAATGCTTATTTTATGTGCAATTATTAAGATATTGCGTTATTGAAAAAAAAGTTTCATGAAAAAATGTTTTAACTGGATTTACATGCTGAAATTTAAAAAAAAAGCATGTTGAATGAAACCTTTGGGTCCCAATTTTGTATGTCACCAAAATGAAGCGTTGCTTTATTTCTACGCAACTGTTTTTAATCTTTGCTAAGAAAAACAACACTTTTTATTGAAATAATGCAGCCCCTCATCGTGGTGAAATACAACATTAAACCGTTAAGTTCCCCGATATATAAATATGGCGGAAATTACTGATTTTCGAATATGGAGATTTTATGAGATATCGCCATCCCATAATGGCATAATTACGACATCCTGTGACTATGAAATTAATTCGACGTAGTCGATTTTATGACTTTGGAAACAAAATTTCCCAAAAATATATTTTTCGTAACCGCTTCATTCGAACACGAAATCTAACAGCTCTTAAGAAAAAAAGGTAACAGTTTCAATTGCCAAAAAATACCATTAAAACCGACTGAATGTTTCGACAGATATCGTTGTCGAAACATTTCCAAAAAAAAACATTTTTTCAATAATTCGAAAAATTCAATTCTTCTCGAATTGAGCTTGGTTTTTATTAACTGGACAATATCAAGAGATGACTCCCACACGTGCAATACATTGGGCTTGAAATAGCAAAATAAGCTAGATGATAGAGGGAGTAACGACGTTGTACATTTAATTTGAACTTTCCCACATTCAAAATGACAGGAAAGATGCCTACAGCGAGATAATTCCACATACATATTGCTCGAATAAAAAGCGAGTTTGCTCTAGCTGTTGGTGAAAAATATTTAGTTTCGGAAATAAGTTTCCCGATTTCATTAGACTATAATCTTGATATGTATATACCATATATTTTTCCCTTGCATTCGTATGAGAACATAGATGATCCTAGTGGTACATAGACATTTGTGTCCTGATTCTGAACAAGAACTAATAGTCGTACCAAATGGCATGAAGATGCTGACCAGAATTGGTCCTAAATACGCGACAATATTTCAGATCTGAATATACTCTATTGTCATTCGAGTTGGGGAATATTTGAGGAGATGAGTAAGGGGTAAAAACATATATTTTATGTTAATGAGTCAAGAAGTACTACACGCCTTATTTTCAAACGATGTTGGGCATAGCATGGACTTGCTTTGCATATCTTATTAAGCTTAGCATGAATAACGATTAATATTTTCCTGGTTCTCTGGTCACGAGGGCCACTTATGAAAAAAGTGCGCTTAAATTCGATTTTAAAACCATTATGGTGCTCAGTTGTGAGGCTTCTATAAAAGCAATCAAACCTGCAATCATACCACTAATCTTATTTAGTAAATTCCCTATTAGTCTACGGAGCACCGACACTTCTCTCTCGATTTGTCTTGCAGGTTTCACATCATAGAAAGATTTGAAATATTATTCAACAAAGTTATATTTGAATATACATCAATACCGACTGCTTGATAGTGTGGCTCCGCTTCAATACAAACAAATGAAGGTCGGTGTTGCCATATTCCTTACGCCCAAGCTATGCATAATAATATGTCTGCCATTTATGTCTAATTTAAACTAATTAACGAGTTCGAACCAAGTGTAATCCATTTCGTTGGCGATAATGACAACTCATCGCTAGACCTTCAACCTTCAGCTTTTAAAGGCTTACTTAAACCTCAGAATAAATATAAAAAAAATTTTACAACTTTTATAAAAATAAATGTGTATTTTTGAAATATATATTTTGTAAATAAATTTATCAGTCAGCGATGGCTTGAAACTTTTATTTTAATACTCATGTAACACTCAGCAGTTCTTTGAGTAACAGTGGCTTTCAAGCCGCCTAGCAACAGGCAGACAACTGAAGAAATATAAGCCCAGTGGTGGAATAACTCGAAATGGTGACAGAATGACTTAAAATCTTATAAGTCTATTACTATCTATTAAACGTTAAGCGGCTATTAGACGGTCAATTTAAGATTAATACAAGGCTGGCAAATAATAATTCGATGTTCATCCCAATTATAAGCGAAAATTCCGTGCAAGTTTCTTCACTTTTCCTTTTCCTCTTTCATGAATTTGTTCTTCTCTTTTTTATCAACTGGCGGATTGGAGAAAAAGTGGATAATATTAATTTAAAAAATGGGAAAAGTATTGCTAATTCAACTAATTTAGTTTCCCTGCAAACTAAAAGGGAACTTTCACAAAAATTTCAATATTTATTCTATGAAATTATGTTTAAACAAATAGTGGGAGGGCAAATAACCAGCAGTTGCACGACTTATTGAACGTAATAACGACTTATTGAACGTAATAATAAATATAAATCCAATGAGGATTTCACAGGCAGGATTGAGAGTGCGCTCTAAGCGCTTTAACTGAATAACGATAAGCCCTTTAATTCAAAAATTAATAATAATATCAACCGTAAAAAGAAAATGCTTTTTATATAAAGATATTGTGGATACACTGAGAAATTGTCTAATAGAAACAGAAATTTATAATACAGTTACTCGAAAGGCAATACTATGTACATTAATTGGCTTCTTTTATTAAAAAAAATCAATAAAATTGTAGGTTTTAACAAGTGAATTTACAAAAATTAAATGTCACTATGCAAAATCCCTCTTCCTTGTTTTATTTTCCACGGAATTTATAATTAGAGAAATTTTCTCTCGAGAAAACTTTCCTATAAAAATATTTAATAGTTTAATTTTAGCGCTAAGAATAATTATACAATAAAAGGCTTCTTAAACGTTTTACTCTGATTCGTGACTTAAAAATGTTGTCTGACAAAAAAACAAAAAATAGAATTCATCTATGATAACGTTGCCAGATGTCCCGATTTATTGCCGCCAAAACGGAATTTAAAGTAGTGAAATTTCATACTTAAATTGTATATTGCAATATATATTATTTTAGATAAATTGACAAAGTTAAGTGTTTTCGATGCCGATATTTCTGTGATCATCACTTGAACATAAAATGAGTAACTCTGAAGAAAAGTCTCTGTTCCTGACGATACCTATCGAAGTTCTGGCGAAATATTGAAAAAATAAAATTAAAAATTAAAAACAATATATCTTTTGATTAAAGAGACCTGCTGCATACGAGAATTTTTAAAAACGTAAAATAATTTTCACCATTTAACTGTTGTTTTTTATTTTGGTTTGTTTCCTTCTAATAAAAGTAGAATTTAAAACTTTATATTTTTATTTAAAAAAGTTAGGGGTAGATTAGTCGATTTCCTTTAAATCAAATACATCTTATTTTGTTAATCAAATATATTTGGCTGCAGTGGAACCTTACAATAAAACGACCGGAAGAAATTAAGTTTAAATAGAATTTTGAGGCTTTAGATGTCTACCGTATTTAGTCTTTCAATTAATTTACACGAAATTGTTTAAAATGTTCATATCGATTTATATACATTTTTGAAACAGATTTTCATGAAACTTTCATTTGATCTTAAAGTACTAAACTTAACAACTAAAAGCAAACTCCAATTATCAATGATTTTAAATATAGTGTTTAGTTTTTATAATAATATGTTCGCTTTTTTACATTTTTGTGTGTGTATGAATTCCGAAATATTTGATGTTTTGAAATAATTCTCAAAAATAATTTACAAATTATACTGTCGAAGAAAACTAAATCAAAAGTGAAAATGAAGAAGAAATTGTTTATTAAGAAAGCATAATGAATTGTAACACCAATTTACATTAAATTTAGGAGTTATTTAGCAAATAAAAGCATCATGCAATAAAACTAGTTTTGTGAAAATCATAGAATAAATAATTAAAAACTTAGAAACAACAACCAATGCATAGAAATTCGATTTGAAACAGAAAAAAAAACTGTAAAAGGAATATTTAAGCAAATATTGGAAAATAATATATACACAAACATTAACACAGGCTTCAAGGTAGAAAGGATTGTAAGAGTTTTTGTAAAAAGCTGGAAATAAGAAAAAATCGTATGTGTATTTACAATGTGGATTTTCTAATATGTAGTGTTAAAGAGGTTCGTGTTAAAATTTTTTACTTAAAAAAATCTTGCTATTTGTTAGTTTGTTATATTTTTTGGTAGTTAATGGTTTAATAGTTTCTTGTTTTATATTACCTGGAGCTTTACAGCATTTTTTATAGCAATTTATAGCAATAAATTGATAGATCTGAAACTTAATATATGTACATATAAATGTTTTCGTTATGTTTCTCTTTTTTCATCACAGATCTGCATATATGAGAAAGCTTTCCTTCAATCTCCTTTATATCAGGTATAGTTTTGAGCTCTGCGTGGATTAGTTTCTTGTTTTCAAATCTGTGTTCTATTTTTTGTACTCAAAGAAGTCTTTATTGATATGCGGCAACTTAATAAGTTGGTTTAGTTCCTTTGTTTAAATACATACATATTTTTCTCCCAGTGTCTCTTTAGTTTCTCTCATTTACATATACTATACGTGTATGCATGTGTTTGTCCATCCCTGCTTAAATGCCAATTGTTAACAGTTTTCAATGCGTTTGGAAATAAGTTTGAACAGTTTTGCTGTCCTGCTATTATTGTCACTGCGCTTTGGTAAAATAATTTGTTAAATACAAATGCTTTTTATTTGAATTTTGCTTAATATTATTTATATTTTATTAATATTTTCATTTATTAATTTTTCATATGTACACTTAGTCAAAATGTTTAGTTTTTATATCTAATAATTAATACTATAATGAATAAAGAGGCGGGTTGCAATACACACTTGTTTTATTTAATTATATTCTTTTACCACAAACAAAATATTTAACTTTTCATTCTTATTTTTTTTGTTTAAAAGAGAAAATATTTCCGATTGCTTAATCTTTCTTTATACAATGTTGTGGCCTGTGGGTGTGTTTTTAAGTTTTTTCTGTAGATGAATCTAACTATAGTTTCCTTCATAAAAATTTAACTAAATATATTTCAACTATTAGATTTTTAGACGAACAAATGTTATTCGTTTATTTACTAAGAATATAAATATTTGCTATTACTGGAGTTTAGGAATAATACGCCTTGACCAATATGGCAGCAAAATTGATACTTAAACTCATACTAAATCCGACTTGATTCTGATTTAAAGGACTAAAGGATTTAAAATCACTTTCGTTTACTAATTTTGCCGCCTTGATGTAGTGCATTTTTAACGTTTATTGACTTTGATTTCTCTAAAAATATTTCATATTTTTCTTTTAAATTTGCTTAGAGTATTTTTTTTTTAATTATTAAGCCAATTTTGCTTTTAATTAAGTTATATTTTATTGTCTTTAACGTATACTTCTAAAAAACAATATAATTTTCCTTATAATTTTTTCCATAAAATTACATAAGCTATAGTTAAAAGGACATTAAAGATATAATTTGATTTTCAAACATATAAAATCTCAAATCGGGTTCTTAAGGAAAATAATGGAAGCAGAAGAAATAAATGGAAAATTTTGCTAATTTAACGCAAAAATTTGTTAATATTTAAAATAAATTTTCGATATTTCTCTACTCATTTAGTATAATTTGCAGTAAATTATATTTGTTAAACTATTTTATTAAGTATAAAAAAGTTTGCGAAATTAATGCTCAATGATTATGAAAGTCGAATTTGACATGAATAGTTTGGTTTTTTTTTTCAATTGGAACAGTACTCCGGGGATGACCTCTATTTAGTCATTGCATTGTGCTGGAATTAGGAAAATAGGATAAGGTAAGGAGGATAGCGGGATTAGTGCTTCGATTTGAACCTCTTAACGCTGGGTATGGCAGGAAGACATCTGCTTTTGCAAAAATGTATTAAATTAGTGAAAGAAATTTAAAATACTTATTAGAGTTTACATTAGAGTTTACATTTATTTTAATGATTGTTGTAGCCTTAGCTGTCCATATATCGATATTTCATTGGTGTTAACCAAACCATCACTGATCTTTAACCTTTTTGTAGGCATTCAAACTCCTGTGTTTATACAGAAACCAACATATACAATATGAGAATTCATTCATATAAAAAAATTGCAAAATATATAGTCAAAGTTGACTTAGAATGTCTTAATACGGACTAAACAGCAAACAATTTATATTCGATATAAATCTATTTTATTTTTCTTCCAACCCTTTTGTGTGCCAAATAATGAATTTCAATAATAAATAGTTAAATTAAAATTTTGATTTTCCTATTGGCCGAACAAATACAATCATTGGCAGCCAAAGGGCGTCTAATTGTATTCATGCTGGAAAAAAAAATAAATTATATGGAATATAAATTGTTTGTTGTGAAGTTTGTATTAATATGATCTAAGCCTACTATTATTATATATTTTGTAATTTTCATATACATATGAGAATTCAATTCATGTTGTATATATAATATATATAATAGTTTTTTTTTAATAAAGATGTTTACAAATCGCTTAAAGTTCACTGATGAATTCGTTAGCACCAATGAAATATCGATATATGAACAGCTTAAGCCACAACAAACAAAAAATGTTTGCTTTAAATATTTTAAGAAACTTGCTTTAAATTTAATTAAAATATAATTCGCATTAAAGCTTTCTCGTCATTTATTTTATTAAACAGGAATATTTATTTCGTTTTAACAAGTTCAATTATAAAACAAGTTTAAGCATTCCAACCATGTTTCTCATTTTTTAAACTTAAATAAATTAAAGAAAACAGCTGCGAATTCATTCCCATATGGCAAACAACAGTTTGCATTCTGCAATAATTTATTGAAGCATTCGCGATTATTTCTGTCTTTAAGTACAAATATATGTATATACAAATATCAGAGAATGACAACGAGTAATCGTTTTGACACTGCTGTCACAAAACAAAACAACTCTGTATACATAAAGAATAATAATGGGAATACTTATGACATTTTTATAACGGTTAATTTTTTAGCAACTTTCGCTTTGGCAACACTGTTTTTGGTAGCTCAAATGTAACATGTTATAGCTTGTTTCCACGGCACCTGCTTCGCTCTCTATTCTTGCTTCACACCCCAATCATGAGCGAATCAACTTGCTTCGCCATACAAAATTTTGAGAGCGTAGCAGGTAGATTCATATTGAATCTACTTGCGAATCAAGAAAAAATCCTCTCTTCTCTAATTTTTATCGTAAGTTTATCTGCACTAGTTGTCAAAATTAAATATTTTTGTAAACAAAGCAAATTTAAAAGTGGAAAGTTAAAAAATATAATTGTTTTTTTGTGTGTGTTTCCTAGACGTAATAATAAATTTGAATCGAGTGAAAAGTTAATTTATTTAAATTTGATAAAAGTTAAAAAACAATGGAAAGAAAAAAAATTATAAAATCGAAGCAGATAGATGAGTCGTGTAAACAGCATGATTCATAAACTTGCTTCAGAAAGCGAAACAGGAGATTTAAATTGTCGTGGAAACAAGCTATTTCTGTTAAACATGTTCAGTTTGGTTTATAATTTAACCATGAATCGACTTACAAACGCACAACGTTTGCAGATTATTAAATTTTATTATCAAAATTCATGCTCGGTTAAGAAAGTGCAACGCGTACTTCTTCACAATTCTTTAAAGCTCATTTCTGGTTGAATGGATACATGAACAAGCAAAATTGGCAGATTTGTTGTGAAGAGCAGCCAGAAGCATTGCATGAACTGGCAATGCATCCCGAAAAATGCGCTGTGAATTATGGGCCGCTGGCATCATTGGACCATATTTTTTGAAAGACGACGAAGACAGCAACGTTACTGTGAATGGCGAGCGCTATCATGTAATGATTATACATTTTTTGCTCAAAATAGAAGACTAGACTTGGCTCACATGTGGTTTCAACATGACAATAAAACATGTCACACAGCACGCGAAACAATGGCCCGATTGAGAGGCGAGTTCGGTGAACACTTTATTTCCAGTTTGGGGCCAGCGAATTGGCCGTCTAGATCGTGCGATTCAACGCCTTTAGACTATTTTTTGTGGGTCTATGTTAAGGCTCATGTCTATGGAAACAATCCCGCAACGGTTGATGCACTGGAAGCCAATATTGAAGAATTTATTTGTGAGGTACCGCTCGAGAGAGTATGCCAAAATTGAACCATTTAAGACATAATCGTGGTCAACATTTACATGAAATAATCTTTAAACATTTAATTATGTACATCGACTCAAATAAAGATTTCATGCATTTCTCTAAATTTTGTATTTTTAAAATTAAATCCGAAAGCTGTTAAAGAATCTGCCTTTATTTATGTGTAATTCACATAAAAATTTTGCGTATAAGCATTGAAATTATTTAGACTTTAACGTAAACCCATTCGCACATTTTTGATTACGTTTTCCTATCAGAGACCCGTTGTCATTTTCTGTTCAGGACACCGCCATCAAACATGTTGAAATTTATTTGAGTTGAATTCGTACTTGTACGTGTACGCAACTTTTTCATACGAATTTTACACTTTGGGTGTACAGAGATGTTGTATTTTGTGACAGGGATGTCAAAACGACCACTCATTATCATTCTCTTAATAAATTTATAACAATTAAAAATCTTTAAAAAAGTTGAAATCACTACCTGCATTCATCCCCTTTTACAATATGCAGCTTAATTTATATTTATATAAAAGAGGACAAAAATAAGAAAATTACCAATTTCTTCGCAAAATATGCCTTTTTCAAACTCATTACAGAAAGAATTCGTTGATAGAAATACATATTTAATGTCCATTTATTAAAATGTATTAACTTTTATAAAATTATAAAACAAAACAAAATCCTTACTTGCATAAACGCTATTGGAAACAGGGTGGTAGTATTTAGCTCCCCTGGAATAAAGTTGAGTACAAATCATATTCCATATATTTATTTCCATGTTTTATGTGCAACATATTTAGAAAACATATTCTCCTTTGCACTTTAACTTTTTTTGTAGAACAGAATACAAACATGAAGTAGGAGCAAAATATGTGTAACATTTTTGTCAGAAACAACCATAAATTGGTTATATTTGATGAAATGTGAACATAATTATCGCAAGTAATTTTATAGTGCACATGTGTAGGCATCGCGGCAACAGAAGCGTGCATCACCGATATAAAAACATCAACAAATCGTAGTTGTTTTTCTTTTTGGCAATTGCAAAATTATGCAAGGATGTCATATGTAAAAGTTTGGGAAAATTTCCTTAAAAACCCGTGTGAAAAAATTAAACAAAGTTTTTTGATGTAACATTTTCTTACACATTCTACTAAAATGTCCTTTAACTTTTTTCAAATATACATGTGTAAAATTTGTTAGGATATGTTTCAGTAATTTAAAATTATCATGTTGTTTTTATTGTTATCAACAAACAATTCAAGCTAACAATCATTATAATATTTACACATAAATATGTATAAAATTCTATATTTTATATAAAATGTTCGGTAATTTTTGTTATTTATTTTTTAGGGCCATTATTACAATTTGGCGGTAAAGTAGTAGTAGTTAACTTTAGTAAAAGTAAACGACAAACTGATGCTAAAAAATGTTTCATCATTACAGTTTCCCTGTAAAACATTTTTTTTCAAAGTATGGCTACACCGGAGCATTTTTCGACTACTTTCGAATGGTTAAAAAATTCCTTTGGAAAGTTGCACTTACTTACTTGTTTCACCTTTTATAGGAAAAAGTATTATTTGGTTAATAATCTCAAAGGGCGAGAAAACGGTCCAATTGATAAAGTAGAAATTATGGCGACTTTTGGAAATGTTGCAACTTCAAATGACTAAACCACACGATGAAAGTTACAGGTAGGATAAATTTGCTTTTAACTCGTAGCTAACTTTTGGGTTGAAGTAAAATCTTCCTTAAGAAATGATACAAGATACCAAACTTTCCACTGTCGACACTGACTGAAGCGGAACTTAGGCTGTCTGACTACAGGAAGTACCTACGCTTATCCCTAGACATGCAAGAGGGCCATTGGTTAATCCTGGGAAACAAGCTCTAGGAACTTGAAATGGATCTTTGACATGGTGCTTAGGCTGGTAATAACATATGGCCCCATGGAGAAGATCACATACAGTGACATAATAAGGAAAGTCCTAAAGATGGATACAGATGGACCACGCCTTACTGCAATGAAGGCTTCATTTACTATACTATACTGGTTACCGACTGATCTCATGGACAATCAATTTTCCATAAACTCTACGATCAGATGGGGCCCCACTGGCATAAATAAATGGGTGACCATGCCTCATGCTCCGATATTGGCGCTCCTAGGGAGCATAACGGATTATATCGATTATCGCTCCTCCACGCGCCTTCCCATTGAAAGATTTACGGTACAGATATCGTGCGTTTTACCATATTAAAAGGTCGGAACAGTGGAGGTATAAGCAGATGTATCTAAACCGGACTTGGGGTTGGAGAAGGTATCTTTATTCCCCGCTTTCAAAAAGAGATGAAATTCAAGCTACGGGACAAATGTAGTGTACTGAAGGTTTAGGTGTCGGTCATTTGCAGAGTAGAGGGCGGTTAGGATATCCGTATATTTGCCGTCGACAGAGCTGCAGTGACATCTCTATTCGGTATACGAATGTCTCTAAATGAGATAACGAGACATTCAAAGTTGAAGCTAGTCTGGTGTGCAGGGGAAAAATGGGGTACCCATGAACACCGCTCAGATACTGCATAGAGCTGACTCGGCAGGATAGTCCCTGCCGTCCAGAGGAGGAAGTCCAATGAAGTCACTTGCGTGATCTCGAGACTGACATAGCCTCGATATGACTGAAGTAGATCTGCAGTTCTAGAGGAGTTTTCTCAATACTACTTGCGAACAATTGTTGCGGTTTTGACTGGACATTGCTATATAGGGTTCCATGCCAGGAGAATAGTACTTCTTTACAATGACTTCTGTAGGAGCTGTCGAAATGCTTCTGCGGAATATAGCAGAGACTTCGAACGGTATTAGGGGGATAAATTTTTATAGGCAGGAAGCATATGTGTATTGTGCTGACTGTCGGACCGTGCAACCTAATCTAACGTAAAACTGTAATAATGAAAAACTGTTTATCCGTCCGATAAAATCCTACCTTTTGCTAACGCCAGGTTATAATAATCGCCCTTAGTTACACTACGACTTTACAAGTCGTATACACTTTAAAAGTTCGTTAATAAAATCAAAAATGTTTTGGCAGTGTTTTAGTTGCAGAAAAAAATTAAGTAAAAGTGAAAAATATAAATTGAGAAATTAAACCTAAAGGGGATTTATCAAAAGCTTCTGACACTGAAAACTTTTAAGAGCTGTAGTAAATACATTATTTACTCTTAAGAACTGTAATCCCCTAGAATTTTTTAAAAGCTCAACCAAAAAATAAGAACATAAAATTTCAAATTGTGTATTATTAAAACTTAACATTTCTTTTATTTAACAACGATTTAAATGCTTCATAAACAATTTATAAAACAGTATACATATGTATGTGTATGCTATCAAAATAATACAGTTGAGTTTATCAAGGAATACGTATTTAAGTAATAAATTGAAAAAAAAAAAACAGAAAAATTATTGCATTTCTCTATTAATTAAACCACACAAAATAATATGTTCGAAAAACGCAATATAATTTTTGGAATTTATACATCTTAAATATTAAAAAAAAAACAGGACTTATTTATGACACCGTCGACATTCTTATTGTATATTTTACAATGCTGCCACTTTTCGTTGTACAAGTGCTGTCAATGCGCTCCTTAGCAAGGGAAAGACAAATACAAAGATGCCACAAGTTGTTGTTAGTAGTAAATTCCTTTGAAGATGATAATTACAAGCCGATTCATTGGGATAAGGATTATCTGGGTTTGCACAAACACGCATAATCACGCACGCAGGTTCATATTTATAAATAACAGGAGTTTTCAGACATAATGTTTGTTTTTGTCAGGTTGTTTTTATTTTTAGTTTGTTTTAAGCGTGCCAAAATTATATAGTTCAAAGTAGAATTAGAGAGTATATAAAAAGAGAAAAGAAAGAAAAAATGGGAAAAAGTACAAAAAAAAAAAACAAAGGTTTTAACACCCAATTTTCTTAATTTTATTGTATAGATAAATTTTATTAGTGGTTTAGTGGTGAAATCTGACACGTTTCTACGATTATGGCGTTAGAACTTGTACAAAAGTTCGTTAAGTTGAAGGTGTATATTCCTTAAGGTTAAAAATTAACAACACAAAAACATATAAAGTTAAGTTTGATAACATTTTATGTTAGTTCTTTAACACAATATTAGGTCTTGATTAAACAAAGAAAGATAATAGACAGTAAATGATTTTACACATATAAACAATAAAACAGTGTATTCCCTAAATAAGGAGGAATTTGAGGGAGTTCAACACATAAATTAAAAAAAATCAAGTGAAAGGAAAGATTTCGAACATCGATTGCTAAACAACGTAAAACGCTAATTGATTGCAACAAAATATCCAAAGGTATCTAATTTTCGTCTAACTGCGTCTTCCATGATCACGAGCAATATCGTTCGTTTAAACTTGCCCCTAACAAGTTATTTTATATATTAATTTATATATTAAATTTTATATTAATTTATCTTTTTATAAAAAATGTAATAAATAAATAAAGGAAATCGTTAGTGGCAAAGTTTATTTTTTTCTTTTAAAATTTACACTATCGATCACGTTCGACAGCGTAGAACAGATGTCAAGAGATTTTAAAGGCTCAAGAGGTGTAGTAGCACAACACTGTAAAATTAATTCATCTTGACTAAGGAAATAATATTTTTAATAAAAATGTTTTAAATCTTGTTTTTATTGAACCTAAAAGGTGTATATATATTTTTCTCGAAAAAATTTCCTACTAAGTTCTAGTTATTTTTCTTTATTCTAGTACTTCTGGTCCTTTACGCACTGCTGATGTTTTTATTATTTGCCTTATTTTTCCTCGATATAAAAAAGTTATGCCAGAGGGTTACAATTACAATTTTAGCTAGATAATAATAGTAATAAAGTTAGGAAAAGATTGTTGCATAAAGTAGAAACTGCCAAAGAAAAAACTCCTTTGTATGCAGATATTATTTGAAAACTAATTTTTTTGAAATAATTTTTTTTTTTGTTGACAATCATCATATATATTTCATTTAATAGAAGATTTCTCCTAAGATTTTTAATTCAGAAGGAAATAAATATGAGGTGATGCAAGAAATTAAACTAGGAATTTTTTAAATTCCAACCTACATGAGTTGTACCATATTTCAGGTAGCGATGGCTGTATGTAAATTAAATCTACGTATGCAAATTATGCATGAGAAAAGTATACGATATACATACATATAAGCGAAGGACTCATATTACTTGAAAAGCACTTTTAAAACATCCTATTGAATTAAAACTTTTACGAACATTGTCCTATTAAATATCCGAATAAATAATGAAAGCTTATTTTAAACTTTTTAAACTTTTCCTATATATATGTAGTTAGAAATATACTGATCAGCTGGCATAAACAGCAGCGAAATGTCAGACTGCTTTTAAGCAAAACTGTGATAATTTTAAAGTCCCCGTTTAGACGAGAAATTTTAGTTTCTGCATTTTAAATTCGCTTTCAAAGTTGAATTCATGTTCTTACGATCAAATTCTGGTTTTTAGTTTTCTTTCTATGGAGATATCATGCAGAACTAAAACTACAACTTCTCGTACGGACAGGGTGTAATTGTTTTGGTTTCGTGGGGAAGATAGAAAAAATTACGAACTGGCTCTATTGAATCCCATTTTTTTAGGCTGCCACCCATTTGCTATTTCGTATAACGGTTATTTGCCAAATACGTTTACAACACAGACAGCTAAAGACAAGTTTAAACAATAGTGCAATGTTTATATTGCTTTTTAATATAAAGGTTTTTAAGCATTTAAAGAAAAGAAAAGATATTAGAAATAACATAAAACATGATTTTGATAAACACAAGTTCAACATGTAAAACAACTAAAAATGTTTAAAAAGTTACTATACACTTAGAGAAAACAAAGCAAGCAAAACACAAACATTCCAGACATACATAAACGCACAGTCGTAAACCACATTAAAGAAATGAAAATGCTGTATTGATTCAAAATTATAGACTCTTGTAGGTTTTAAATTTTTATTTTAATTTATTTCAAAAAACAAAAATTGTATATAGTATAAAGTATAGAATATGATTTTAACTAAAGTCATACATATACGGCGAAAAAGAATTAATTAAGAAAAAAGTTATAAACATTTTGAAATGAAATTAATTTTTTTTTGAGGTTGTTTGCAAATTGTTTTTTAAAGTTGCTTGATTATGTTTAAGTTCGATGTTAATTTTTTAAGAATGCACACACAAAAATATAAAAATTTTCAACTACATAAGTATGTAAGTAAAAAAATAAAAACTCAAAAACAAAATTACAGGTTATGATTGATATCCTAAATAATACTATTATTACTATTATTTTGTCTTTTAATAACTGCTTTATGAAAATAAGAAATCAAATAGTTTTGATCATTGTTAAACTTTCAGATTTGTTTTGATTATTAATTAATTATTGCAATATTAAGTAAACTGTATAAGTTAACTTAGTCAGGAAATTAATATCAATTTTTAAAAATACATATAAAAATTAAGCGTTTAGAAAGTCCAGTAAACTTCAGGAATAGAGAAATTGCCTTAAAAAGGGTTAAATTTTAGGTGGATAAAAATGCTTTAGGTAAATCAAATATCAATCTGCTGGAATAGCAGTAATTCACCGTCTACATAAAACATACTTTTAATTTATTTTTTGAAATCGTATTCGTGTCCACACAATAAATTCTACTTTGAAATTTAAGTTTTTTTATATGGAAATCTTTTGGTGTGTAGTTCCAATAAGCAAACACACGCAACTCTGTAACGATTTCTATTCGTTTTTCCTCTCTCTCTCTCTCATGTGAAAACTTTCTGAGAAGGTAAATGTTGAGATAATGTTTATGTTATTATCAATATTTCTTAAAATCCAATCTACATTTTTTGAGTTTCTGGCCCTTCAACACATTTTTCTTATAAACATTTTTATAAAACAAATAAAACTAACTTATAATTAATAATATAATTGAATTTAAAATATTAGGAAAACTAAACGTCTTTTAATTTTTGTTTCTTTTATATATAGTATATACTTATATGTATATATTTTTTTTTTATTAAAATAATGGAATATAATTTTTTTGATATAAAGGCTTCCTATATTTGGCAGTTGTTGAAAGCTTAAAAAATGAATTTGATTTTGTGTAAAAAAACAATATACAATTTTATTTTATTATTTATATAAATAATGCTGTTTTGACAAAATAAACAAAACACATTTACTTATTTAATTTTACGGACAAACTAAAGCAACACACAAATTTTTTACAACACATATGAAATTAAATTAATATATGTATGTATGTATATTCAGTTAAATTTTTTAATAAACTTAAATTATTTAATGGTATGATTTAATAATAAAAAACGATACAGTTTTTTGTTGATGAATTTATGAAGACATTAAGCAAATTATAATTTGATTTAAATATAAACTAAAGTTTTTTTTTATATCCGGCATATATTTTCAATAAATTTGTTTATGATTGTAGTGTTAAGGATGAATTTCAATGTTTTAACACAATTGCTATTATGATAATGTGTGTTTTGAAATGATTTCTTTAATGAGTTCGATGTTTTCGTTAGAACTTGCATTATTTGCAGTGTATTTTGCTTTTTTAGGGACTTATTTTACCTATTTCATATTTTACAGTGTTGCCACATTAACAAAAATTTAATTAGCTACTGAACGTCTGCTTTTAGAGTTGGATTTCCTATTTGTTTGTAAATTCAATAAAATTTCCATAATGAGTGTAATGACTATAGAATCAAAGATACTACTGTCTGACGAAGCTGAAAACAATGGTGAAATAACAAGGTGGCATCACTAAGCCAGGTGATTATTTTTTTGCTTTGCTTCAAGGTGTATTAACTTTACAAGGTAGCATCACTACGCCAGGTGATTAGTTTTTGCATTGATCCTTTTCAGTTCACTTGGCTTTTAAAAACTTATGTATTGGCGTACACGTGTGATCTGGCTTTTGTAGATATGAATTTTCTATGTGATCTATATTCTTTGCTGTTTTTTAGACAGTACCTTTCATTTCACACAAACAAAAATACCAGTTGTATCTCTAGTGCTGCCACCTTGAAAATTTGTTTCATCATGATGCATAACAAAACAGAAGAAAACACAGTGGAGTTCATTTATAACAAACTTAGCAGTACCGCTGCAATTTAGTTCGTATAGTTAGAGCAAAACAAATAAACAAAAGTAAGAAACATTTAAATGTATAACATTTATTTCTTATTTTCGTTATGTCTATTACTACGTTTATACGCACGTCTTATTTGCAAATAAAAAAGAAGAATGCTGCCGTATAACTTTTTTATTGTAACTTATTAACTCACTTAAACCAGTCGTGAATAACGACACTATTTGCAAATAAAAAGGAAGACGTTGCCACTTCATGAACGTTTTTTGTGTTTTACTTACCAAACAATCATATTTTCGTCACATGGCATCACTAATAATAACATAAGTTCTGTATGTAATTTCCCGTATAAACAGTGAATTAGTTATTTGCAAATAGTTCTATTTGTAAATAAGACGTGCGTATAAACGTGGTATATAAAACATATTAAGAATTTCACGAAATTTTCTGTCGCATCGTCAAATAATGGTAAATACTTGTTTAAACGGTTTCGAAAACTCGCTTTAAAATTTATCGATTTTGATTTGTTTGTTATACGCATAAGAATTAAAAAGCATTTTTAGTGGGTGCGTAAAAAAGAATAGTTCGTTATAGCCGTAACAATTTCTATGATATATTTCTGTAAAATAATTGGGTTCAGTTATTTAATTTTTTTTCTCTGGCTTTTTGAGTTCAAAATTATCGAGTGCAAATTGTATATAATATACAAAAAATGCTAAAAATTAAATTATTTTCATCTAGCTTACACATACATACGTACAGTTGCAAATAGATATTATTTGCAAATACTGAGGTCTCTAGTTTGTTTGCGAGTGGTACAGCGAAACTAGAGGTTACTCTTCTCTTCGTTTTCTTATCAGTTATCGATTTTCAATATATCATCCTTTTTTTATCGAGTAGACTGAATCATTTCATTCAACTAATCAGACAATTTGCTTCTTATAACTTTTAGGTTTATGCCTTTATTTGTTTCCAATTTACCATATTCCTGTTAAAATATTAAAAATAATTAGTTAGCAGAGTAAATTGGCCTTCGTAGACTAGTAGGTAGTGTACTAAACTCGTAGTGCGAAGGTCGCAGGTTCGAATCCTGCCGCAGAACTCTGGCAGTTTGTGTTTGATAATTAAAGGGAGCGCACAACAAGCCTTCACTGACTTAAGTGTATGTCATATGACATGGGCTATCACACCCCTCCAATCAACCTAACCTAACCAAACCTAGCAGAGTATTTGCCAATGTAATTTAAAAAAGTCTTCTGAATGTTGCGACAAAAAGTCATGACGTAAACTAACGGGTGAAAATTCTTTCTCTCAACTAGACCTACTCAGCGATTGTTTTTGCGAGTTGGCAAGTTACAATACCATAAAAAATATACAGAACATTTCACACTTTTACGTGTAATAACTGAAACTATTATTCTAAAAACAAGATTTTTTAAATTCTACTTTCAAAGAATTAAAACAACAATTTCGTATTGTTAAAATTTTTTTATTTTCGCAACTCACTAGGTTCGCCAGAATTTTGCAAAAAGCATCGATGGTATCGAATACATAATTTAAAAAGTTATTTATCAATAGTTTTTACGAACTAAGTTTCAGTCGATAGAACTAAATTAGCCTAGCCGCTGCACAGTGCTCTGACGTCAAGCAATATTAGACCAAAAAAGAAGAAGTCTTGGGTTAAAAAAATATATGTGTGGTACTATCCATCATCAAGTTATGGAAATGAAAAGCTTCGAATTTTAAAAAGAACAATTCAATTCAATATGTATACCTCCTACATATCCTTTTTATAGAAATAATAATTTAAAATATATTTTGTAGTCCATGCACAACATTTTGTTTTTATTATTCCAAGTTCGCTTTCACATATTACATATCCTTTCTCCATAAATAGATATTGAAAGCACACTGAACAATGAAAAACGTGTGTTTTCGTCACGACAAGGATGCTACACTCTCGATATAAATTATTTTCAAGAGGAAATTCTGCTTTAATGGCTTCCCTATATTCCGCAGATATAAATAATTTTATTATATTTGATTATATTTTATATATATATATATATATATGAGAAACTGGCTTTTAGGGCTCGATGGTACCGATATCGAAAAAAACCATCGATATTCCATTTAAAAATAAATCTATCGACAGCATTGACTGCTTTGCTGTTCTACTGAATACACAATTCAGTTATATAAATACGAGAAAAGCGAACTTGGAACATATGATTTCTCTAAAGCTGCGAAATATATATACACAGACAATTAAGATGGCATATAAACATCTGGGGATTTTCTGGGTTCACATGTTACATTTTTCGGTCTTACATCCTGCCTTATATAAACTTATTTTCGGAAACATAACCTATACCGATATTGTGGAATATTACAATAATTGCATTTTTAATCTGTAAGACATGCAGTAAACTTTTTTGAAATATTTTTGTGGCATAACATAAATTTAATAGACCAAAAGGATTTAGTGCAAGTTTTTAAAAGGCTTGATGACTAATTAAGATTAATATTTTGCGTCTTCTAGTAGTGAACACGTAGAGTAAATAAATGGCTGTGAAAAAGAACAAATTCGAACAAAACTTTTTTGTGGCTTTTCACTGAAAGTTAAATTAAAAAACCAAAAAACGTTCTTTGACAACATTATTTTTGGCAAAGTGTATGTGTGTACTTTAAAAAGGAAATAAAAATTTTCTTAAAAAGAAAATGAGAAAAAATTACTTATTTTTAATTCTTGATCTATTGCTGCATAGCGATCACTAATTCTGTAGCTTTAGTTTATGTGAACAAATCTAATCTTAACAAGGCCAAGTTGACTAAAGATATTAAAAAGGCTAAAATCAAGTGACATTTTCAAGCCACTTTTCCGCAAAATTGATATAAAAGACTTTAATTGCTTATGAGGCCAAATTTTACATTTTTGTAGGTGGCTATTTTAAGCAATTTATGAAATATATTTTTATTTTCCTGCACAAAAGTTCATGTGGCACTATTAATTTTTAGCGAATAACTGTAACTATAATGTTGCGATCTTGCCCCACAAAAATTTTCATAAGAAAATTGTCTAGATTGAATAAAATAAAAAGGAAGAAGAAAGAATTTTAACGAAATTATATGTAGCAAGTTAAAGTAATATGTGTCTTTTCGGGGTTAGTGTTTTTTATATATTCAAAATAATTACTTAAGAATAATTAAGAAAAAGTATTTGAAAAAAGTTATAATAAAAAAGAACTACGAAACATGCTTAGTAAAAAATATCTGAATTATAAATATTTTTCTTCATACAGTGACAGAAAAAATGTTAAAAGAGATGGATAAAAAAAAAACAAAATACACTGAACAAAAATTTCATTATGTGGTTGTTGTTGTAAAAAGAAAAAGAAACCAAAATAACTTTAAATGTAAACTATTTTTGAAATTATTACCAATATTCGAAAAGAGAATTAGCTCGTTCATAATTGAAATAAAATTATTGTTTGAATTTTAGAAGAATGTAAAAAATATGCCATGAATAATTTTGATTTTAAGCTGATATTGTGGCTAAAATGCTTAATAATGTTATGGATGTTGTTGTAGCAATAGCCATGACTGCTGTTGTGGTAGTAGTAGCTGCAGTTGCTGCTGTGGTTCGTGTTAAAAATGTAATGAAGTTTTTATATGTTGATGGGGCAGAACTAGCCGAATTAAGACCGGCCGTGTACAATAATGTTCCCAAATTATTATTAGCAGAATCGGACTCACCTCGTGTTGTTTTCATTATAATGGAAGCCGGCGATGAGAAACCTATTATATTGTGGGCGCGCAATTCAACTTGATAGTAGGTGTTGCCACTTAACTGTGTCATTTCATAGGACGTACTATCGATCACATCGGCCGTTTGGCATTGATTTTCCAACTCATTCCAAGTGCCAGCCATTTTGATGCCCTGAAAATTTTTAGGGAAAAATTTAATTAAAATAAAAAAAAATTTACTTCATAGGAGTTCGGGTGTAACGAATTATGCAAGGCCTGCTAATTTATTTCGTTATGGCCGAAGTCATTATAGCAGGTGTCAAAATTTTTTCTTTCAATAAATAAAAGCGAAAATTTTAATAGATTGAGGGCCTAATTTTCTACTTCACGAAATTGAAACGTTACGTTATATTGATGAAATTTTATTTTTTTATAACGCAACGCCTCCTCATTTTGAAATACAAAGCTAGACCTTACATATAACTTTTATTTTGCGATATGATTGCAAGAAATATTACAAATTTTATTTATTTTTCTTAATTAAAGCTTTGTCAAAAAAAAAATATTATTTTAACGGCTTACAAAATTAGGGAAACATTTTAGTGATTTTCTTATTCGTTATAACCAATGCTTGAAAAAGAGTTTGCAGTAAAAAGTGAAAGTTAGCTTTAGGCGAAATATGTTATAATTTTAATGATATATTGGCAAAATTTATACAACACTGTTGGAAACGGAGTAGTTGTCCGTTCTTAACGAAAATTCGCTATAGCCGGTGTATGTTATAATCTAATTGCGTTATGAGTATGTGTATGGGTATATATTTTTTTAAATTACTTTTAAGATAAGTGAAGCCAGTGTTGTAATTATAACTATAGTTCATAATATCGTAATGTCATAATCGATTTCAGAAATCTGTTTAGACAAGAACGATGTACAAGTAAGAAAGCTATTGTATGCTGATAAAGTGAACATCCGCAAAAAGGAAACGTAATGAATTTTCCTAGTTAGCTTCGGACATTAAACTGTGATTTCGTACCGCTAAAGAAAGAAAAGAAGGCAAAGTTCGAGTTACTTTGCGACACTAGTAATTACGCTTCCAAATGCCTAGTATTGCGATTTGGGTCCCATTTTGGCGAAAGTAGGATGGTGGCTTTAGATATCTCCAAGGCGTTTGACAGGGTCTGCCATGGGGCACTTCTGGCAAAACTAGTTGCTATTGGTGTCGGTAATGCCCTCACCAGGGATCGCACTATACGAGTTGTTATAGATGGGATCTCATCAGAAGAGTTCAAGATAAATTCAGGGGTACCACAAGGCTTCTTTCTCCCTCCTACCTGGTTTCTTATTTTTCTTAATGACTTATTATGTAAAACTTCCAACCCTATGGACTCCTTTGCAGATGACAGCAGTACAAGCCATTCATACCCATTTGACCATAGGCCAAGTCCGTTGTAGATTAGGGCTATGAGATAAAATATGAATGATACAATAAAAAAAGATCTTGTAACAATCTCTGGGCTCATACTAATCGAGTAGATTCTAACGCATAAACGTATGACCGTACATGCTGCTCCATTATGGGTGATATAAATATTGAGGAATCAAAAGCTCTTAATGTTCTTGGCATGAAATTTCAGTGTGATGTTCGATGGACTGAGCACATTTTTCATATCGCTAAAGAAGCATTCAAGTACCTCGGTGTAAGAGATACTTCAGCCCCTTCTGATATCCTTACTATTTATACCCGGTGCTTCAAAGTAAATTTTGAAGATACTGGAGCGAGTACAGGAGAGGACGAAAAGACTCATTGGCGACATCGTCACATGTGTTATGCTGTTTTATCGTTAATTCAATGGAATGAGCACATCAATTTGTGGTCGATATAACAGCGGGTCGCAATACAGAAACAATTCGTTCTTTGGTCAAACATCTCCCTGCAGATGTCCCAACTCCTATATTTTGCTTTCTAAGTGGACCGAGCCCAACTAATTTTTTCATTTATTAACTGCGAGATTGTCCTTGAATAATATATGATTTACGTTTAGGCTAGTTAAATGTTATGGCTCGATTATGAATGGCAGCGAGCCCTTAGTTGTAGCTAGTAGAAAAGCTAGATATGAAACTAAAACTTCCAGTTGCTATTTTTATCAACTGTCAACTCAACTAAAACTCGGATGACAACCACAATCGGTTCATAAAATTATCTTTACATTTATATCAAAACTGGGAATCAGTCAGCAGTTAGAATTGATTTTACTTAGTAATTTTCCTCAGAGAGTCAAATGTATAACTGGAAAACCGCTCCAAGTTTGTTTTAATATCTTAAAAAAGAAATAACTTACCGGACAGTATTTGACTTGATAGAAATCAATTGGTTCGCCATTATCAGCTGGTACGCTCCATCTCAATTCAAAATGATCGGAATAAGGTGACACTACCACAGGCTCTTCAATATCATTTTGCACAGGATTGTGTAAAGGTTTGGGCTCTTCAGGTGCCGAACGTTTAGGAGTTGATTGTTCCATATTCACACTCCATATACCTAGACCAACTTGATTGCGAGCGGCAAAGCGAAAATGATACCTAGTCTGAGGTTTCAAGCGTTCCACTGTATAGGGAGAATCAGGAGACCAACTGCGATTCTGCGCTGTTGACCAATCGGGATTATAGGCTTCTTTAAACTGAACAATGAAGGCAGTAATGGGCAAGCCTATTTCTGTTGGAGGACCTCTTATTTCGAACGTTATACTTGTAGCTGTTAACTGTTTGGGTATAGCAGCCTCAACGGGACCGGGAACACGAGCTTCCTTTAGTTGCATATCATGTTCAGCACTTCCATGTATATTGGTGGCTATGCACTTGTAAACCGAGTAATATTGGCGAGCTATGGGATGAACAATTAAATTACTGCGTGGACCGGTGCCCTCAATAACCAAGTTCTTATCAAACGAATCCTTTATGGGTTTACCATTCCATCTCCATTCAATGGTGGCATTTGGTATACCCATGGCCAAACAGCTAAGATTTGCTTTACGTTCTTCCCAACTGAATACCGGCGGTAAAGCTTTCATGTGCGTAAAGTCTGGTGGAAATTCGATGGTTATATGGCCAGTCTTGTAAGCTGTTTCACCCTTGTTGCGTGCTAAACACTGATATAAACCATCATCGGTACGCTTAGCATGGGCAATGCGCAAAGTACCAGAACTTTCACCCTTATCCTCATCAAAATGTTGTTCCAAGACAATACGATCATCGTCGACCTGTATGCCCGGTGCATATTCATCCTCAGAGCCCCAACGTCTGAAAGTAATCTCAGGTGCTGGACGACCCTTGGCACGACAAGTTATTGCCACTTCCTTCTGGCTAATTCCAGTAACATTGTACAATTCATAGACTGAGGGTCTTATCAAAACATTTAATTTGGTCTTTTTATCGACAACGCCGGCATCATTTTTCGCTATACAGGTGTACATGCCATAGTCGTCCTGTGTAACTGGATTTATGTTCACCAGACCAGTGAGGGAATTCACTTGGAAACGATCAGCACTGGCCACATTTTGTTGGGTGGAATCTTTAATCCAGGAAATTTCTGGTACCGGCTTGCCGGTTGCTGTACAATTAGCCGAAAAAGGTTTGCCCTCAACAGCCTCCAAAGTGCTGGGCAAAAAGGTGATCATGGGTCGGCTGTAGACTTCGACGCGTATGGTACGTTCTAATAATTCACCAGTCTCAATAACAGCAGCACGACATGTATAAATACCATCATCGGACTCTTGTACGTTACGTATTAAGAGGCCATGTGTTTGGATCACATATTTATCGCCCGTTCGGATCTG
The DNA here is from genome assembly GCA_963681545.1 of Germaria angustata. Taxonomy (NCBI): domain Eukaryota; kingdom Metazoa; phylum Arthropoda; class Insecta; order Diptera; family Tachinidae; genus Germaria; species Germaria angustata. The sequence goes on along the minus strand of OY813001.1, from coordinate 84,207,941 downwards.
TGTAAAGAGACAAGAGAAAATACATAACCGAACATTGTGAATTATTGAATGTCTTCCTCACCTGATCGCCATTCCTCAACCAATCAATTGTTGGATTTGGATCTGCTTTCACCTCACATCTCACCACATAGTCTTCGCCTAAAATGGGATTTTGATTCTCTGGAGCATTTGTCCATGTAATAGCAACTGCAATATTATTTATAAAAATAATACGAAAACAACTGTGAGCAAAATTATTAATAATAATAAATAAATTATCTTGTACTATAAACGCGATACAACGACTCGCATCATGCGACAGTTACAAAATAACAATTTTGTTAAACTACTTTATTTATACAAAGCGAGACTATAACTTTCATAAGAATAAAGCAAAAAAACTCTTAACTTTTTTCCTTAAGGATGCATGAGCAGGATTTAAAGGATCCGCAGTGCATTTGTTGGCATTGCTCTGAAACATTTATAGGAAAGTTGTCGCAAAACATACGTGACTGTACGTAATATTTTGTTTATATTTCATAAGGATGTGTGTAAACACACACTCACATATAATCACACACTAAAAAGCACACACACACTCACATATACACACACTTCTCTGAAAACTAAACTAAACAGGATGTTGAGGTTTCTACTGCTCAAGTGGTGTTTAAAAAATTGTTGTTTCAAGGGAAACTTATAGCGGTTAAATAATCTTTTCTATAATAAATATTTTAGCGTATAGTTTTACTTAAAATATTGTTGAGTATTTATTTTGTCGCTTTATTTCTTGTTAAAACAAACTGATTTGAGAATTTAAAACAAAATTAAACAACATTTACTGATAGAGATTCATAAGGAAATTCTAGGAGTGTCAACGTAATTAAATTAAAGGATTTCTTAGATAAAATAAATTTGATAATTATCACAGTGAAATTAATATTTTCCTACTGAAACTCAACTATTTATTACCATGAGGAGTGAACGCACAAGATGTCTTTTGCAAGACATCTTAATTAATTTCTGTTTTGTTTTTTTATTAAACTTTGCTTAAGGACATGTGATCTACATGCATTCTTAATTTTAAAAGTTGCATTACAGCTAAATTTGTATAACTGAAATGATCACGCTTAGCTCAATGGCGAATTTTATTTCATTCCGTAAGGATGTACCTATTCCCATAGATTCCTAATTTCAACTATGTCATTGCTGCTCTGCAATAAATTTCATCTTATTCGATGCAAGGACTTTCGTGTCCTTAGTTTTGTTAAATTTGTGCACAGATCACAGTAAGAAATTAGAAGTTTTCTTATAATTACACTTTTAAACTCTGTGGCAAATTCAGTTTCGTTAGTTAAGCGTCTGATAGCGAAATAAGAACAAGTTACTGCATTTATTTTTAGTTTTACACTATGGAAATATTTAATCCTTTAATTAAAATAATAATTAATTAATCCTTAAAATGTTTCTATAAATTTTTGTCAGCTGTTGTCAGCTATTTGATTAAGAACTATAACACCGGGTTCACACACGGTAACTTTTGTCAAGCAACTTTCAAGTCAGCTGTAAGAAAGATAGAGAACGTCTCTGTCTCCATCTTTCAAACAGCTGAATTAAAAGTTGCGCGATAAAAGTTGCCGTGTATAAACCGGGTGTAAGTTTCCAAAATCTATAAGTTACGTACGATGCCAAATTTTATTCAAACAAATGGTCAATTTTATAAATATTTGATAAAGGAAACTCGTTACATTTGTTTAATTAAAGATTTTCCCTTAATGTTTAAAATTTTACTACATTAACAAAAATAACCAATTTGATTATTTCTTTTCAATGAAAAATAAATATATTTTACACACTACAAAGTTCATTTAGCGATATAACGACAAAATTACATTTAATTCAAGACTTCTTAAACATTCATTAAGATTTTGCGATGCAGCCAACTGAATCGAAAATTAAATTGTACTGGTTTAGCAAAAAATATTTAATTTGATGTGGTTAAACCAAGTTTGGTTTGACTTCAATATTTTAAAATAAATTTATTTTGTTCAATTCAGCTAGCGGAATTACAAAAAAAAAAAACCATCGTAATTGACAAAGTATTGAAAAATTTTTATTCGTTACACTCTAGTTGTAGATGTTCCTTGAATTCATCCAACGAATAAAAAAAAATATTTACATTTCTCAGAAATTAAAAAAAAATATAGAAATAGTTTAATGTTGTTTCATTAAAGAATAAAATTGCAATAAATCTAGTACATACGAGTACATAAAAGAGACAGATAAACAGAATATAAAAAATTTGGTGTAATTCAGTTGGCGATTTATCAAATTGTTCATTTTAAATATTTGAAACATTTTTCTTTTCTTCTTGGGAAAAGTGGAAAACTAATAACTAAATAGAAGTTTTTGTTTTTCCGATAAGTTATTAAAATTAGTTTTTTTTCATAACATTTTTCATAAATATTATAGTTTAATATGCTAAATGCAAGCATATTGTTAAATAACAAATAACAAATTTTTCGGGAAATTTTTTAACTAAAATCTCACTTTAATTTTGCTTTAGAAAGTAGGCTGCAATAAATATATTTTAGTAGCCTAAAATGATGCTTTACAATTTAGAATTGTTATATGTTTTAGCTTGTTTGTGTTAGCTCGGTTTTTTTTTGGCAAATTTCTTGACACATTCTTTTTTTTGCCTTTTACTGAAACAAACAAAACAATCTTTCCAAATTGTCTCTTCTGTTGAAAATTTATTTCTTTAAACTAACCAACCGGAAATCTTAACAAAACTTGAAGCATTTTTTTTTGTTATATATTCTCCCTATTTGCTTGAAAGAAAATTCTAAGCACAACATTTAAGATGGAAAAGCTAACAAACGAATGCATTAGCAATTCCAATATAAACAGTAGCAAAAAATGTTTTAGATAAATAAGAAGAAACTATAAAAAAATTCTGAACAAAAAAATTATTTTTTCACTGGTGGAAGGGCAAAAAAAAAAGAAAACCAACTTAACAACACAATACATCCCATAGTTTTATTTGAAACGAGAAATTTTCCTGCTTTTTGCACAAAATTACTTACAAACTGACATGCAAAGCCTTCAATAAAAAACTATTTATGTATTACATGAGTGAGACTCCTAAAAATATGCTAGTAAAAATGAGAAGAGGAAAAACAAAAATTTTTTAGTTTGTAAAGACATCCTTATGAACAAAAATCTCAACAGATCAAATTGAAAACAAGTAACAACATGTGTTGTCACCGTCACGTAAAATGGCAAAATGAAAACAGTTATTGTTTTTGTAATACAAACACGTTTGTATTATATTAGGAATTAGACAAAAACATCAACAGATAAGTTTCTACTTCTTGCGTCGCAAATAAAATGCAACTAAAACACTGCAAACACAAACAAAACTAATCACTAATACTAAGCACACGCTTATAGTTAAATCAGGGATGGAAAAGTTGGAACAATTTTAATTTATCTTTCTCAGAGGCAAGTTCGATATTGAGAGTATGTGTCGGCCATGATGTTGTAGGGGTGTCTCTCAGATCAATGACATGCAGCAAGATCTTCGATTGTGTAACATTATCAAATGTTGGTTGGTTTGTCGGTTTTTGACTTGAACTTTTACATTTTGTACTAGATTAAATATGACACTGAAAATAATTCTTGAATCTACTACAAAGTGAAGTAGTCGAAGACACTCAGTATTCGCCAACCGAAGTGCCAAATTTTCGATAGAGCAAGGTTTGTGCGCAAATTTGCCTATAGACATAAAGTCTCTTTAGTAGTCAACTTCAGGGACATATAACATCGATGGTTCCCAACACGTTGGTGTAAGTGAATTTAGGGGCTTAGAATAAAGTGCTGCCATACTGTACCAAGTTTAAAAACTTAATTTGATGTCAAGGGAATCAATATCCTAAAGGTCCATATCTTTCAATTACTAATGAAGCCTTAAGATTGCGGAAAGATAGTTGTTTGACACTCAGGCCAGTGCCAGTGATTGCCTAGGAACCTCGAGCTATTGTTACACTGGTCGAGGAAGCTGCTGTCACGAGATGAAAGATATCACCATTTTACTTCCAACCCCCCACATTGCCCCTATTTTCGTTTTTGTTCTGCTATTTGTTTTGTATTAGGTCTATCACAGGTCGATTACGATGTCAACCAAAATTTATAGTCCATTTACATCTAAACGAAATGTAGTACGTGGCAGATTTTGAGCAAAATCTCACGGAATCATGCAAGTACAGAATGATTCTTCAGTGTAGAAATCAACTGTTTTTATTATGAAAATTAAATCTTGCAAAGGCACGAAGGCACTCATTTCAAATCTAGTTTATTTTTTTATCAATTGTATATTATTACGGAAAAGCCTTACAGGAAACACAAATCGAGCAAGTGGCAGGGCTCATGAGACAGCCCTTCTCTTCTTGCCCACGGTTGAATGAACATTTTCTTTGGATAAACTCGATCATATAAAAAACAATTGACAATTTGAATAAATTTATGTACATACATAGTATGTACGAGTATATAGTTTATAAAAGTGGGATAGACTGTTATATTTTATTCAATGCCTTTTAAAGTCGTTGCAAATTTATTTAAAAAGATTCTTAGTTTGTCCACTTTCATTAAAGGAAACTTGTTGGATATCTGACGGTAATTTGGGTATACGCTTTGCTTCTTTAAGTTGCTTAATTCATACAATTAACTTCAAAATTAATAACTTGCAACCGATGACATATTTGTGATAAAAACTGTGGTTATCCGCGTTCCAATCAACCCAACCCAATTTTTCTGGAACGATCTAATGTCTTTTCCGCAACGGTGTAACCACCTGAGTTTTTCGTTTGTATTGCGTTAAAGCTTGTATCTCTGTGGTATTGGTGAAATTGGTGTTTACGGAAATAATAAATTATCTTTGGCTAGATATCGATTGTTAATTAGCACGAAGGTAAGATTACCATACTTCCTTACGATGGGGTTCTTTCATAGTCCACGCAGCCATGTGCGTGTGTATGTATGTTCGACATAAGAGGGCGGTGGTGGTAGTATTTAGTTCACTTTGTGCAAATCCCGATTATATGAACCTGTGCTAATTGATTCCTTGCCAATCATAAGAACTCGCAAGCACTTTTAATAAAATTTCATATAATTAATGCTGATGTATTTCTTAAATGCAAAGCAATGATCGTAGCCAGATAAGCTTGGGATCTCCGCCCACGTTTAATTAAAAAAAGTTCACCAAAAATTGATTCTTATTAAAACCATCATGAGTTTAAAACATCCATTCAAATCAAAACAGGTATTTTTGGAAGTTCTATACACTCCAGTATTTTTTTGGATTAGGAATTTAGGCAGTTAAAGAAAAATCAACTATAGTCGTTATAGCAGTAATACGAAATTTTCTCTATATGTAAATTAATAAAAACTTGATACTCATATTTGAGCCGTGAGGCCACTATGGAGCTTAACGATTACCAATGTTTTTGATAATTTTTTCAATTTATTTATTTGTATTATCTATAAGTACCTTATTAAGAATTTAATAATTATGCCTCCAAGGACTCTATTGGTTAGAGTAAATGAAAATTTAGTTTTTTGGATCGGAAATTTTCATTTTAAGACTTACCCTAACTTTCATCATCAAATGGAATTTGGAACTTAGTACTAGAGATATGAAATCAGTTGCATGCAAGAATTTCCAGAGCTAGTTTTTTATTTACCGGTTGAGGCGTGAAAAACAATTGGAGTAAAAAGTTACCAAGAATTCGCTTCGAGAGACAAGTTTCAAATTACAAAATTTTCTTAAAGAAAAAAAAAAAAAATTATCGTGATTGGAACAAATTTCGGTTAAAAATTTGAGACTGTACCACTTAACCAAGACTGTAAAATTCCAATCTGTATTTGGTAGACTCACAAGGTATGCTTCAAGTCAAATTGTTAAAATGTTATAAAAAAGTTTTCTTTTTGGTAAAATAATTTTTAAAAAAACAAGACTCATATCATACCTTGGGAATTTTGCACTTTTATCCAGGAAACATTTTTTTCCTTCTCTTTGTCAATTAAAGTCAACACGAATATCTCAATTTTCAAAAAGATTCTTTGAATATAATGTGTAATTTTACAAAACTGAAGAAAATAATAAAAATCTGCCGGTGCAAATAAAGAATGTTTAGAAAAGCTGCTGCTAAAGCCTTCCTTAATTACCTTGCAATACTTACTATTTTTCAAAAGGATGAAATTATTTTATTTAAAACAAAAATTTTATTTATTAATTTAATATAATTTATGAAACCAAATCATTTACTTATTCTCTCCTCTACTTTTTCTTCTTTTCTTTACAGTCTCTTTTAACTTTTGCTCAATTATGGAACATTGTATTTTTTCATAAAATAAATTAGAATCCTGGGTAAGATATTAAAAATATTTTTTCGTTTTTTTTAATAAAAATATCTGTTCTTCATATTTTTAAATATTCTTATATCCTCATGTGCTATTTGTCATTTTGATACATTCATTTTTTTCCTTTTGACTTTTTATAAAACTTTGAAGCAAAGTTATTAAGAAAGTTTATTTTAGCTTTGTGTAACTTGAAATATATTTTTCTTTCCATATTTTGGAAAAAAATGAATTAAATTTATTTGTTTTAAATAAAATTATTTTAGCAAAAAAGTTTATGCCAAGTTTTTGCTTTATAATGGCAGTGTGTTTTCAATATTAAAAAATATAAAAAGAAATGATAAAAAAAATTTATTAAAAAAACTTATTCATAACATTACGTTAGTCCACAAACCACTTAAAGCAATTTTTTTCTTCAGATTTGTGAATAAAAAATATTGGAAACTTTTGTTTTCTTCAAGAGAAAAAATGGAAAAAATACTCAATAAAACAAAATGGGAAATATTTTTCAAATCGTATAATTAAATGTTTTCAATTCCACTCCGAAATAGAAGACTGGAAATGATATACTTCATGTATGTAAATAAATAGTATGATAAATTATATACTCAACATACTTTTGGGATTTACAAATAAATAGTATAGCCATTTTGTGTATGCCTTAAAAGAACAATAAACCATTGCCTTAAGGTATGTAAATTTTCTGTAGCAGAACTGTTTTATGGAAAAATGTGAAACGAAAATGAAAAATGTGTAAATTTTCAATTGCATGTTCTGTGACATGGTTGAATATATTGACTATTCTCTTTTACATAGAGTACTTCTCTAAGGCAAATTGAAGTTCTTATTTAATATAAAACGCGGGATACATGGTCCGTGCTCCTCAAAGTATGCTTCAGAAAACGAAAAGTGTAATTTTTCCAATTCATCTTATGGTACATTGTTTTGAACATATATATGTATATATTCTCAAAATGTGCGAATCAAATATTGCGGATCTTTCATATATGTTGCGTATAAGCCGGTATAAATTGAATATATCCTAGAGGTGACGCTTGAATACTCCTCACCAATAACTAGTTTCGCGTATGCGGAGAATAGGAAATATTACAGAAATTATGGTAGTATTATACAATTTAATGTTTTAATATCAGATATTTAAACTAAGAGAAATTTTAATTTGATGAACATTTCTGCAAGGACATGTCTACTCCATATACATTCTTAATTTTCAAAGAATCATTCCAGCTAACAATGACGTTTAGCTCGGCGGTAAATTTTAATTCATCGTGCGCAGGGACATACCCACCTCCCATACATTCCTAATTTTAAAATTTAATTGTTGCCGCAACTGTAAACAAAATATATCGCCAAATGGTTCTAAAATTATGATGACTCTTTTATCTTCCATAGATCCTTATTTTCAGATTTTAGCTATACTTATGATCATATCGCAGTAATAAATGATAAAGGTTTCTAAAGTTATATTTTTTAAACTGTGTGGTAAATTTTGTTTCATTCATTTTAGCTTCATTCATGATCAAAATACAGCGAAAGTTGACAAATATTTCTTAAATTATACTGCTAACCTCTGTAGCATAGACCCACTTATACCTAAACACATCTCATCATTTTCTCTTGCAATATCGTACTGCGCTTACTAGAAACCGTTTTTATTATTCTACGTCAACCTAAAATTATGCTTTTATTTTTAGGGCAAACAAATTATTCTGCTTTTAAATTTCTATCGTTTTATTACTTTGTTAGGAATTGTTTTATGTTGTCTTATTAAGAAGACATTGTCTAAAACTTTTTAGTTGCCGTTTAGTTGCACAAACAGCCGTGAGGTAAAGTAAGTTTTCAGCAACGCTTACTAACAAATTGACATTGGTTTTTATTTCTTTTAAATATAGTTGTCATATAATGACGTTTTTTTATCTCTTCGGGTCTTGTTTATGTAACTTAATTTAATTAGATTTTCTTGCTTTTATAGCGAGAGCACACCTTTAAGCGAATTAACAATGTTATGCAAGAGTTGGAGAGGCGGATAATTAATTTGTCAAAAAATTATAAAACTTTAAATAAATTTTACGATATAAATAAGGTAACAGTTTTGTTGTTGGAATTTTAGTGTAATTAAAAAAATGTTTCATGAATTAATCTTGAAGATCGTTGCATACTTTGAGGCATCAAAGAAACAAATTTATTATTGGTAGTTTATTTGAATTGATTTTTGTAATTCCTACTGTTATTTTGAAAGTAATTTTAATTAATAAAACTTCAATTTAATTTTATGACCACAACTACTACGAATTTTTAAGTTCTTATTTTTCATTTACAATTTATAATATCCACTGGCAAAATTTCAAGCTGAAATGACGCCAAAAGAATATTATAAAATATATAATAGCCTACTTTACATATAATCTGTAGACGAACATAAATTATGGCATACTTTTTGGCAACTTGTTTCTACTAATACTGTACAACTATGATGATGAAATTAGTTTAAATAATTGCAGCATTTTTGAAGTTCTTAATAATCCTAATTCCTTCTAAGTAAAAACCTTTTCAAATATAAGTTTTCTATATATTTATAAATAATATATTTAATATTGCCTACTTACAGGAAAATGTTCGTCTTTAATTTAATTAAATTTAAATGCATACAGTTTCTTGTGAAGTTCTTTGATATACATAAAATTTATATTGAATACTTATTAGAATGTAAAAGTATGTTAAAAGTGTTTATTCACAAATGTTTGTTATTTTAATTAATAAGTTGAAAAATATAATGTTGCAGTTAAGCATGAAAATCTAAATGCTTATAAAAATATTATTTGTACAAGTGTGAGAAAATTAAAGCACATGTATAGGCTTTAGTAAAATATATTTATATCTTTAGAAAGGATTAGTATGTTTTATTATAATCATTTTTAAACGAATACTCAAATGACATTTTTAGGGTAAATATTATTTTTAAGAAAATTCAATTCAAGTAAATTTTATTGGTTATTACAACGTTATAAATTTGTTTAGTCTTTAATTTATATTAGCAAAAGTATGTATCCCACTTTTAGGCGTTTTGTTAAAGTACATCCTATGGGGTATGTTCAAAGCTCTTCAATGGCAAAAAATTACTTTTCCTTTTTTTATTTTTTAGAAGGCAAATAAAATTCAAAGCCTATATTTAGTGCTCTAGTTTAAATTTTTTTTGATTTGATGGACAGGTTTTTTGCTCTTTACAGTTTTATATTCTTCCCTTTACTTTTAAAAAAATTACTAAAGATTTTGCTTATTAATCTAGCACAATATACTCGTATAAATATATATACATGTATAAACGTAAGTACATATTTTTGTTAACGATTATGAATGCAGTAGTTTGTGGTTAAACTTTCTATTTCATACAATTTTTCAAGATTATTTTTGTTCAACAAAAAGATAATTACTAATGGTCGCTGCCCAATGTTTACATTGAAATAAATTTGCTACTTTTTCATAAAGAAAGGATTATGGTGTTATTATAAAATCATGAATGTTGTTAGAAAATTATAGTTTTGTAGGATTTTTGGTTTGAGAGAAGAAAAATAAATCGAAAGATTTCCAAAAGTCATTTGTATTGAGTTTTCACTTAATGCAACAACTTCTTAGAAATAAGCTTGTGTTTAAAATATAAAATATTTAATAGTATCAAAATGAAAATTATTTAGATATACGAGGTCCGTTCAATAGAAGAAGAAAATTTTAATTTTTCCAAAAAAAATATTTTTTTATTCACCAATTTCTATTTCGTCCCCTTCAAAGTATTTCCCTTTAGATGTAATACACTTATGCCAGCGTTTTTTCTAATCTTCGAAGCAGTTTTGATTTTGATATGGCCTTGAGCTTTCTCAACCATTCGGTTTTCATCTTCTCAATCGTTGTCCTTTCATGGATCTCTTCAATTTTGGGAACAGAAAAATGTCGCGGGGGGCTAAATTTGGTGAATACGGTGGCTAAGGCATGGTTACGGTATTCTTTTCGGCCATAAATTTCGAACAAGCAATGGCGAGTGAGCAAGTGCATTACCGTGATGCAAAAGCCATGAATGTTATTCTACAATTCCGGATGTTTTTTACGTATTGCTTCTCCCAAGCGGCGCATAACTTCAAGATAGTACTCTTTATTAACCGTACGACCATATAGTAAGAACCCACGATGCAGTACGCAGTAATAGAAGAATACAGTGATCAAAAACTTGACACTTGATCGAACTTGGCGTGCTTTTTTTGATCTCTCCGATTGGACTTCGTTTTCGATGTCAAAACTATATACCCATGATTCGTCACCCGTTATGACCCTTTTAAGCAAATCTGGATCATCGTTAACGATATTCAACATTTCCTGAGCCAAGCCACGGTTTTTTTGTTTGTTAAAAATTCAGCGATATCGGAACGAGCTTCGCTACCATACGCTTCATGCCCGAAATTAGCGAAAAAATTGTATGGCATGAGCCAACCGATATGCTGGCATCCTCTGCAACTTCTTCAATAGTGATTCGACGATTCCCCATAACAATTTTCCTCACTTTCTCAACATTTTCATCGATTTTTAATATGATGGAGCTTCCAGGACGAGCGTGGTCTTTGAAATGCTTGTACCTCTGGTTAACATGTTTTGACTCAGTATACAATCACCAAATGTCACTTTCAACATTTTAAGTGCCTTTGAACACTTAATTCCATTTTCCACAAAATTTGATGCCAATTCTGTGATCCATTTTTTCCACAGCAGAAAATCCCCGAACAAGCAAAACAAGTCTAACTGTTATGCCTCTCACAAACAAACTAAACGCAACTAAGAACATTTGTTCGAGACAAGTGTTCCAACATAAAGAAATCCCTAATCAAATGCACGCATCCCGAGAAAATTCAACTTTTCTATTGAACAGACTTCGTATAATAACTATGAATCTTGAACCCATTTTTGAAAGTTTGAGATATTCTCAGAGGAAATAATAAAATTTTTCTAAATGTTATATTTTCTTTAAATTTTCCACTGCTCACACTTCAATTGCTTGCTTTAAATCATATTTTCTTTATATAAAAATTTTCTTTTAACCACAAAAAATAAAAAATTGTTTATACATTTCAATGTAAAAACCACAATCAAAGAAGCACACATTTTGCAATTAAATTAAAAACGAAAAAAACTTTTTATTCAAAGAAACAAAGTTTAATTTTAAAAGCTACCAAAACCCATTTCTCCTAAAAGTATGCATTAAAAACGAATATTTTAATCCAACACTGCTTTAGTTTAGTTTAGTTAGATTTATTGAGACTTATTTTTTTCATATTACAATTACAAACATATTATTTTTCCAACTTACATTTTGTGTAAACTTAAAACTATAAGGTATTATTTTAAAAACATAACTTAATTTTGAATATGCATCATGCTTATAAAATTAAATGAAAAATATTGTTTTTTTTTTTTAATTAGTATTGATAATTCAGTGTTTGCTCCCAGCACTTAGCATTGCTAGTAAAGCTTTGTTTACTATAAATAAACTTAAAATTAAAAAACAACAAAAACTTAATATTAAATCTTAAACTAAAAACTAAAAATGTAAATTAATAAGTTAAAAAAAAGAGGAAAGAAAAAAATTATATTTACAAATTAAATTACCCTCTGTGAATGCCAGGAGTATTATTTAAATAAAAGTTTTGACCAGCAAAACCACTGAAATTCTGTTGCAAAATCCCAATGCAAGAAATATATTGCGTATTTGACCAACTGAAATCTTTTTCACTACATAAAATATTTTGAATGATATTGCCGTCAAAATAGCACAATTTGTCAACAAACCTTCTCATTAGCTCAAAAGCATATTGAGAAATCGGAAATAATTTAGCATTATCATAGATATATTTATTCGAAAATCTTTTATTTAAATATTTATAATTCTTCCCTATGCATTTTCGCACTATATGTCGCTCGAAAATCTCCATTTTTCTCATAATTGTTTTTGAGATACTGAACCATATTGGAAAAGCATAGAGAAGAATTGGTCTAATGCTAACCTTATACAAAAGCAACTTTGTTTTAACTGGCAAAAATTTACTGTTAAATAATTTCCCAAATGCGCCTTTCACACGATTTGCTTTATCCAAATTGTATTGAACGTGGCTATTAAATTTCATAAGTTTACTAAAATTAACTCCAAGGTATTTTATGCTATTTTTAAAATGTATCTCATTGCCATTTAATATTAACTTAAGGTTTTTGCTTTCCGGCACAACAGTATACTTACACTTTCCGGAAGCGTTCCTCAAACAAATAGCAAAACTCTTTGTTGTATTTATTTTAATTCCCCAATGAGAATAAAATTCGTCAACCTTCCCAAGGTGTGAAGAAACTCGTTGAAGCGCGTTTTGAGGAGACTCATCATGTGCATATAGAAGGGAGTCATCAGCATATAATATACTATGTGAATTATTGTATTCATGAGGAAAATCGTGTATAAAAATGTTGTACAGATGGGGAGCCAACACAGAGCCCTGTGGTACTCCACAATAAATGTTTCCCTGACTAGATAACATATTACAAGTCTGCACACAAAATTTTCTGCCATCGAAAAAACTTTTGAACAGTTTTATAATAGACGGGTCAAATCCGATGTTTACCATTTTAAATAAAATGCCGTCATGAAATGCCTTATCAAAAGCTTTTTCAATGTCAAGTGATACCGCCACAGTGCATTGACGTTCCCTTAGGTTCTGTATAACATCAGTGTGAAATTTCAACAAAGCATGAACCGTAGAATTCCCTTTTTTGAAACCGAATTGCCTTTGTGGAATATACACATCACTACTAATACCTAAATCCATTTTGTCCCGTATAATTCTCTCAAACATTTTCCCCAAATTAGAAAGTAATGATATCGGTCTAAGATTATTTATGTCATTGTTACCTTTAACCTTGTGAATCGGTACTATCTTTGCTAGCTTCCAAGCAGAAGGAAAGTAGCAATTGTTTAAACAGTTGTTAAATAGAATTGTCAAATATTCAAAAGCCTTAACTGGAAATTTCTTTATCAGAAAATTTGAAATTTCATCTAAGCCACAAGATTTCTTGCTATTCAGCATTTTGGATATGTCCAACACAGAATTCAAAATAATAAATTTTGAGTTACCTGACTCATTTAGTGCTGTATTAGCATCACCAAATACAACATGAGATGCATGAAGAACGGTATCATTAATTCTCTCATTAATGGTTGAAGTATTCCTTTCTGGGGATGAATCTCGAAAAAGATCCGTAAAATAGTCTTTCAACATTTGTAATTTCCTATCATCTTCTGTAATTTTAACTCCACCAACAGAAATATCCTTCACACCTGAACGATTCCTATTACCAATCATTTTAAAAATTTCCTTGTATGCCCATGGGCCAGGGACTATATCCTTCAACTTATTGTTGAAGATAGTTGCCTGTTCCAGTTCAATCTGTTCCTTTATCATGATCTTAATCATAATAATTTGTTTTGAAATTAGTAAATACTGAGGATTATGCCTGTTTAATGTTCTTGCAAATATTAATTTCAATTCCTTTTGCCAGTTATATTTTACTCTAAGCATCTTTTTCAATTTCTCTGAAGCTAGAAACTTTTTATTTCTGCTCTCAATCCTTTTCGAATGCATAAGCGATACAAAATGAACTGAAGTACTGAACTCATCCAAAAAATAATCTATTTCCTCATTAGATAAATTTCTTCTCTTGGAAGGGAAATGATTAAGTATGGCATTAATTATGTCATTTTTAAAAGCAAACCAATTCGTGTGCTTATAACTGACATACTGGTTCGGAACTTTTAAAACAAAATTAAAGTCCGAAATTGATATACTTAAAGCTAAAGGATTGTGATCAGAGAAAGTGGGTAGTGTACTTGTTCTATAGTTTTGTCGATAACTATTTATAATATCGTTGCTAAGTATAAAATGATCTAAGTGTGATGAGCCCCCGGTATAAGTCGGAAATGTGTCACAAATTCTCGTTACGGAGAAATTTTCATTTTGAAGCCATGATGAAAGCACTTCGCCATTAAAATTGTTGACCGAATCTCCCCACGAAATATTTTTCGCATTCAAATCACCCCCTACTATAAGCCCACCATAGTTGTGTGAAAAATTTAAAATTGAAGAAAGTCCGTCAATCATATGGATACGATTGAGATTACTATGAAAATAAACGGAACCACAAAGAATTTTTCGTACTGTACCATTTGTTAAAATTTTAATTTCAATGAATGAATTTGGAAAGAGTAGGCCAGGAACTATCACCAGTGAGTAGTCAACCGATTTTCTAATGGCAATGCCAACGCCTACTGAGCTATAATCTCTAACAATGTTAAAGTCATCCAGATATATAGTTTTCGTTGATAAGTGCATTTCTTGTAGAAAGGCAATATCAACCTGAAATTGCTTTAATAGTATGTTAAGTTCAGTCCTTCTCCCAATGTGGACAAGAGAACCAACATTAAAAGTCACCAAATTAAGGAAACTACGGACCATATACACTGTGAATATCTTTCATCAAAATCAAGCACTCTTTCCTTGCCTGCTCCTTTGTAAACAATTTGTAGTTGTCCAAAAAACTTCGAATCCTATCCTCTAATTTTGGAGGATCCGTATCACATAATAATTTGGCCACCTTCATAAATTCTTGAATAAATACCGGTTTCTCCTTTTTGTTCCGAATCGGAGCATCATTAAATAAACTAGCAAAAGACTTGTTTGGCACTACGAAAGACTGATCTAAAGCCTTTTCTACATTTGCAGAAGCCATATCTTTCCTATTTTTAGCCTCCACATATGACTTTCTCTTAAAATGAACGTATTTTTTGTATGTCGGGCAACCTCTGTAATTAGAGGTGTGACCACTTTCATTACAGTTCACACAAAAAGGCAAAGCATTACTTTCCTTTGCTAATGTACATTCACCTGGTCCATGTTTCTGATCACATTTCAAGCAAGCAAATGGCCGACTACAATTTCTTGAGTAATGGCCCCACTGTTGGCACCTCCAACATTGTGGAACCTTCGTACTAGCCTTTGGCCTTTCCCAAGATACTACCTGGTTTAGAACAAATTTCAAACTAATTAGCTCACTAACCTTCCGGTTTGGTTTAAGAACCACTAGAAACAAACCGGTATCAATACCTTTTTTTCTTGAATATTCTGTCGAGAACTTTGACACGGAATCAATCGTGTCAGGAACTAGCTTATCTAGTTCTACTTTTATCTCATCTATATCTGACCTAAAATACAGTCCCCTACAAATTACGCTCTGGCGTTTCAATTCCTTGGGAGTGAAACTGTGAGCTGAAATTTGCTTTTCCTTAAGCAATTCAACCATTTCCAGATGGGCAGATAATTCCCTGAAGTACAATTTACTTTTTGATTTAGATTTATTTTTGATTTTAAATTCAACATTTTTAGATTTAAGTTGGTCAATAAGGGATTTTACATTAACATTTTCAATAATTATTGGAGGACAATATGAAATTTTAGCTTTTGTTTGTGTTTGTGTGTTTTGTGTAGAATCAGTAGTTCTATTATCTCTTTGCCCTGAATTTGTGTTATTAATTGGCTTATTTATATCTAAATCTAAATCCCCCAATAACGAAAATCTATTTGCACGATTTATATTTTCAGCTGCCTTGATTTTTCCATCAAATTTACATTTTGTTATGTCAACAAATACTTCACCTGGGAATTTCCTTTTTTTGTATCTAACGACTTCCTCCATTTCTGCATCTTGAATCTTTATATTTTCAATAATTGTCACGTTACCTTTAGTAGCATCTGCCTCCAAAGAACTTTTAACCTCATTTGGCATAAATACGGATTCTTGATCTGTAAAAACAGCATTCAAAAAATCCTTTTCCAGCTGCGAGTTATGGACAACATCTTTGGTATTTGAAATATCGCTGGGTTTCTTTATTTCCAAATTGCTTGCTTGAGAGCCTGCATTTTTTAATTGACAGTTTACTTTTTTAAAGTTGCTTGAGGATTCCTCCTTAGCTTTAAAGGATCTTTCATTCAAATTATTGGGAGGACGTCCCCCTGATTGGGACAGCAACGGACTTGCTTCCATTTTCACTAATTCCCCATATAATGAAGATCCAAACAAATTCTTTCCTTTCCTTTTATAAATTTTTCAAAAAAATTATTTTAATTTAATTTTTTTTGACAGCAAAAGCGCAAAAGAATATAAATTCAATTTTTTTAAGAGCTCTAAAAAAAACGTCTGATACGTTTCACGGTTGACAAGAAACTCCAATCCAACACTGCTTTTATATATGTTCCTTGAAAAAAAGAGTATTAAAATATTTGCCCACTTACCATAAGTTTTAATCATGACACTAGTTTCCAGATACTCGGTACTAGCGTAGAATGCCGTACAAGAATATCTGCCCTCCATTTCCACACTCAGTGAGGTAATCATAAGCGCCAAGCTTTCACCAGGTAGAGTTTCTGTATACATGGCTGGTTGATTGCGACCATTTCTACACATTTTCAATTGTTCAGGGCAAAGATATACCAAGTGGGAAAAGAACAGGAAAATAAACAAATTTAATTAGTATTTTAAATAAAAATTCTTACTTGAAAATATCTGTTTAATTTTTTTTTAATTTTAATGTTAGTAATTCCAATCAATTGAAGGAAATGAAAAACAATGAACAAAAACCTAAAGATTAATTGTACTAAAAGTAATTTGTAAGTATGCTGATGCTTTAATTAAATGTGCACAAGTATTATTTTCATGATATATTTTAGGGAGCATATACACACACGCACATGTTTGACTATGAAATTAATTGTTATGCATATGAGATTATTGTTAAAGCAATTGCTGTGAGAGCTAAAATATTAAAATGACAATAAATTCTAGGAGATTTTGTTAATGAGTCAATAACAAAAGTTAAGAATACTTTTAGGCTTCCGCAAATGTTATAAACGCTTTGAAGTTGGAAATTTTATTTCAATATAAAAGAATGTTCTCTGATGATGTGAAATCCTTAAATTCCTAAATGTCTTTAGCAATTATTTGATAAAAAAAATTATGACAGATGTTTTACCTGCCTTTTAGTTTTGCCAGCTCGGTTTGCTGAAATTTTTTTATAAATGTAATTTCGAAAAGAGTTTATGAAAAATTTGCCAGTGTTAATTGCAAGATTATAAATATTTTGCAAATTAAACCAAATTTATGTCTCGTGTAGTATACGAGTATATTAATTTAATTAATAAAAATTAATTAAACACCAATTTTATTTTATTATTAATAAGCATTTATCGTCTAACTTTTATCCCTATATTTTTCTAATTAATTTTGGAAAATTTAAAATTTTCTTTACATCAAAATTTTCGATTACGACCACCGGTTTTGAATTTGAATTTATATTTATCAGATTCATAATAGTTTTACAAAATTATGTTATAACGGTTCATCCAATAGGGATCTTTGGCGGTTAAGAGCAGCCATATTGTTGAAGCTACATATATCAAATTGACTGTAATTTATTCAGTTTGTTTTGCCAAATCACCTCATTCAACAAAACGTATAAATGATGTAATTGTTTTATCGAAATGGGTGTTCTGTTCGAGCAACATTGGGCGGCTGCGCTTATTTTACGGTTGTCACAATCGTCCTACATTTCTGGATGAATGGGTTCACCAACAATATCAATCCACATGAGTTTAAATATTGTCCAATGCATTGCGAAAAATTCACTGTCTGGTGTGAATATTGGTCTGATAGCGTTATTGGTTACAGTCCACGACAAGCGCTCTAGGTCGGTGATTACTACCTTCTTTATATCTAAATTGGATATTATGAAACCAACGCCATGTCGTTTTAACAGAACGGCCCTACGTACCATACAGCTCTTGCCACACAGGACTTTCTGCACGAGCGATTTGAAGACATGGCCATCTCATTAGAAATTGATGTTAACTGGCCACCAAGATCGATGTGATCCAGTTGTACTCTTTCTTGTGGGGCTTTTTTAAGTCGTACAAACTACAGAGGCCCTCAAAGTCAACATAGTCCATGCAATTCGGTTTATGTGCCACAACTATGTCATATGTCATATTCCATACATAATGGAATTGAAAGGCCTTTCAAGTGAATATAATTTTTTAGTTATAACTTACACACACTTAATGAAAGAACTATTATTTTGTCGTTTATTCTAATGGTTCCTAAGTGCATCGCTCTTTAAAAAGACGGATCTCAAAAATACAATATTTTGAATTCTTAATGAAAAATTATTCTTCAATGTCCTCTTTATATATTGCAAAAAATCACACCGAAGTTAATCTGAAATTTTGTAAAAAAGTCGATATGGATTTAAAGTTTAGCTTAGTTCAGAAAATCGAAATTTTTAAATTACTTAGGAAAAAGTGTAATTAATATCCGCCTTTTATTGATTTATAAACAATCAGAATTCTATCTGAAGGTAAACTGAAGTTATACCAAAAAGAGTATCGATGTGGAATCTCAAACTTTAAAAATTTTATTCGCATTTTGCTACATTCTATTTCTATGTTGCATCAAAGGAGCGATATGATTTTCCTAAATCAATAATTAATATAAATATACATATTTTAATGATTAACTTTTCAAATTTGTTTGTGGTGGTTAAAGCTATATGCCGTCATTATCTTTCTCACTGAACCAAATCGCAAGTGTACTTTAAACTGTTTGGAAACCACCAAATTCATGTTCTTTTCTCATAATGAAAAATAAAATAGGTTCGTATTAACTGTTGTTGTTTTGTTTGCATAAAAGCATTCTAAGCCTACTATGATTATGTAATCTTCATATACGTTAGAGAATTCTCATATTGTATTTGAATGTTTTGGTATGAAAATATTTTCAAACAGTTTAAAGTTCACTGACGACTTGTTTTAGCGGCCAATGAAATGTCTGCATATGAAGACTTTAAGCCACCACAAACAAATTTGAAAAGTTAGTTATTTGAATATTTATTTGGTTACAGTCTCGACTAATTTTATTGTTAATTAAATTTAATTTATACATATATTTTTTATGAAATATAATGCTGGAATTTTTTTTTATATAATAAACGTTGTTAGTCAAACCTTTTTATATTTTTACAACTGCTATTAATTATCGAGGTTAGCAAAAATAATAAATAAGAAGTAAAAAATCTTAATAAAACAAAAAATTCAATCCTAAATATTCAACAACCAACCGAAAGGCCGCAAAAATTTATTATATTTCGAAATAGCAAAAAAGTTAAACAGAATTTTAATCGCTTTGCCATATGATTGTTATATATTGTTGATTTATATTATAAATATAAATATGTTCTTCGTATAAGCCCCTGTCTATATAGCTTCCTTGTTTTTTAATAAAAATAATATTTTATTTCTATAGAAAAATTTCATTTTAAAACTAAAAATATATTTGATGAATATTTCGCATAAATTAATAATGATGGTTTGATTAAAAAAAAATCCGGTGAAAAAATTCTGTTTTAATATTTTATTTTCGATGAGATAAGTATTATCTTTTTGTCTGGTAACTTTTCCAGTGAAGTATTTTTATCATAAATTGGAATGTCTTTTAGTTGATTTAATCAATTATAACTTGATAAATTTAGAAAGTAAAAATTATCTACAGCCCCGTTTCTGAAAATGTAACGTATAACATAAAATATAACATTCGAAATATAACATGTGAATATTCTATATTTTACACGAATCTTTATTATTTACACATTTTTTTAAAGCATGCTTCACAGGTTTGTAGTTTTGCACAGTTTATAAAGCAGTTTATACATGTATATACATGTATATATATATATATATATATATATATATATATATATATATATATATATATATATATATATATATATATATATATATATATATATATATATATATAATTTAAAATTCTGTTCAATATTTGTTGCATGAGAAATTTAAATTTATATTTATTAATTTTAGGACATTAGCAGATTTATAAATTGATAATATATTTGGTATATTTTACTAGAGCTTTTCACAAATATAAAACTAAGTTTTATATTTATAACGAAGAGTGAAGAAAAATTAAAATTAGTAAAAAAAATTTTGGATATCAAAAATTGATTGCTGGACAAAGTTTTTCAATTAAAATATGAGTTTATAAATAATTTTGTCGTTGAAATTAAAAAAGGATTAGAAGAAAAGTCCATATTTTTTGTAAGGAGGTTCAGGAATTGATTTACTTTTAAAGAAACTTAGGCAAACTGTTGCGAAAACTATATTGTAAACTCAAATAATGAAATTATACATTAAACTTAAATAGTAGAATTCGAAGAAAAAAGTTTAGCATAGTTTTAGGTTAATACAATTTTTTTTTCAAATGGATGTAAAACTTCTTAAATAATCTTCGTAGGTAAAATAAAATTTATTAACTGCCTATTTTAATTTTCTTTACAAAAACTTTTTTGCTGAAATCTGTAATTTAAAATATTTAATAATCGTGCCACTAGGGGTCAATTATTAGGGCTTGAGATCAGAGATTCATCTTGAATCTTGTCAAACGCACCTGCATGTTAAAAGAGTATAAGCAAAAGAAGAGTATTAGTGATTTACTTTAGTGATTAAGAAGATTTTAAATATTTCTAAAAATTTCTACTTCCTTAAGACTTACGAAAATACACTTTACACACAATTCATATGCCATTGAATATATTTAAAGTAGTACAATTTTATTTCATTAATGAACATATTTCATTTCCACTCTTTGCGCACATAAGTGCAGTAGTTGTCTTCCATTATGGAATAAATTTGAATTTACAGAACAACCCTAAAAATGAAGCAAAATTTTATACTCAAAAAGAAAAATAAAATAAAAATATATATACATATATAATTTCTTTTTATATATTTAGTGTAAAAAATGATTCAAAACTTCTTTAGTAAAGTGTAACATATCCCCAGGCTGTCTCTTTAGGTTAAAAAAATATCTTACCGAAAATGAATTTTGCAAAATAAGATTGAGTAGCAAATAAAATTTCGTATGCTTCTATATTTGAATTTAATCCTTAATATTGGAAAAAAATATTATCCATTTAAATAGCATACCTTAGGGATTTTTATGTTGTAAAACACATCACGTTTTAATATGTGCTTTTTCTATTTTTTCAAATCAAATTAATAAAACACCAACCAAATCAATCTTACTGAAATAAAATTTTTAAAGTTGTATATGAAATTTTTGTTCTTGCAATTTTAAGCTCTTGGCTATTTTATAGTAGTTGTTACACATACACCGGAACAAATGACACAATTTCAAGTGATTTATAATACGATTATAAGCTTAAAACTTTTTATGAAAAATATCTAACAGATGTAGATGTAGCTGCATTTTTTTATAAACATGTGTAGGTTTCAGAAGATATAAGTATGCATAAATATGTATGTCCTAAATTAAGATGTATATCCACATATCTGTATACATATGCATGTGTAGGTGCAAAAACTGAAATGGCAAAACGTTTGTGTGGCATATCCTTAAGGCTTGAGCAAAATTATTTTCAGACAAGATTTTTAAAAACTTTCTAAATTATGCTCATCTTCGGTTTATCGGATGACTACTAAATCTATGTATTGCCCAAAAATTGTGGTGTTTGCCATTTTAATTATAATTTAATTAAATGGCTGCTTTTGGAATAGTTTTCGCCACTTTAAATGATTACTATGATTATTGGTTACTTATTGGTTTAATATTATCCTTGAAAGTACAAATTGTCTTATATTTTGTTTAAAGTAATACTCGTACTCTGGCTTATCGAGTAAATTATACATGATCGACTCGTCCTTTAAAGTCTTAATTATAATTTTGACTTTGTCACTTTGTCCGTCCGATTTTCACTAAAATGTCAGGTTAAAATAAAAAGGTATTCCCATAATCGGTCCATGAATGGACTTTTTTAAAGTCAATTAAAAATAATAATATTTTAAACTCATTTCTTAAACAATATAAAAATAACAAATATAAAAATATAAAAAGCATTTTGTAATCATCACACAATTCGTGGGTTTTACGCTTTTTTATAATTTTGTTTATTTTACTATTAAAATGATTATTTTTATCACTAGTACACGCTTTGTTTTCGAACTGGCAAGAGCGTTTATTTCTTTTCCTCAAGAGGAATTTAAAAAAAAAAATTCCTAAAAATCTCTTTTTGTCATGTTGAATTTGTCTGACATGTTTACCTCTTGTTTAGAATTTTTCTGTTGGTCGGCGAAATTTGCTGTGGATTTTTTTTTTACATTTTATAAAACTTAATTGCTACAAATCACGACATTCGAAACCAATTTTTTCTTATATAATTTTATTTTGGTACGAGTGTCTCTTGCTGAATTGCTCTTCGCACGATTTGGAAATCGTCTGTCGGTTGTCTAATAGTGGGACTTCACTATTTATTGACTTATCAACCTGTAAATTGAAAATTGTTCTTGCTATTCAAACTATAATAAAATTACGCTGAAATTTAGCCAAATAGATCCTTTGCGATTCTTATTTACTTGTCTGGTGATTATAACGTATTAATATCTTTTTGTTAAGCTAAAATTTATATCTTTTATTGAAGTTTTTCCAAAAGGTCTGTTTGTCGGATGATTTCAAAAGGGGATATTTTTTCGCCCTTGTTTTTTTTTTGCTATCGTATATTTTCTATCTCTATACATTTTTAAATTTTGTTTTATTAAGGTTTGTTAAAACAAATGCCACAAAATAGAAAGGAATGTTAAAATAAAATATAACTCCTGTACATTTTTTTCCGTTTATAGAACCAAATTTTTATGGCTTAAGTCACAGTGTTTAACATGGATTTTAGATGTTAGTTTTATTTTTTGCAGGATTTTTTAAATCTTTTTTGTGTCTTTTTTCGTTTAATTTAATTTAATGGTTTAAAAACAGTGAATGGAGTTCTCTGACGCGAAGGCTTTTTTACATTTAAATCTTTGTTAAGTACAGCATAGTTTAGGGAGCTTCGAGAATAGTACAAGGTATTTAATTTTTATTTAGTTTCTTATAGCACCAACTACGATTTTTCCAAATTATCTTAAATACCCGTTTCTGTATTTCAGACTTTTAATTCGGTCATATTTTAGGGCAATGTAAAAACATTAATTATTCTCAATTAGACGTATTGTTAATTACAAGATTTTAGGTAGACCATATTATCTCCTCCCTCTCAAATCTCTTTTATAAATTGTATTAAATAAATCAAACTGCATGTAATATGTTTGGGTTGTAATATTGGAGAAATTGTCTTTTTCTAATGACTTTCGTTTTGCTTTAAGTATATGGATTTGTAGCAAACATTATTACATTTTTAATTAAATCACATCTGGACTCTATGTAGTACATTTAATAATCACAATTAATGTAACCGATACATAAAATTAATTGACTCAAATCAAATAAATCGAATTTATATACGAAGCACTTGCAGGGGTTAGAAGAAAAAGTGAATTTGGAAAAAACACAAAATCCTTACGGTCACACAGAATAACATTCAGTATTTAAAATAATAATAATTAATTAATATTGCACTAATATAAGATATCTAAATCAGGAAAACATTTAGTTTTAGAGACTATTGGTGCAAGGACATGCATACGCCGCATACATATATCCTTAATATTCACTTGCAGTTGTAATAAGAAGAAAGCAAATACTTGTAATCGTTTCTAGAACTATAACGTAGCAAATTTCATTTCATTCACTACAAGAACATTCCTACCTCCCGTACATCCTTTTTTCAAGTGCAAACGACGTGACTAATATTTGCATGTCCTTAATTTCAGAAATTAAACTTTGACTACAATTATGATAATAATATGATTAAAAAGGCCAAATAATTCCAAAATAATGCTTTTAAGCTCTGTGAAAAATTTCATTTCAGCCGGTATAGGGATATGGATCCTCCTATGGATCTTTATTTTCAAAAGTTTTCCTTCATTTACGATCAGCGTTGCTACAATGGCATTTTTAAACTATGTGGTAAAGCTCGATCATTATTAATCAACTTAGATTTTCCTGCCCTTTTACGCATAATTTTTTTTTAATTCTGCTCACACTAGGAAAACTATCAAAAACAAGCGCTTTTAACAAATATAAATTTTCTGTAATAAAAATATAATTTTTTTTATTTAATTTTTATTATAAAACTCGCCTTTGTGGTAGGGGATATTTTAGGTGGTGGCCATGCCAGCAAATGTTGCGTTATAGAATTCACATAAATTAAAGCACTTTGAAATATCCTCTGTAATATTCTAAGCTTTTTTACCAAAAACTATTTTCCTTCAGCCAAAAAAAAATATTTTTCTTTGCTGGGCTTAAGTTCAAATCTCATCAGACACCATTGAAGAATGGTAATTATTTATTTTTTTTCAAACTCGTCTTTTTGGCTGGGAATATTCTAAGCTGCTGCCCCATGCCAAGAAAAATTATCGTATGGAATATTAAATTTTGTCTCAATAATAATCTTTTCTTTTAATATATATGTAAATTAGCAAAGCATTATGAATTATATTTTTCGTAATATGTCTGACATAGTGATTTACATCACAAATACATTTTAATTAATTCAGATAACTTCACCAACTCACTATTTCTAATAAGAATACGAAGTTTTCCATTTCCATTTCTGTTCTTTTTGAAATTTCCATTAAAAACTATTTTCGCTTATTGGAGGTATACACGTACAGTTATTAACTAAAGCTTTAAAATTCAGATTGGGATAAATATTTATAAATATTTGTTTGGAACATAATATTATCATTAAATAAATGCTTACTTTTCAAATATTCACGACACTTTTTTTCAACTTTCTTTTCACGCATAGACCACAGCACTGTGTGTGAGCTCTCATAAAAGGATATACATATAAAAATATGCTTAAAAAATATAAAAATAATGAAGTGAGCCATGATGAGGTCTAAGTTCCATATACCAATGTATATTTTTTAATTTTCCTTTTATCGAGTTCCTAAACTCCTTATTTTTAAAGTAAAATATTTTTAAATAGATAGATATTTTTAAATTTTAATTTAAATGCATTCATGAATTAAAGTCAACTCTAAAATGATATTTGTTTTTTTTTTTATATAAAAATATTTTACTTTCTAGTGGTTGAGCACATTTAAATGTTTCTCTAATTAAATCTTTAATTGGGAGTAAGACACGCGATTTGCGGTATGAATTTATTTTGCAATGTGTTGCATAGTTGTATTTGTGTGCGTTTTGATGTATTCTATGGCATAGTTTAGGGCTGTATTAACAAAGAGAATAAGGTTGATTTACACGCTTGTTGTCTAGATTTCGCACTAGTTGTCTCTGCTGCTGTAACATAATAATTGACCTAATTTTATTATGCAATAGAATTATAAATTCAATTAAATGTATACTTTTTCTACAAACAACTATTGGCTTTAAATCTTCTAGTTTTATGTTCGATAAAAATGCTGATTTTTAAACAAATAGATAATTTTCGATTAATACTACAGGTTAAAATATAATTTACTGTGTATTAAACTTCTCTAAAATATTCTTTGTCAACTGCTGTTGTCAGAAGTTTTATTTCAAACACTATTTATAATCAAGGCATATGTTTGAAAAAAAATCTTACTGTTTGTTAAGACTACAATTACGTCCAGAAAATATACCTTAGTTTTTTTCCTCCCATTTACATAAATTGTACAGATATTTATCTGCCTAATGATAAAACTGATTAGGGCAAAAATACATTTTCTATGGGAAAATATTTTGCAGTTTCTTTTTAAATTGGTAATGGAAACATTTTATATGACGTATATTAGAATTTGATTTTATTATATTTTATTATCCTTAAAAGTGGACTCTGATTCCATCTTTCCTTACATTTATGCAATAATTTTCATTGAAGCTTGGAGATTGGAAATTAGATTGGACTGTTTGGAAAATACAGTATCAATTTTGAAAAAAAAAAACAAATATATTGAGATTTAAAATTCCATGGCATTTTATTTACATGTCAAAACTGCTTTTTTCGAATTACTGCATATGTTAAGGCTAATAACATTTTTTCCTTAATCAAAAACAAAACATTTTCATACGTTTATTAAATTTGTAATATTTCATTCATTTATACATAGTGGACTCTGTTTTTCGTTTTACAGTTTGCATTTAGTGATTTATTATTACAGCTTCTATTGTTCTATGGTTCAAACAATTTAAATATTTATTATTTAAAATAATAAATTTTTTATTGTTTACTTTTCTAAAACAATTGATATTGAAAAAAAATTAACGATCAAAATCAATGAAACTTTTTACACTATAATAAAATATAAACACATGAAAACGAAAATAACATGAATTAATACAAAATATATTGCCTAACTCAAGGGTATTGCAACTAAATAAATTAGTAGATGGATTATATTAAATAAAAACACTAAATTTAATTTTATTAAATGCGAATAGAAAAGTGCTTTAAAAGTAAGCCAACGCAATTAAAAAATTAATTAATTATTTTTTATTCTAAAACAAAAAAAAGATGAATTAGTTTCTATTTTAATTTATACCATTAGCTTTTATCATAATTATCTGTATTAAACTAAAGCGCTTAATATTTTATCATCATTATTACGATTTAAACATGTCGGTATGTTTCTTATCCATTTGACAGCCTGTGCCTCAGGGAAAAATTATTTTTAACGATATGCTATAACCTTAATTACTTAATAAAGTATGGAATTTCTTTGTGGTATTCAAACATGTTAAAATACACAAGCTTTTAATGAGAATGCACAGTATAAAATAAAATATCATTTAAACTAAAATCCCTAAAGTATGTTTTAAATTTTCATTAGGCACAAATCCGTTTCAGAAGAGATAATAAATAATAAACTTTTCAATTTTATAAATAACTTTTTGGTCCGTATAAAAAAAAATTAACTATTTCAGCATGATATGCAAAGATAAATGCCCAATAGAGCAGCATTTGTTGGAAAACCGTCCCGAACATCATAGCAAAAAAAGTCTTTTATTAAGTTCCTCCGAAATCCGTACTATACTTAAAAAAGGAGAAAACACACACATACACACACTATTATCAAAGAATCTTCAGGGTGGTTATTCTCTATTGCGATGCGTAAGCTAGTTCGATGCGTTTCATATTTTGTTAGCGCAAGATATTTAGTTTTAAAGAACGATTTTAACATACACTTTCGTATTACAGAGTACACTGATGCCAGGTTTGAGAAAGTGAAAAAATTTGATGCGAAAGAAAAATGTGTAATCGCAAAAAAGGCTACCAATTATCCGATTAGGTACCATTTTTCTTACGCATCGCAATAGAGAATAACCCCCTAGGTCTTAACTTTTTTGTTTAATATAAAATAATCACTGATTTTTTTTACAATCATAATTCTTAAATATGGTAAATTCAATATGGTGATAATTGATAATGGCATTTTTAGAAGTATTAAACCAATTTGATGATCTAATGGGTTTTATTTAAATTCATAAGGTTTTTTATTTTTATGCTTAAATGCTGTGCAACAAATAAATCCCTTTAGGTTCAACTAATTACCGATGCTAAGAATTTAGCTAAGCCTAAGAGTATGCTTTGAATTTCTACGCATTGTGTCAGTTTGCTTACAACACCACTTTTAAGTATGAATCGACTTGAGGACTTGAAGTGGATGTATTTAACATGAAAATGGCATAATGACTAAATGACTTAAAGCGCACACTTATGACACATACACAAAATTACATGAAGGAAAATAACAGGCGAAAAATAAATATAAATAGAACTAATAAAAAAAACAATAATAATGCTTAAAACTTAATATTTTTTAAATTGGGTTTTCCACTAGTTAAGTGTTATTTTTGGATCAGTTTCAATAATAGAACGTGCAAGTTACCCGGACGTTTATTTTAATTATATTAAAGACTTTTTAGTCGTAATTTAACCGTAAAGTTATTAAATTTTGTGTGTTATTTATTTAAACAATATCGAAACATTTTTATTGGGATGTACTACGTATGTTTGTAAAAGCAATCCATAAGCAAAACTTGTGTTAGCATTTTATATTTTTCTATTTTGATACTAAACTAAAGGGAAGTTGTGAAGTTTTCATATTAATTTTTTGGAAAATTCCATTCTTTAACTTCCCTTTACTTACTTAGCAGATAATCTATGTCCTTTGGAATCATACAGTGGTTGATATGTTTCGTGCCTAAGAAATTCGTTTGTTTTTAATTGAAATAAAAAAAATTTATAAGAATTTTTTCAAAATAATTTGGAATAACTAATATATTACTTAAAGCAAATAAGAAACAAAGAAAAGAAACAAAGCAAAGAATATTATAATAAGCATTAAAAAGCAATATAATAATTATTAAACCCCTAATTTTACTTTGAAAATAGTGATGGCAAGCCTAATTTGTAACAGCACAAAACAGTTACTTACAATAACATACTTATGTATGTGTATGTAAGCAACATAAATACACCTACAAACACTTGTACTTGTAACTTCTCTTAAAAAAATACAAATTAAAAATGACGGTATAGATTATAGTGTTGTTGTGGGGAGAAAAAAAATTCACATAAGGAACGATAAACATTGTTGCCAGAGGCCAGAAAAAATAATCGAATGCGGATAGAAAAACTTTAAAATTTCAGATTTTCGTTTAAGGCTATTGCGAATAAAAGAAACCCGTTTAATTTTTCATTGAAAATTGAACCGAAGATTGAGAATATATACAAATATATCGATTTTAAATTAAAAAGTAATTTTTATCTTTTAAGCGACCTTTGCTTCATATAAACTCGCGCTTCAACAATTTAAATGGGTTTTCATTTGAGCTGCTTAAAATCCTTTTACAGCAATCACACAACATAAAACTTAGGAATTTTTCTTTTCCTATAAGCGATTTCTTCTTAGAAACGAGTTCATATCTATTTAGCTTTATCTACATTTAAATGTATTTAATTGAATTTTTTTAGTTTATAAATGTATATAAATATAAGATCAATATTATTGCCATTGTTTAAAAGGCACGAAAGTAAAAATAAATTTAAAAAACTTTACATAACGTTTGTACCATGACTATTTCTCAATGGTTTCTCAAATACCACTTTTAAATTAAAAATTTAGAGACATTTATACACTTCGAAAATGAAGTGTTGATAATTTAATTTGAAAGGATCTTCTTGCGTCAATACCCTTCTTTGTTCGCGTACACTACAATTTGCGAAAATAAAAAAAAATTAAGGACGTTATTCGATTGTTTTGACAAACTGTACAAAATACAAATGAGTATGATATGATATATAGGAAGGAGTTTAAAATGGTTGTCGTATGGCGCCAAATTTTTTCTTTTAAATAGGATACAATAGATATTTCCTTGTTAATACTAAACATACATATATTACCTAATATTTATTTAAAAAAATTTCTTGATTCCTACAAGTTTTACTTAATTTTTTTTTAATCTTTTGTTTGTCAGTTACTCAGTGTTTTTGAGTTTTTTCTTTTACAAATATTCGTCTGAATTTTGCGAACTTGAATGTTCTGAAATAGGCAAATACAAATATTCCTTACATCTGTATTATATAAGTATATACATACAGTGAAACTTCGGTATAACGAACTTCGTTATAACAATTAATTCAATATAAAGAAGTTTTTGCGAGTAAGTCTTATTTTCACAGCATTAAAAAAGCGTACATCAATTTTCAAGTCGAGTGATTATCCGTTTTGGAAACCTGAACTGGCTGTCCAGATCGTCAGATCTAACAGCACCAGTTTTCTTCCTTCCTTCAAGAAACTAACATTGAAGAAGAAATCGCCAATTTGAAGCCAGATGTTTTGCGAGTAACAGTTCAAAATGCCGTGAAACGAGCACAATTATGCATCAATTCAGAAGATGGCCATTTGAGCGATATATTTTTTTCCAATTAACGCCATCAATTTTACACTTTCATATAAATGATGTCTTGTTTTTACGCATGACAAAACGGCAGCCACCTTGTATTAGTAAGAAATCTCTTGTTTTTTTCACTTAATTGGGACCATTTGAAAAAAAATATTTGATGAAGAGGACATGAGTGTATATTTTAAGAACAAACTAAGCATTTATGTATATAATACTTAAATTTCTTTTAATATTTCAAATTGACTTTTAAAATTTTTAGTAGCGGATTCCGAAGCACTATTTTTTATAAATTCCATATTGACTTTTTTGGCGAATGGAAAAAAGATTTCAATAATTTGGAAAAGAGGAGATAAAAATTTTAGTTGGCAATTTGCAATTTTGTTCTTATACTTGATATAAAGAGTATGTGGTATCCAATTTTTTTAATTTTTGTTTTAATTATGTACACGTAAGTCTCGTAGGTGTTCTAAGCAAAAGCTTTAACATTTAAAAAAGAAAAGTAATTATAACTTGAATTTTTTTCGTCTTACTTTTCGTAAGACTTGATTTTTCTTTTATATTGTCTAGTATAAAAATTAATTGAATGCTAATTCATATTAGTATGTTTTAAACATACGTAACCTCAGAGTTTGTGAAAGATCAAATAATGTTGTAAATGAAATGATGTTGATAATATCTTAATAATGTCAAGGTCCATTATTACAACTTGCCCTTAAGTTCCCGAAAGTTAATGATAACTATAGCTAAAGTGAGTGACATTTAACAAACATTTTTTAGTGCAAACAGCCTAGAAAATAAAATTAATTTTTTGGTTCATGCCTTAAATACTTTTGGTTTATTTATGGCTTTGTAAAAAATTAAAATTTTTGAAAAATTCGAATTTTTTTTAGTAAAGATATAAATGTGACAACTTCAAATGACTAAACCTATCGATAAAAGTTGCAGGTAGGATGTTCAAGCCTTCAACTTATCGCTCACTTTGAGGTTAAAGTAAAGTTGTAATAACGAAAAATTCTTTTTAATCCTTTAAAATCCTACTACTACTTAAAATCCTACGGCCAAGTTATAATTATACCTTTTAATATAGTAATTTTTCGCCCAATTTATTGATATAATCTGTATTCGAGTACTTCCACGGCAATACTAATTCAGTAATTTTATGGCAGAAAATAGTATTGTGCATCTTTTTTTGAAATAATCGAATGACATCCATTATAGTGATTGTATCTATCAAATAAATGAACTTTTAATATTTTCACAAATTATAATGTACGGAACAAGATTATTGACGCAAGAGAATTTCTTTCAAATCAGTTTTAATATAATTTTCAGATGTATAATTCAAGCCATAGATAAATATCTAGAAATATCAAACTCAATATTAACATTCTCGAATATCTAAGAAATGACACTCGTTGCTGCACAAATTAATCAAACGTGTGGAGATTGCAATGGAGATTCGTTCAACCACTGGTTGAAATAAAAATTTGAAATATGTACATCAAAGAAAACCCTGTTTTTAAATTCCACGTAAGAACGAGTTATTTTTCCTTCTCAAACAAGACTGTATCCCAAAAATGTAATCCTGTGAGAGTGTAGTCGTCTTAAAAAATTTCATGTATTCTTTATTTGAACATACACGATCAAAATCTTGACATCAAATTCATCAAGCAATTCAAAAACTTTCGAATAAATTTTCACAAATGTCAACACTATGGCTTAACATATACATATATTTTGACCATGTATGGCATATTTGCTCTTTAAGTGTTTTATATTTAAATATTTCTTTAAAAAATCTTCCTCAGTTTGGTAGTGTTTTAGCATTTTGTTTTTCAGTTTTCCTTTTTGTTAAGAGTAAAAGATGTTGGTAATTTTCACTATATTTACACATCATTATTATTGGGAATATAAAAGAAAGTTTTTTACATAATTTACAATTTTCAAGAGGAATAGAAACGAAAAGTATATGCAATTATTTAATAGAAAATACTTACGGTTTTGATGGTATTGTTTTATTAAAATTATCTTTCCATTGTAAGTCTGTGACTAGATTGGCATGAGTCACATTGGGTCGACAGGTTAATATTAAAGATTTGCCCACTGGTTTTCTTTGTACTTCTTGTTTGGGGTAAATTTCCAATTTGGCACCGTCTGCAGCTAATGTGATACCTGAGATAATGAAAGAGAAAAGGAAAACATTCATCGATAAACATATAATAAATATATGAAAAAAATAAATACTGAAATTACAACATATTTTTACTACATCCGACTATAAAAGGTCTCCATTTATAACTAAAAAATATTAATTTAAAGCTATTATTCTAAACTTGGCTTGCTTAAACTTTTTCTCTCTTTGCTTAGGTGTCAAAATTTGGGAAGTCCCTATATATTTGTGTATGCACTCTGTACAGTGGAAACTGAGTAGTGTGAATTAATAAAATTCAAGGCTATTCATTTGATCCAGTTCGTCCACAATTTCCGTTTTGGAAATTCAAAAAAATTTTAAAATTTTTCATCACCTACTTTTTAGTGAGTACTGCTTCCAAATGTTATAAAATATAGAATTGACAGGTAGAAAAACACTTGGTTGCATATAGAAGTGTTGCAACAGAAACAGCAAATTGTCTTATTGCTGTTATTCTATATGTTACGTTACTTTTTTTATACTATAATGAATTTGGGAAATTACAGAAATCTTTTCCATCTAAAAATGATAAATATTCCATTAAATGCTGTTGGGCTTAGTTTAGAACCTTATAGGCAATAGGATACTTGAGAGAGGAGAGTGTTTGCTGTACTATACTTGATTCAGTTGAAACATGGAACTCTTATTCATATTGAAAAAATGATTAAATCATTAAAATGTTACTCCTTTATTTCGCCTCAGGAATCCGACAAGAATTTCAAGGATATATGTACATTCGATTTGGAATTTCAATAATCGATATTTTTTTCTTTTGGTAAAGGAGCAAAAAGTACTCTGCATTTACGATAATATGTTTGTAATGTCAATTTAGATTTAAAATAGAAAAATCAGCTTTTAAGTTTTATTTGGGCGGCAATTGGTACGAAAAGTACATTAAGGCGGAGTGTTTTTTTTTAAATTTATAGGTAGTTTAAGAAATTAATACATCCATTCTTATTTTGTAAATTGCGTTCCTAATAAAATTTGTATAGCAAAGAAATTTAAAAAAATCGGTTTTATTTTTCATATAAACTTTTAACCGAACATACTTATAGAAATTTCTTTGGCTCTAAAAGTTTTCCTTTTTTTATGAGGAACACAAGCCAATTTCCAAAACAAATGTTCCTTTCCATATAAATTTCACATTAATGATGTGATATAAAAAATATAGGCGCCAGCTGCTTATGTTATATTATAAAATAAGGATGTTATTGGATCGAAATAAAAATCATTTAGAATGGATTGCGGAGCAAAATTCACTATCAGCCTTGATTTTGAGGCATTTAAAGAGATTTATAAAAATGGAATGCAGAAGTGAACTCCTTGAGCGATTCAAATATTATATTACTAACAATATATTATTATTATTTAAACAAAAAAGTTTGTGTTTTAGGTTTAAGATTTCTCTTTATTTTCGAACATTTTTATTGTTTGTGATTTTTTTTTATTAAATTTTAATAGGCTAGTTAGTTCAATTGTATTTTATAAGCCAAATTACATGTGATAGTTATCAAAGAACAAATTACACCAAAGACACATGTGTAAATCATTCTGACAAACACTAGCAGAACGGAACAACATGCTGTTTTCGAAAGCCGCTACACTTTCATCATCAGCGTTCTTGTGTTTGGTCCACTTCTGTGGTGTCAGTTGATGTATATTTCAGCTATTTATACAAACTTTTTCACTGTAAATAGAATACGTGAATTTTTTTGATTCATCGTATTACAATTTGTGAAAACTTTTTTTTTGTAATGGAAAGCCCAAATTACACCTCACTAACTTACAACAGTGTTGCCATTGTTATTTATTCTTTACCAACTATACACATGTGTTTTAATTTGCTTATTTTGTTTTTAACTTATGACAAACTTGTTTGGTTTGTTACTATAAGTATGTATATTAATTTTTTTGCTATAAGCCATTAGCTTTGTTAATTTATATTTTAGGTTTAAGATTTCTCTTTATTTTCAACATTTTTATTGTTTGTGATTTTTTTTATTAAATTTTAATAGGCTAGTTAGTTCAATTGTATTTTATAAGCCAAATTACATGTGATAGTTATCAAAGAACAAATTACACCAAAGACACATGTGTAAATCATTCTGACAAACACTAGCAGAACGGAACAACATGCTGTTTTCGAAAGCCGCTACACTTTCATCATCAGCGTTCTTGTGTTTGGTCCACTTCTGTGGTGTCAGTTGATGTATATTTCAGCTATTTATACAAACTTTTTCACTGTAAATAGAATACGTGAATTTTTTTGATTCATCGTATTACAATTTGTGAAAACTTTTTTTTGTAATGGAAAGCCCAAATTACACCTCACTAACTTACAACAGTGTTGCCATTGTTATTTATTCTTTACCAACTATACACATGTGTTTTAATTTGCTTATTTTAATTTGGCTTATAAAATACAATTGAACTAACTAGCCTATTAAAATTTAATAAAAAAAATCACAAAAAAGTTTGTGTTCATATTACTAAATATATAGTTCGCTATAGTGCGAGTTCACTGTACAAAACAAGCTGCAAAATGAATTGTTTCCACTATTGCCATAATGAAATGAAGCAATAATTTTTTAGTTATTTTTTTAATTTCGTATAATTATTTTAAAATTAATCCTTTTAAAATTAATCTTTAATGTACGAGTATCGTATATATTAAGCACGCTTTTGCTGTCTGTTTAACGAGTAAAATACATTTTTCTGTAATCCTTTTTGGCGTTAAGCTTCCAACAACAATAACGAAACCATATTTTAGCAAATTTATATGTGGATGGAGTGACCAATAATTCGCAGAAGGCCTTTTTTAACACAATCAAGTTGAAATAAACCAAAAAAGAGTTAAAAACTATTTACCATGTTGGCTTAAAGAAACGCTATTAGCGTGACAAATGGCATAAAAAATATATGTATAGTATGTATGTAAGTATGTGGGTTAAATAAATAAATAAAAAAGAATTCAGTTGAATAAAAAACATCATGTGTAAATAATTCTTTAATGTGACTGTCATACTAGTCAAGCCAACGAATAGTCTTTATATCTTTGATTTTTTAACCACCCAAAAATACGCCTGATCCTGCTGATGCGCGCAATTTTCATGTGGTCAATGTGCAAAGTATTACGTTGTCATTACGTTTCTCCTACGTTTTAACGTTAATTATAACAACAAATAAACGTGAAAATAAAATGACCACATGAAATACGGTTTTTAAGGGATCAGCAAAGAGGAGGAGAGTGGAAAGGCAGAGTATAAGTAGGAGTGAATATTAAAATGACGGTAGCTTAAGCGAATAGTCAGAGTAATTTTAATATAAACATACATACATATATGCAAGTATATACAAAGTACATACAAACACGAGTTTTTAAAAGGAGAACCGCAATTAAAAGAACATAATGGTAAATATATGTACTTATATGAATATACAGTACGTCACAAAACTTGAACTTGAAATACTGGTTTCCCCTTCATTAAAAATAATTTGAAAATATTATTAATCTGAATGGAAAAATTTAGACACGAACTTGTGCCAAACTAATTAAATTTTCATGAATCCTGCATATTTGTTAATTCTTTGCAAACTCCTATTTTGAATGTCGTTTTCTTAAAAATTCTCTGTGTGACACATTTTAAAATTCTAGAATCTTCACATTGTTCACATGTCATTCAATAAACAGGGATGGATAATCTACATTTCTACATTGTTCTTATTACAATTGGTTAAATTGGTAGCTTCTTCGTAATAAAAATTAATAAAATATATACTTATATTAAGATGAATTGGCAAATTCACGAATCGAACTCGAGCTAGACTAATTTAAATTTCAGTTGTAGCAAATTTTCACTTGTTTAAACTTACGTACTAGATCTTTTTATAACTTCTTTTTTATATGTATGTACACGTAAATTCTTAAAAAGAAATTGATTAACAACAGCTAGTAGCAAAGCAAAAATAAGGACAGGCGTACATATTTTTAATTTCGAATAAACTGCACAGGAGAATAAAAGCATCTGATGCATAAAATTAATAGTAGAGTTTGAAATGATTTTCCATTATCCATGCGAATGTGGTTTATAAACAGACCGATTTCGTATATGTGCCATCTTCAGTGTTTTTTTTTTTTTACTCTACACTGAAGATGGCGCATGGCCGAAACTGATTTGATTTGAAATCATTCGAAATTGAAGCAAATCACGTCGGAAGAAAAATACAACTCTGATTAAGTAGAGCTTTTTGTTAAAGTATTTTCGTTTATAAACTGAACTGGGAATAATTATTGAGATCTTAACTTTAAGCTTAGAAATTATGAGCCGTTGTTTTGTAGTTTTACGTCGTTTGTAAGTTTTGTAGCTTGTGCGTAGCTTCTATAGTTAAGAATATCGCGGGCTTACAAATGCTTCCGAATTAGTTCCTCTGCTTCTAAAAATAAGCACTTGAAAACAAACTTATTGATGCATGAATATACATTTTGCGAAACCGGAATAATACGAAATATTTGCTTTCGATATCCGTTCCATACGGTGGAAAAGGAGAATCTTAAAAAAACACCGTCATTGTATGGTTCTGTATGTTTTTCGGGTCGAATAAAAACGGTTCTAGATGGCAATTATTATTTCTTAGCAGACGACACCATATATGCTAGGAACACCTCTCTTAACTCCGAACCTGAATCTCATTCAGCACGTAAGGGAAGTTTTAGAAAGAATGTGCGAAAACATGAAATCCGAAGTGGATTCCAAGAGAAACGGGTGCTAATGCATGAATTGCAGAAAATTACTCGTAGTAAGAAAAGGGTTAAACCGTGATAAATTCGCTCAATAAACAGCTAAAGGCTGCCTTACAGAACGACAACGATCAAATCATGTATTGAAGAGGTCAGAGGTTCAGTCGATTTGTAATTTCTTTAAAAAAAATATTTTTTGTTTTTTGGTCCAAATTTAATGTGTATCGATTTCCGAAATGACTTTAAGAGAATAAATGGTTTCGAAAAAAGCAGACGTGGATTTTATCAATTAGTTAAGACTTTGGAATTACGATCAAATGAAATTTCTCCAAATAACTTGGAATCCTGCTTGGCCCAAATCAGCATAATGGAACGCTTCTTCTTTATCATTCACTTCAGATAGTTTTCTTTATATTATATTGCAACGTTTTTACCGCAAAATTTTATAATAAACGCAACTGCGTATATTGCATTCTGCATAAGGTTATATATAACTCCTTTAAAGCAATATAGTCATATCTCAGAAAAGTCGAACTTGGCAAAATGCGATCAAAGTAAGTCCCAAAAGCTCTGAATCTTTTTGTTGCAATTTCCGTCTAGCTTAAAAATACTGGAGGATACTTTTCCTTCAGTAACTTAAAATTTTTGATTTCTCGAATTAGGACTATTTCACATTTGAGACTAACATAATTTAAATGCGATGCCGAAACTTTGTGATTCTGATTATTTTTATACACATCTATATTATTTTTATATACATTTTTAAGGAACGATGTGTAATTAAGTTTCCCTTACATGATATGTGTCCTTTTTACGAAGAGAAAAATTCCGCCATATTTTATTTCAAAATATTATACCATGTTGACGTGGCGTTAATTTTGTTTGCTACTTTAAGTAAGAAAACAATTTATAGCAACGGATGGGCCAGAGACCAAGCGAAATACAATTTTTACAAAGAAATATTTAAAAATTTGTAATAATTTCTTCCTGAAGCATATTAAGAATGAAAAAAAAAGAATTAAGATCATGAGTAAAAGTTATTTCTTTCACAACTTTCTCTCCATTTATGTGGCATTTGCATTTTTCATCCGTTTCATTACTTGCTTATTTACGTATGTACATACCACATACACACTTATGTATATGGGTATGTATGAATGTAAATTCTTTACTTTCGAAAAAGAGAAGGAATTTGTTTTTCTGAATTATCTTTGGTCAAGTGACGTGACATACTTATGTATGATACAAGACACATATAGACGAATACATACATACATACATACCATATACATGCATAAGTATTTACGTGAAAACACTTTTGTATTGAATTGTTTTATGTGAAGTTTCCCAGTCAGTATTTTAAAGACTATTTTGGCAAAAATCACCGAACTTTTGAGACTACCGTGGATGACTAGAAACTGCTTAATTAGTTGTGCGATAAAATAAAAGAAGAGTAGAAAATGATTCCCACAAATGCTAATTTATGATGCAGATGCTCGGGATATTTTTGTGTCATGTTCACGCTCATATAGAAAATGCCCCGATAGAACAGCGAATGGAGTGCTAAACTATTTAATAGAAGTTTGCTGGTTCGATTCCGCGCCCAGGAAAAGCTATGAAATAATAAGTTTAAAATTTCTCGTCGCATCGAGAATTTGAAAAATTAATAAAAACATTATTAA
This sequence comes from Germaria angustata, assembly GCA_963681545.1. Lineage (NCBI taxonomy): Eukaryota > Metazoa > Arthropoda > Insecta > Diptera > Tachinidae > Germaria > Germaria angustata. Next base: position 84,168,922 of record OY813001.1, on the reverse strand, counting down.
CGTAATACCTAATTTTTTGGGAAAACTTGCTAAATTTGATGAGTGTATCTCGTAACTGAATTAATTTAAAAAAAATTAATATTGTTTAAAAATTTTAATATTATATTGTTTGTTGTTGGCTTAGCTAGGTATATGCCTGCATTTCATTGGCGCTAACCAAATCATCAGTACCCTTTAGCCAAATCATGATTGAAAGCATTCAAAGCTCGTATACTTATGCCACAGACTACAAACACTATATGAGAATTCAAACAGAACTCAGTCATATTTTTCTATTTGTAATCAACAAAAACACAAAAGTACAAATAGCTTTAGAATGCAAGTCAATTATAACTGTTTGTTGTGTTGTGATTGTACAAAAGCATTCTAAAGCTATTTGTACTTTTGTGTTTTTGTTGATTACAAATAGAAAAATATGATTGAGTTCTGTTTGAATTCTCATATAGTGATTTGGTTAGCGCCAATGAAATGCAGGCATATACTACCTAGCTAAGCCAACAACAAACAATAGAATATTGAAATGGTTATTTTGGCGAATATCTCGAATAACGAATTTGATAAATATTGTTTAAAAATTTAAAAAAAGTTACTCGAAAAATTCTACTGCAAACTGTCTCGAAAACGAGTCGTAATTGATTAGAAATGCCAGTCATAAAAGAAAACTCGTGCCAGGGTGGCTGGCTACCATTTTGCTCCGACAAATCAGTCATTTAGTATATTAAAAATAGTCGAATATTATAAACAATTCCATAAAATGTTGACTGGGTTACATATTAAAGATTCATATAAATTTGCATTTGTATTTAAGAACAGCCAACAAAGCTTCCAATTTCCTGCTACGTGAATTATAATGGCTTGGAGTAATGCTGTTGGATTAAAATTAAACAGCAGATGCCAAAATTAATACAAATGGACATAATTTATATGTACGTTTATATTTTAAAAGGAAAACATACTCGTCTGTACACAGTTGGAATATTTGTTGAAATGCAAATGTCAATGAGATCTGTGCACGTAAGTGTATATCTATGTATGTATGTATATATGTATATAGTGCAATATAAGAAGTTGTCTCTTAAATACATACAAACGTACATATGTATGTATATTTATACAGCTTTATATGTAAATATGTGTGCGCCTAATACATATTTGAATACTGTACATTTTCATTATAATTGAAAAAGTGTGCTGAAATTTATTTGATGCCATTAAAGTTGAAGTTCAATTGAAACAGAGTTGAGTCCTTGAATCAGATTGAATACATAATTCCAAAACCAAATGCTCGACAGTTAAAAGCCGCGCCCGAAATAATAAATTCTTAAGGGTATCATACACCGTCGAAATATTTATTCACGATTGTGGTGGCATTGATGACATATTAATAAATTTATATAAAAAACCTTTATATAAAAAGCACTTAAAGCTAAAATAAATATAAATAATTTATAAAATATTTTTATTAATATTTGTAATTGTTTCTTTCTAACATCTGCAATCAAATAAAATGAATGTTTGACAAGTCATGCCAGCATGTACAATATTTTGATGTCAAGCAATTTGACAGTGAAATATTTTTCATTTTTACAACTCTACTTTAAACAAAAAATGACCGAAAAGTTCAAAGCAAGTTCATACTACCTCTTACTTTTATCGCGAACTTTAGTCATTTGAAGTTGTCACATCTATAATGTCTAAGCGTCGAAATCTTTGAACTAAAATTTCTCAATTTTTTACAAAGTCATAAGCCAAGCCATGAACTAGAAGTACCAGATATTGTTAAATGTCACTTTATATCATAGTTTAACTAAAGTAACCTTTAACTTTAGGCAACTTTAAAGACAAGTTGTACTAATGAGCCCTTAATTGCTAAATATGCTGTAACTAGAGTGGGATCTTTTGATCTGCATTCATAAGTGGATGTCCGTCCGGTATGCCATGTCATTAATATTTTTAGGCCCAGTTTTACAAATTGCATTTAAAGTTCCCAACAGTTATAGGTAACTTTAGTTAAAGTGTTAATCAGAATTTATATATATAAAATAGAATGTATGTAACGTAATGGCTTCAAAACGGCTAGGCCGATTTTGACGAAATTTTCAGGGAAGCTTCAGAATACTCGGGCGGGTGACACTGTGAAGTCTGATTTTCGGTCTGTGGGCGGAGGGGCGTGCCAAAATCCAATAATTTATAAAATGAGAACGGCTGGGACGATTTCTGTAAAACTTTTTGTCAGTTGTACGTATTTTCGAGGTGAAGGTTTTTATGGAAGAAAATTTTGGAAAGTCCCTCCGGAAAAGTCGGAAAATTAGAAAAATCGAGTTTTTGTATGAAATTATGTTTGAAATTATTCCCTAATGGCTTTTCAAATGAAAAAATATAAAGTTTGTCTGAAGGCTTAAAATTGGGGCGAGGCGAAGTTCGCCTGGTCCGCTAGTATCAAATGAAAATGAACTGAATTAGTTTATTTTGTTGAAAATTTCAATTTTTTTTCTTGAAACATTTTTAAATTTTTAAGTTAAGCCGCACAAAACTTTAAGTTTGATAAACAAAACGAAAAGTTGTCACAGTTCGCGCCGAATTTGCCACAGTTCGCAATATCTTGTTGTTGTCTTATTATTTTTAAGTTTATGGAACGAATTTTGAATATGACTTAACAAATTGAATTAAGTTTTATTGGACATGATAAGTTCATTTACACAAACTGAATTCGCTACTCCGGCAAGCATAGATGCTTTTTAGTTCAGCTGACTTCTTGAAAGGAAAACTGAATTAACTTACCAGCTTGAAATCACAACAATCCAATGATTTTTGTAAACTGTAATTCATTATTTCTTTGAGTGTATAAACGAGTAGTTGAGTGCATGTATGTATGTATGTAGTAATGTGTATCTAATATTTACATATGCAATGTTTTTGGGACCAGTAATTTGTTTTCATAGTAAACGATAATTCGTTGCAAGCAAGCTCCACTGTACAATAAACAAAAATGGAAAATTCATATCGTCTTTTCTAAATGAAAAGCAAATTGGTTTCTTTGTTTTGACTTTGGTACTGAGGAGTAATATGTACTCGTAGTTCCAAATATCCCACTCATAAACAATTATGTGTCAGTCGTATCTTTTTCTATTCAGTTTGAGAGTTTTTTGTTTTTATTTTGGGCTTAAAATGTATAACTTCTTGTGTTGAAAGTTTAGCTTTAACATATTTGACAGCATAAAGGCAGCTGTCAGAACTGTCAATTAGCATAACATTTGGTATGTGTATGTACAGACTTATATATTATACATACAGACATACTTAGTTGTGCATGTAGGCATGCTTTTACTTTAAACGAAAAAAAATTTATTCGAAATTGTAGGAATATGTGGGTTATTACTTTATTAATTTTTTTTGGAATAGAAACTAGTGGAAAAATTGAGTAATTAATTTAACAAAAAATTTCAAAGTTAATAAAAATGTTATTCACACTCGCTTCGATGAAAAGAACACATGTTAAAATATCTACACATCTATTATATAAAATAATTAAACACTTGAAGAACACAAAGAACATTTCGTAACATTTCAATTTGTTGAATGTTTATTATATTGAATTAGATATGGGAACGTGACTAACTTTTCGCTCAACACCGTTCGCAATCCAACACTTCTACTCATCGAACAATGTATCAACTTAAGAAAATCATTCCGTTATCTTAAACATTGAACTTCATAAAAAACGATTTTTTTTTAAATATACAAACGGTTGCAGTGGTAACCAAAGGCTTTGGGAGAACTCACAACCCTTAGACTGCTAGAATATTATATCAAAATCGATTACGAAGCAGTCGAGTGAGTTAGTTACAGAGATGCTTAGAATCAACGTGCTTCTATTGTCGCACTCCGTTGGGTGAACTAAATGTGTCCACCACCGCCTTCCTGTGCGGCCGCCACTCTGCGAACTGGTGGCAATTTTTCTATATTGCCTCCACAGTCCATGCATAAGCCTCTTGCTGAAGAGCTGGAGCTACACGTATTTAACAGCGGATTCTGCTGTTTAGCAATATCACCTAAGAGTCTAAATGTTCCTACCATTAGAGCTCGGAAGCCAACCACTAGCATTGACCAAAACCCTTACTTTTAATCGACAAACTTCTTGCCATTCGGATTTGAAGCAAACCCCCCACATGATCCCAGAACTTGCTTCATTAATAACCAGACCAGAATGCGTCTGGTCAGCTGCGATTTGAGGATACTCAATGTTACCTCAATTTTATGTCTTGTGTTCATTCCCAGACAAGCATGCGTAACCTGCTTTTACCTTTACATTTGATTCTTATATGCACGACCCTTGTCCCTTCATTTTACGGATTAGGTAGCATGTAAAACACAAGATTTGGAGATTATTAGCCAAAGACAAATTTTGGATAGAAAAAAAAAAGCCATCTTTAGGATTGAACGATGAGTTAACAATTTGAAACAATTTGAAGCAATTGGAAACAATGAAAATGTTTTAATAAGATGGCGACCGCTGTATGTATGCATGTATGTTCATCGTTTAAAATTTTTAAGAATGTTCAAGAATAAGCAATTTTAATTTTATCGACCATTTGAAATTTTTAGTATGTTTTTGAAATGTATTCAGGTTGGTAGTTCCCTTTTGAATTATTATTCCTCACTGTCACTCTAAGTAATTATTTTTATTAAATAAAAAGAAAAAATAATTTTAAATATATTTATCTACTGTCATTCCATGCACGAGTAATTATTATCTTTCAAATTAAAAGAAAAAGTTATTATTTCCTTTGAACTATTCCATATTATTTTCTGTTTAAATGTAATAAAATATTGATGCTCACAATAAAATAAATTCTTACTTCAGTTCTTAGAAATCTTTCTTAACGCTACAGTAGAGCCCGGCCACAACGAATTACGATCCTACTGCAACTGTCCTAATAAGTTAGATTAGTACTATATATGTTTAACGATTTATGAATATTTTTTTCGTATTTGGCCAGTTTTTTGTTATTTTTGTGATGTGTAAAACTATTCACATGAGTGAAGGAAGAAATGCACTTAATAAATTTTCGCTTCTAAAAAATATGTTCTGTTCAAAAAGAGATAAGCGGTTTAGCTACATCTAAAAATGTAACATGTTTTGTACTCAACTTATTTTATCACCAGTATTAAATGGTTTATTTCTGCAAATGAGGCTTTTGTCTTATTTTAGTTAACATATTTGATTTTGTTCGCTAACAAAGGTATTACATGGAAAGGAAAACGTTGTGATTAATTATTTTTATTAAACTAAGAAAAATCGTTTTAAAGTAAATTTCTTCACTGTCCTTCACCTAATTATTGCTTCCTTTGAACTGTTCTATTTTGCTTTCTGCTTAAAGGCAATAAAATATTAGCGCCCACAATAAAAACTTCTTACTTAAATTATAACGAACTCCGCAGCACCGAACAATTTATTTTGTTATAGAGCAAGTTCGTTATATAAGTATAACTATTCACTTTTGCGAGTATTAATGGATTTTTTGTGGAATAACTAACCCGTCGAGAAATCGTTTATTTTGAGTTTCTTATCGAGGGTATAGGTAGAACCGCATATATGCTCGTTATTAGAGTCATTCGGTCATTTTAAGAATATATTTATACACGTACAACCCAACAAAATGGTTGTTAGATACACAGCGATTTAAATCTTAATTAAAAAAACCTTTTCGTGTCCAAACTGTCGTTTTAAGTGCCAAACGAATTGAAAAACAACAAAACTCTCTCTAAAATACCCAACATATTTTAGAAAATTTGGGAAACATTTATAAACACTTTTACATTGCACACATTAAAAAGAGTTCATTATAAGAAAAAGTTCGATATAATTGAAATTCGTCTTGAATATAATAATTCCTTATTGAATTACTCCATTTTTTTTATAAAAAATAATACATTTATTAAAACAATATACCCGCAAACATTTTTACAAGCCTTTTGGCACCAGCGAAGTTGTTCGTTATGACTGAACATCACTGTAGTAGATACCTTTCGATTTCATATTTTTCTATAAAAAGAAAGAAACTCACATACATAAATATATAGACGAGGACTGTTCAATAGAAAAGGTGAATTTTCATTTTTCTCAAAAAATATTTATTTATTCATCAATTTCTAATTTGTCCCGTTCAAAATATTAACCCTTAGATGTAATACACTTGTGCCAGCATTTATTTCAATCCTCCAAACAGTTCTGATATTCAAATTTTGGTATATCAGTTCCATTTTTACACAAAATCTGATGCAAATTCTTTGGTCTAATTTTTTCCACAGCAGAAAATCGCCGATCAAGCAAAACACGTCCAACTGTTACGCCTCTCACAAAAAAAAAACTAAACTAAACACAAACAAACAACCAAGAATATGTATATGTAAAGAGACAAAAAAAATTCTAATCGAATGCACGTAGGCCGATAAATTTTAAAATTCCCCTGTTCTATTAAACAGACCTCGTATATGTATGAATGTAAGTACTTACTTTTTATTTTCTTAAAACTGTCAACAGTATTTTGTACACAAATAATGGCTGTTGGCTTAAAAGAAGGAAAAAAGAACAAAACAAAACAAAGAAATTGCAACAAGGACTAGGAAAATGCTTTTAAATATTAACAAATTACGTTGCGGTTATGGGTGGACATTATTCTTCTTTTGTTTTCATTTTCTTCTTTTATTTTTCCATTTAACTATAGAGTCGCTTTTTCAGCCATTTTAAATGTCGCAAGTCGACGTTAATTTCATTTGTTGTTTTCTTTATTGTGTCATTTATTTTCTTTTTCCTTGCACACGAACCGCTTGATATTTTTCTAACTCCTACTCCCAAATGTGTGTATTGAAAAGTGCAGTAATACTTAATAAATAATACAACAAATGCAGTCGAAGTTTTGTAGTCATATTTGTTGTGTGTTGTTGTTTCAAAAATAAAGTTATTTTGTGTTTTTAATTAAACTGTATACTTGTGTACATAATTTTTGCAATTTATTGAGGTGATATGCTTGATATTGAATAAAAAGCTGAGGATTTTTTTTTAAAAAATGGTGGTACGTTAACATCGCCATAATAAGTTTACCAGCAATTTATATATGTACGAGGGTGGCTCGACTAGTCCGTGAATTTTTGATTGAACACAGGCTTTTGGATAAAAAGTAATTTTATTTTTCAACTTAGTCTCCCCATTGAATTCAATACGCTTTTTTCAACATTTCTCCGGTTTTTATAGATTTGTCGATATCATAAAAATTGGTATTTGTTTGTGAGATATATCATCGTTGGAGTTAAATCTTTTTCCGCCGAGCCATTTTTTCAAGTTTGGAAACAAGAAATAGTCCATAGGGGCTAAATCCATAGAATAGGTCCATCCTGCCCTGGTGGAAAATAACTATTTTCTTGGCCATTTTCGTAATTCGGCATTTTCCGTATTTGTACGGTCACAACGAAATCTATTAAACCACTTTTTTTACTATTGAAATTGATGGTGTAGAATTCCCACTGTATTTATCAAACTGAAATGACGCAGCTGGTTAAAATTTTTACAGGTGCCCTTTCAGTTAAGAGGCGGAAACGCAAAAATTCACAGAATCATTAAACCAATCTCGTAGATAGGCACATACATATGTATGTATGCAGGTATTTCTAAAGGTGGATTCACCCATTGGCTCGGTACAATATTTTTTTCAGAACGCTATTTTGTATATAAGTAGTTTGACGTCTCTCTTTTTGAGAGAGAGAGAGAGAAATAGAGTACATTTTGTACGGAACAATTTTAATTTGAATTGGTTTAATTTTAATTTTCGTCCCGAACGAATTGAACTGTGCTGCCAGCTACATACAATTTTTATGCAAAATTGAATACAGCTGCCACATTATATGTACATCTGTATGTATAATAATATACAGAGTATATTTGTATATTTTTTATATTTATTTAACTGAATAGCTATTAGAACATGCACTCGACTTTTAATCATTTATATATTTTTATTTAATAAAAATTTCTTTAATTTAGAACACAGCAAATTGCAATCATCTGCCATCATTTACAAAGTTGTTTCATATGGTAGCTTTGTTTCTCCAGAACATTTCTGCCAAGTGGGTGAATCGTCTGAGAACAAACTCTCAGTAAACAAAAATTGTCTCACAATAAAAATTTTGTTCTGAACAATGGATGAATCCACCTTAACAGATTGACTTGTAAAAAAGGAATTTTACTAATCCCAGATTAATTTCATTTACGATATATATATATATATATATATATATATATATATATATATATATATATATATATATATATATATATCTACATATATAAAAATTACGTGTATGTTCGTGATCGCTAACCTCAAAAACTACTGCACTGATTTTGAACAAACTTTATATACATGCTCTATGGGGCGTGAGGAGTGTTTCTATGTAGTTTGAAGTTCGTCCGACAGATGGCGCAATATTTAGTTTTTTTGAGTTTTGGCCGATAGAGATTAGCGCAATAAGCCTATGCTGTTTCGCTGAAGGCGTTGGGTCCTTAATCAGCGTGTAGTGGCATTAATTAGTCCGATACCGGTATTTGAACAATAATTGCTATGTCGATTTAGTGCACCTTTCATTCTTCTTCGAAATATCAATCCGCCATGACTTTGCAACGAATCCAGACTTGCAGTGAAAATAAAATTTGAAGGCAAAACAACGTTTGCCCGGGTCAGCTAGTATATATATATATATATATATATATATATATATATATATATATATATATATATATATATATATATATATATATATCATTGCAGATTTACTTAAATTTTAATTATATATCTTTCACCACTCCCGTATGCACTATTTTAACAACGTTTACATTTTCAGCGACGGCCGCCACTGTTAGAATTTTGTGGGCACTGGTCTGTAGTAAATAAGTCAGATGCATTGAAGTCGAAAATAGAAAGTTAATTGTTTTTCCCTACCAAATAGCTATTGAAAGTTAATTATTGAAAACATAGTTAATCTTTGGCTTAAGTACATATCAGATGGGCTCTTGCATAGACCTAGTTAATAGACTTTTTTGTAAACCTTAAATTTATAACATCGTGCTATTTTCGGTTAAATGCACTCATTACATTAAAAATTGTTTCTTGAATCTAAAATAGAAAATATCACAGGAGTACATACTCAAAAATAAAATATATATGTATGTACTCCTATTTTGACTGAAGATTTATTTTGAAAAGTGATATTTTGTAATACGATTTAAATTATCCAACTCTGAATGGCGCTTCGGCAGAAGTAAGCAAATAATATTTTTTTCTTTTAGACGATGTTTGTTTCATATAATTTTGCTCTTTTACCAAATAAAATGTATTTAATTTAAACGATTTTTCATTTAAATGGATTTTCTTTAAAACGAAATAAAGTGATTTGAAATTGATTCAAAACAATAGTTAAAAATCTTGGTTTTAAATTAAACGAATTTTTCTTTAAAATTTCGTTCGTTTATCCTAATGTTCATTGGAAATGCTTTTTAGATGATTATTTATACTAAATTTATAATTAAGAAAATTCTGGAAACAGAGTTGTTTTCGACAACTACATTAAAATCTGTCCATACAGACGGACACGCAGATACACACATCAAACTTATATATTATATTCCCTCTTATTATGATTGTCGCGTCACTTCAAGTCGACAGTAAAAAAGACAGCAGTTCTGAACTCGTTGTAGGCAATAATTAACTAATATTGATGCCAATTGTAATTTTATAAGCCATAGTAGTAGTAGTAATATCCCATCAATAATATATAATAGTTCTCAATAACGATTCCACAATTGCCAATATATTGATGTCGACTTGATGTGACGTCGACGTCGACAATCATAATAAGGGCAATTATAATTTTTGTATCGACAAATATGAAATGTTTTAAGTCTATTCTGATTGCACACAGAGGTTGAAATTAGTTTCAGAATATGAAGTGATTCAGTCAAGTACCAATGTACTTAATCCCTCCCTGGTTGCTATTGTTAACATATGCAAGAACTGTGTGTTAAGATTTTTATCTTGCAGACTTGGCCCAATATACTAAATCGTGAATTTGTGTATTTTTGGAATATCCTCTAGCGAATATGCTAGACTTGCTACATCTACAATTACCACCAAGCGTGATAGCCCCTATTGTATAAATAGTTATTCATTAATTTTACTTACGGCATTCATTTTTACGTACAAATTATTCATTTTATTTGCAATTTTTTTTTACTATGATACATTGAAACAACTTGATGTTGCAAATATAATAATACTATAGTTAATACAGGTGCCACGTTTTCAAACTATTGCATTTTCAGTGTCAATAATGTACGATAATTAACAATTTGCAACTTAAAAACTCTCAATTAATTGATCACTTTTGATCATTACATATAATTTTGTTAAAATTTTACTACAAGTACCTCTAAATAAATATAAATTGCGTAAAACATTTTTCATTTGTTTTGTGATATGCATGCATTGTGTCATCTCATTAATTTTGTAAAAAAATCCAAGAGCTTTTCATTTTATAAAAAAATTGCCCATCGACATACATCTTATCTCTTCAGTAATTCCTTTTTATATTTCATGAGCAATAAAAAATAATTAATATTAATTGAAATTTAAGTAGACTTTTCATATTTTTTACATTTTCTGTGCAGTCAATGAATTAATTATTTATTAGTCCGTAAATATGAGAATAGTTAATTTATTTAAATGACAACTGCATCAAACAAGTGAACGGTGTTGACAACTCTGAAAGTTAATTGAAATAAAAGAGGAAAATTGATATATTTATTAAAATGAGAAAAAAAAGTTTTGAAATTCTATTGAATTTCAATGTGGAAAAAGTTTTTCAAAAGTTATTGTTCAATAGGTATATTTTGTTTTTATAAAAACAGAAATTATTAGTTTTATAAAGAAAGCGAATAAACTTTTTTAATGTAACACATTAAAAAACAAACTATTCGCGAATCGTCGGGAAATATGAAATAAAAAACTTTACATTTTTATTCTTATAAAAACACGTTAGACCAAATTAGCTAAATTAAATAAATAACTAATATAATCTATTGAATCATATTTATTCGTTATTCCAATATTGGAAAAACTTGACATTGGAATGACTTTCCGTCATCCCACGTCAAATTTGGTTTGTAAACATCTTCAGTGTTCTTTCTGTTACAAAATCGTCCTTATATATCTCCTTCGGTTGTGTGTGTCCAAACGTGTGCTTATGTATAACTTCCGATCTATTTCGTATCACTCTCACGCCATTGTTCGGTTGCCTTTGTCTCTCCTACTGCCTCTGTATCTCTTACTCTCCTCACTATTCCTTTTTCACTATTTATTATTTAATGTGTGTGAAGATACATAAATTTAAATTTGACTAGTACAGACAAAAACCATATTTTTTAGTAATGGCAGTTTCGCAGTTAACAGAGCTCTGTTAACCATTTAACAGAAACCCCAAAAATGGACTAGGTTCAGGGAGTGCTTAATTGGAATATAATAGTGGGATATCTGAAATAAGCGCTCCCTGGAGCACCCTTTTATATATATATATATATATATATATATATATATATATATATATATATATATATATATATATATATATAATTGCAGATCTTAAGAGAATGATGAAATTTCTTACCGTAATGCAACCTTTTTTGTTACATGAGATGTGAAATTTTCAAATTTTCTATATGGGATCAGAAAGTACTTCAAATAATTGATAGCAATTTTAAATTTAAATACTTCATCAATATTGTTTTCTTAGAATATATATGTAAGTATATTTACTGATATCACTGAACTTCATAGCGACTTCACTGTTTCCATATTTGTTTTAAAAACAAATTGTCCCAATTACACTGTAATACTTTTTTACAAAATATGTGTGTCCATACATATATATTACATATACATATATGCCTAATTAACATGTTTGTTCTTTGACAAAGTAAATCGCATGCGAGTATCTATAAGGGTTTGTGCAAAGCGCCCCATAAAAAACGAATTTGCACATGTGTAATAAACAAGAATATCAAAAGCAATAGGCCTCTTAAAATCAGTGTTACTAGACAACATTTGTGAATAGCCATGGTATTTAAGGAGCCTACTGTGAGGGACATTCTTACACAAAAAAGGTAAAATATCAAATACCAAACAGAATAACATACTAAAGTATGAAGAAAATCAAATATATGCACAAGCAAACAAAGAGTATTTGACAAAAAAACATTCCAAAAAATATACATATACACCTATATATTTATATATACATACAAAGCTTTAGAGAAGCATGTAAATACTGCCAGAGAAGGATGAAAGTTGGTTTAAAAAAATTTCACCCCTGCAGTTGCCTTCAGCTATAACTACATTCTGTATTTGTAAGGCCTTGGTTACAGTAAATAAAAGAAGCCATCATTGATGTTATGTAAATTTATTTGAATAACTATTTGGCAGAGCCTACTTTTCAAAAACATTTAAATATATATAGTGAGGCATACTTTTAGACATGCATACATATCTACATTTTGCCTCTGTCTATGTTACATATAACTAGCAGAAATTTCTAATTTGTATGCCATTTTTAAGTATTTATTAAGAAAGCTTTTCCAGTTGTTTTTACGTAAAGCTTACAAGCAATTTGTCAAAAATTTTAGTCTCTTTTAAGCTTGAAAAACAAGTTTATTGAAAAAGTTGTATTATTCTGGTGCCTATTCTCAATTGAATATTTTTTTAATGCTGTCTGATGCTTACGTATATTTGAAAACTGCTATTATATTTTGTGGCAACTTTTCTGTATACATGCATGTATGCATATGCCACACACGTTTCGTTCAGCTTTTTTTATGCTTCAACGTATCTGCAAAATCATTGGATGCGACTGTCACATGTGTGCTTTTATTTTTTTTTTTCCTTTTTCAACCAACAAAACATTTTAGCATGTTCTTTTTATAACAATCGTATTTGTTTCCTTTTTTTAATATCTTTTGCCAAATGCTGGCGTTTTTATTTTTCTTGCTTGTTATTTGATACTCGTAGACATGATCTTTCCTGTCTGCTTGAATATACTATATTTATAAATGTATATATTTGCAGCTTAAGCCTCCTTTGTAGGGTAAAAAGGTGTATTTCCTTCCGTTTTTATGGCTTTTATCACTCGTACTTAAACATGAACAAAAAGAATTCTGACTGCTCAATATCCTGGTGTGGTTAAGAGAAGTTTCTTTTCTTAAGTAAAAAGTTTTGAATTTTAAACAGCTTGAAATCTAAATAAGAAAAGGATGCTATAGAATTTTATGGGCTTTTTTCTAGCAACTAAAGTTGTTGTCTAGAAATCAGAAAAAATTGGTAATTGTAGCTATTGTCACAAAAAAATAAATACATATAAAAATATGCATTTGCTACCAACAGACACGAAGCAAAATATAAAATACTCTCAACAGCAATATGTACATACATACAAATAAGTTTGTAAATACGTACATATACTATTTATATGAAAATAGAGCTGGGATCCATCAAGTCCGTAATATTTTAATGTAACAGCTGGGGTGACTTTTATAGCACAAATTGATCAAATATTTAGCTGTATAAAAAACATTCAAGTGGACAAAAAGCCTTTTCCACAAGCTTTAATATTTTTAATTCATTGGGCACCATCGCCTATGAGAATGGCAAGAGTCCCATGCAAAAAAAGAGTCCCATGCAAAAAACATCTCTTTAAGTGTCCAATGAGATATTCAGATTTCATTTTGGAAATATACACTACTCGCCGTGTATTTCTGCAAGCTTGATGTTGAACATTTAACTGCAGAGAGCGTATCTAGGGCAGTGATCGACATATAAATGTTTTATTCTTGCTTAACCCATCAGGATTGCATAGGCTACGATTGGTATTATGATGAGATATCAATAGTGAAGCCGTTTATTATCAACTTATTATTTTTTTTTTTAATTAACAAACACAAACTGCGAAGCTACTTGGCTTATCTGCGGAGACACCCGGAGTCTGCAGCAGGAGTCGAACCTGCGACCTTCGGACTACCAGTCTAGTACACTAGCTACTAGTCTACGAAGGCACTCACTATTGATTCTGTCTGCGACATGTACATAAATACGTAAATGGTATAAGAAAAAGAAGTTTGGATGCATAAATTGCCTTGCTCTCCCATTCCATCCGTACGCTCCTTCCTACGGGTGCTTGTTTAAAGAAAAGTCAGGTTGTTGATGGTTAGTGACAGAGTAGCGTAAATTGCACCGTTCCCTCTTAAAGGCCCTACTTAAAAGAAGCTTTTTTACTATAGAATTGGAAACGTGATATGCTTAAAATTTCATTACAATCGATTACTTCGTTCAGAGAAACATTGATAACGCTTTTGATTACTAATATTTGGCCTGTGTGGGAGGTACCACAGCCCCTTGAAAAATATCAGCTATAATATTCTTGTAGCTGCAAACAATAGGTTCACAAAATCTTATCGCGAGTGAATAAGCGATTTCACAGCACATAAAATATTAATATGTAAACAATTTTTATATATTAGATATTCGAATAAAAAAATAGAAAGGCTCTGTATGACGTTTAAGCAATTGTTGATTTTCATTAACATAAATAAACAAAAAAGCCCTCTTTAGAACAATAATCGAACCTGTAAACCTCAGACCTTAAGTCATCCCACCAGCCATTGAGATTGACGTAGAAAGGCTATTCTGAGGGTGCATTGATCAACCCAGATCAGCTGCTGCCTCTCCTAGAATTTTTAGGTTAGGTTAGGTTGATTGGAGGGGTGTGATAGCCCATGTCATACGACATACACTTAAGCCAGTGAAGGCTTGTTGTGTGCTCCCTTTAATTATAAGACACAAACTGCCGGAGTTCTGCGGCAGGATTCGAACCTGGGACCTTCGCACTACGAGTCTAGTACACTACCTACTAGTCTACGAATTTTTAAAAGCCACATTATTTTCTTATTTCTGCTAAAATTTAAACCAAAAATTCGATCCTGCCCCTCAGTCAAATTATATGTACAGGTCTAGAAACGTTATTAGCCATGGACTCTTTGAAAACAGAGAAAATTATTAATTTTTATTAGAACCAAACAAAAGATTTTCTCCTAAACAGGAATTGTAATCTGCTCGCAAATTACACACAATTTTGTATAACTGATTTTTGAAATTTTCAAATTTAAAAATTTCCTTTTAGTTTATGTTAAAACGCACTTGAATGAATAAAAATTTTCTTTATTGTGATTATCTTTTTTATTTGAATATTTTCATTATTGATCGTAATATTTGATTGAACAATTAACAGAATACATGTTTTGAAATTGTTTGCCGTTTTACTCAACTTTTTTTATACAACCTCAATTGGTTATTTAATTGGCGCCAATCTTTTGCTTTTACTTGATTATTTCCGTTCCCTTCATGTTTCTGTTCCATGGAAAAACAAATCTTCGTCTCTACGTATCTATAGTGTTACCACTTGTTAATATATTCTTTAAAAAATGGTGATGCCACATGATTTTCATGATGTGAAAAGAAAAACTGAAAACTGCTTTCTAATTCTGATTTTACTACTATGAAATAATTACTTATGTCTTTGCGAAGAATAACCCTACACTAAAATCGTTGTTGGTGGGCAACCTGCGGTAAAAACTTCTCGTGATTCCATGTCAGAAGTCATCGTATTTGTGGTGTTACGTTAAAACCATTACATTAAGTATTAATATACGAGAATATCCTGCAACAGGATAGAACGGCAGAACTTTTGTCCAAAAAATTTCTGAGAATCGTAATTCGGGTGGATATTTACTTCCAGTGTTTTAATATGTCATTCCCTAATTAAATGAATTACTTTTGTATGTACTTTAAACAAAAAAATAAATAAAATGAAAATGAAACAAAACACCACCCTTCCTAAAGACAGGAACTAAAATAGTTGAAAAAAATGATATTGTGTATTTAATCTCAAAATAACGCTAAGTGCAAAGGTTAGAATCAACAGGCAGCTTTCGCTCACTTCGTCCTTTGTGATAGATGGTTCTAATAGATAGAGAATGGAAATAATAGAAACAGAATAGTAAAAAAGAAAGAAAGTAGAAACACCTAATTTCTACGGCAGGAATCGAACCAGCGACCCTCTGACTACTACCCTACTGCAGTAGCCTCTAGTCAGAGGGGGCACCCTACGACTACAAGATATGTAACATTTTTACATTTTGTATGCAACATATTTAGATATGAACATGTTTTTTTCCTGCTGCATATTCTTTTTAGAAGATTGGGTAAAATATGTATGTATAAGCTGAAAGTTTTGCCCTTAAAGACAATTTCGCATTGTTTTTTTAAGTAACGCTGTTTCATCGTTACTACAGTGGAATGTTCTGTAATGAAGTAAGGGAATATATTCCCGAGACCCGTTTTTGATTGCGAACAACACGTTTCTCATTAAGGACACATCCATTTGTGGTCGATATATAAGCGAATCCCACTACGCATTACAGAAACAGTTCGTTCTTTTATCGAACGGCTCGTATGTGGAACTTGTTTCCTGCAGAGCTTTTCACTGTCATACCCAGCGTTGAGAGGTTCAAATTGGATGTGCACAAGCACTACTCCCGCTATCCTCCTTACCATATCCTATTTTCCTAGTTCCAGCACAATGCTATGCATAAATAGGGGTCATGCCCTGAAGAAAAATATATATGCGGATTTTTGCACTTTTATTAAAAAAAGCCTTTTACGCATTTTCTTTTCATAAAAGAATAAATAAATTATTGAATTTTTCTGAACCTTTTATTTAAAAAAAGTTCCAACTTTTAATTAAAAGAAGCAAATCATATACTTATTTTAATAAATCCGCCTTCAGAAAATATATCGTTTTGCTGCTCCTTGAATTTATTCCCTTTCATTGAAGATATTAAATTTTTGCTCTTGCACCTTTTTTGAATTAATTCTTATGTAAGTATATTCTCTTCCTTGTTCGCTTTTTTGTACTTAAAAAAAATATTTTCCTTCTCACTAAAACCAATCTTGCACATGAATTTTTCATTTTATTTAGTGAAAGATTAAAATGTGTCACATTTTTAATAAACTGGCATTAAAGGTATAATTTCTTTTACAAAAGAACACAAAATTTTATTATTCTAATATGTATATTTTTCCAGCAGAAGTTATTTTTTTACTAAACAGTTAATTTTTTTATTTCATCTAATTATGTTTCAATACTCTGAGTATGATTGTTAGGAAATCATATTTGAAAAACAAAATTGTCAGGAAATTGTATTTGATTGATAATTTGCTGACAATGGTACTTGCAGAGTATCGAAATATAATTGTGCTTGTGCTGGTATAATTTAATTGAAAAATTATAACAAATATTAAAAACAATAATTTTTTTTTATATAAAATTTAATTGTTTATAAAATTATTTTGCCTTTTTATTACGAAAATTTCGCACTCTTTTACCCTTAAATGCAATTTCTGTTTTAGAAAACCTTACATTTCTTTAACGGCTGCCCCGGTAGGCTAATGAGTAGTGTACTAGTGTTCTTTTGCCAAAAATTTGCCGATTTTTTACAAAAAAAATTCGCACTTTTTTAACCCTTAAATGAAATTTTTGTTTTGTTTCAGAAAACCAAGTGGGTTTTTGCCTTATATGTTTGTAATGGGCGCCTCGTTAGGCTAGTAATTAGTGAACTAGCATTGTTTTGTAACAAAATCTGCTGATTTTTTCTTTTTATTACGAAAATTTTCCATTTTTTTGTTCTTTTGTAGAAAATCAATTGAACTTTTTTATTAAAAAAAATGTGGTAAAGGTTCGCACTGTTATTAAATAAATCAGTTTTCGTTCTTTCCTGATAAAAAATTCAAAATATATTTTTTCACTTTTTTACTTAAAAAACAAATGCATAGTAGATTGATTAAAAAAGTTCAATAACTGAATTAAGTAAGAAAGTTCTTCTTTTATTTTATTTGAATTTAAATTTAACACTCACTAAGCGATCGTCAATGAAAGATATAATAAAGAGAGATATTACGAAGTTCAAGTAAGCGCCAGTTTTTGTATTTTTTTTTTGTTTCAATTAGCTTTAACTGACAAAAGGGTTTTCCAGCTCAATTATTAATTAAATGACATTTTAATGAGTTCTTTTAAAAGGCAAATAAGTGCATTTCAGTCATCAACAGCCACCGCAAATCGTTGCAGAACTTGTATTTAGTTTCAGGCAAGTGTTAATGAAAAAAGGGCTGAGTGGAGGGGTAGAGGGTAGAGTCCTTAACATACTGGGAGTGATATCATTTGTATTTGAAGTGATTAAATTTTGAGTGCCATTCATTTTTATACAAATTACCACTGCTCTCCATAACACCAGCTAGAAAAATCATTATCGTTACTCAGTAGGAGTTTGTTGTGTCGTGGTATGTGAAATTTTGTGGCAAGTATTTGGGGGAATGATATTATGTTTTCATGCATTACTGGTTGAGTGCCTTTTAAATTGAAAACAATTGCGTTTTATAGTGGTTCTGTTGGCTGTCCCTTAATTTTTTTTTTATTACTTTTTTTCTACTTGTATACTCGAGGGTACAACATTATTTAATACATTGTCATTTGAACAACGCTAATTTATACAGTTGACTGCCAGTACAAGCATGAACGTTACAAAGAACATCAAAGAAGAGTTTTGGATGAACTTCGAAAGCTTAAACTCATAAGCATACGCTTTGCATACTTATATATTTATATATGCACGTACATATATTCTTTTTAAGGAAGCATCAATGGAGAGACACATCTCATTACGAAGTTTGCAAATCAAAAGTGGGTGTTGGTCAGTTGTGAACATAATAGTAATTAAAATTATTTTATTAAAATTATTTATTTAATCAATTTATGTGATAAGATTGCTAATTCTGTATTACAAAAGGACAGAGAATAGGAATTTGTCTTGGCTTTAAGCTGGTGTTCGTCCCACACATGCATTTTTATAATGTGGTTGGGTTAGTTGCTCTGGTACTAGAAGTGTATGCTCATTTCCATTTTGCAGTCGGAAAGAATTTTCTTAAAAGGGTCTGAAAATTCAATTTTAATCATGCATATGCCATCTAATGGAAAACGAAGAGAGGACTAGTCACTATTAGAAACCATAAGGGGAACTCCGAATATAAATTAGGAAATTTTTAACAAGTCCTAAAGCTATCTTTGGGACATACATGGTTTGCGTGAATGATTTTGGCAAATAGAAAGTCACTATTGGAAGTAGCAATTTGAATTTGGGAGATTTTCAAAAAATCCTGAGAACAAATTTAATCATAAAAAATTAGCTTGAGCGCTATTGGAAATTTATTTTAGTTTTGCTCCCTAAATGAAAGCGATAAATGCTTAATGGAAAACTCATGTCGCGTGTTCGACGAAGTAAGTATAGATGATAACAAATTAATTTTTTATTGTTATTGAAGTCAGTAGAGGTTGGATGGCCCATTAGGTGTATTTGCGACTATGAAGCCCTGAATACCGAGATCTAGATGTAAGCGAAATGCGTTATAAAAGAAAAAATATTTAAAAACTTATGTATATGAAATCGATAGAAAGAGATCATCATTTCCAAGCATTTATCTCACAAAAAACTCTAGCCACACATATTGCTTCTATTTTTGCACTAAGAGAAATTTGTTTGAATTTTTTTACGATACTTTTGCTTTGCAACAAGAATAAATAAGTGAAAATAGTACAAAATATCATGGTGTTATGGGTCCAATAAATAAACAAAACTAACAGAAAACGAAAAATCTGACAAAGTGATATTTTTTTATTGGGTTTGTCACATTTCTACAGAAAAAAAACTATTCTATGACGCGGTTGTAACGTTTGTGGGCATGTCACACAATATTTTTTCTTGGGGAAGGTAGAGCAAGAAGCTTTCAGAATGCGTTGTATTTGCGGAAAGCAAATAATATTTTTTTAAAGTTTTATTTTTTTTTTGTCAATTAATTTATACAAACACCGGGAGCCTTTGGCAGGAGTCGAACCTGCGACCTTCGGACTACCAGTCTAGTTACAAGTCTGCGAAGGCACTAAATTGTTTAAGCGACTTAAATGTATTTATTTGAATTCGGAATATTTGCAGCAGTTTAAAAATAAAAATTTAATTTTTTTTAATTTTCTGTAACATTATCTAATCGATCTAATCAAGCGATTTTAATAATTCATGTTGTTTATTTTTTTGCGCTTTGAGGTAGTTTAACATTTATTTCAATAAAACATTTTTTTGAAAGTTTTTAAAATCTATAACGTCAACTCAACAAGTCGCATTCGTACGAAATCTGAATTAAGAATCTTCAGAATGCCGTAAGATTTGTCCCGGATGAATCAAAAGTTGAAAAGTTTTGGAAGGTTTGCGCACCAACTTTTATGTACATGCCCACAGTCAAACATCATCGCGAAATTTTGAGATTTTATGAAAACTAGAAATTTGAAAATTCGAGTGAAATCTTTCCATTTTTTTAAACTAAATATTCAGGAATAAAGAATAAGCATTATATTAAAGTTTTATTATAGGATTTTGAAAAACAGACACGAAAATTTAATTTTTTTTATTAAACGCAACGGATTCTAACTTTCCTTCTTCTTCATTAGACTATTCCACTATAGAAAAGAGGGATTTTTTTCGAGAAAAATTTTTTTTTCCGCAACGAATATTGATATTCACTACAAATCGTTTATTAAACTTTAATTAACCGCTGCTCATTTAATGCCTTAACGCACTTTTTCTTTTATTTACATGTTTATTTATTTCCAGCTCTTAACGTCTCTTTATTAATGCGCTCTGTTGCAATTAACAATTTCTCTTTCCATTTCATTGTTTACAAGCTGAACAGTGGCGTCTATAAAAAGGAAAAGCAATCGATTTTCTTCAAGTTTAAATTTTTACATTTTATTCTACGCACAAACACACGCACATAAATAAATAAATAAATAAATAAATAAATAAATAAATAAATAATATATATATATATATATATATATATATATATATATATATATATATATATATATATATATATATATATATTCTTATATACATCGCTTTCTAAATGAACTTTAATTTTATTTATCTTACAAACGTTATTTGTTTGTTTGAATTTTTTTATTCCTTTATTACAATTGCCTTGTGTGACGGTCTCATTGCACCACGTTAATTTGATATTGTCGACATGTGCATGAATTTGTTTTAATTATTTTGCACTTAATAAATAGACAAGTTTTGTTTGCTTTATCAATTTATTTTCCATATTCTTTCAGCTTCCTCATATACTGTGTTTTAATAAAATTTTTATATACTTATGTACATCTTTCATTAGAGTTCATTAAATATACATACGAGTCCAAACTCGTATGTATAATAAATGTAAATGTAAAATAAAATTAAATATTTTTTTATTATTATTTTCATATAAAGGAGGTCTAATTGGAGACAATTTACTTTAGATACTTTAAAAAAGAGTGAGATGCAATAATAAAATATACGTAAATGAATTCAAAATATAGAAGCGATGCGTAATTAAAACAAATAGAATAAACTTACTAAAAGCTTTCCATTTAAAAACACAATATTTTATAGAATTATTAATTATGTTTTAACTTATGGTATTCAATAAATTGTTATCCGAAACTTTTTATAGCATCGTTTTATAATTTTATAATTAATATATATCATTATAATTATATACAATTTATATAAATTATAATGTTATGCCTGTATTTATTCATGTATGTACATGCATGCATATCTATCGCATAATACGAATCATTACAATTTGCCATGACATGAATCAGTATATTTTTTTTTAATCTGCTTTAAATTAATCTTCCTCTAGCACTTGTCTTTGATGTTCAACAATATATAATCTTTTTTTTATCTAAACATGTGTCTTCATCAAAAAGCCATTTAATCCATTTCCATTTCCCTCAATTGGCCACTTTACACTTGTAATAGTTTTCATGAATAAATAGTACTCCCCCTCTCTCTCATCATTTACACAAACTCTAGGCTCTGGCTATTAACAAACTAATGGCATGTGATGTTGGGGCCATGGCTGGGAGTTGGCAATTGATGTGAAATCAATCATATCCATTAACAACACAAGTATTTACTTATGGTTTATGTTGTACAATAATGACAACTTATTAAAATTATATTTAAATTTATAAGTACATTAAAAATGCATGTTTGTATAAATACAAACACAAATTTGTAGCGAAAGAAATTTCCTTTCCAAAAGCTTTAAATTTTATAGTGGTCGGCTCATACGTACCAACAGTGAAACTTTGCTCAACGAATAATATAAATTTCTGCAGTTGTATGTGTGAAATATTATTTTCTTCTTCTCGATGTTTGCCAATCCTATTTGAGGATTTATTTCAAATTAACGTCATACAAGTGTGTTCAGTCATTCAGTTAAAATTTTTTATTTCGTACAGTAAATTAATTTTTTTTAAATATAAATAAGAAAAAACATAAAAAACAAATATAATAAAATATAATACAATTAAATAAATAATATTATAATTGTTTGTTGTGATGTGTTTGCCTAAAAGCTTTCTAAGGCTATTATACTTACATGTTTTGTAAATTACAGATAGAAAAATATGATTGACTTCTGTTTGCAGACCCATATAGAGTTTGTAGTTTTTGGTATAAGTATACGAGTTTGAATGCTTTTCAAACATGATTTGGCTAAAGGGTACTGATGATTTCCTTTATTTGGGGAATAGGGACGGACCCATTCTGCCGCTTACGTTCACGATGTTCTCTCTTTCCATACCTTACAAAATTCAAATCAAGGTGAGAATTGAATCTTTGTGTCATATACAAAAACAAATTATTTTACAAACTTCATTTTGTTTGCCAAGAAACTTTTTCATATTACGCTCAGTGAGTTGCTCAAATTGATATTCAATTGAAGATAAAATAGCTGGCTGATTGGAACTACTTGTACCACTGCAAAAACACTTAATGTTGTTATTTTCCTGACAAGTGCGAGAAAGCGGTGAAGAAAAATGTTATTGGTTGGATTGTGGTAAATTTTCCCTGGAAACAAGAAATTTTAAATATGCAGCTCTAAACTAAATCTAATTTCTCTGCCTCTCTCTTTATTTTTCTCCCTCTGTCAGTACTCAAATGTTAGAGAATTGTGTATATAGTCGAATTCCAAAATGTGAATTTCAGAAATTGTTTTTCACCCGAGTTCCCTGTTTTGGAGTTTTCCTCCAGGATTCCGAGTGTCTTTTTCCTTTTACTTAGCAATTACCTATGAAAGCGAAAGTTGAAAAAACACAATACACTCACACGATTTTACCAACATATTTTAGAATTTTAAAAAAATAGTAGTTAATATTTTTTGTTTTTAATATAGCGACTTTTTTATTAAAAAAATAGATGCTGTCTAGCCACTTTAATATGCCTTCAGAAAAACCCAGAGGTTTTGGTGGTAACTGAACCCACAGCCCACAGACTAATAGTCCAGTACATTGCAGAACATATCTTGATTATATCATACTCTTATTGTTTGGGAAAACGTTATTAGAATCAATTAATTCCCATTTGAGGATTGCAAGTGTGTTATTTTTATAGGATCACAATTTGATCGCATGATCTTGGTGGCATATTGACAGGATCAACTTCCGTGAAATTACTCATTCATCAAAGGTTTTTGTGATTCGAATAATTTGTAAACGTTGCTTTGGAGTGATTCTTTTCCTTTCAAAATGTTACCATATTAATCGCAAAGCAACTGTCTGCTGTCAAATTGGTGTAAAAAAAGTTTTTGACATTTTAAAGATCGTAACATCTAACAAAAACTGTCTTGTTTTGATTGTAAGAGACCCACTTGGGTTCAATTTGACTTTAGTCTGGATATGTTGGGGTGTGCTGAGTCCTATATATCCTCATGTGGATCATGTTGAACCAGCCCGATTCCATAATAAAAGAATATATGTATTATCTTTATCTCGCAGTACAATAATAGACCGCGACAATTCGGGCACAATTGATATGCGTATGTGATCCAATTTCTTAGTTGAGAGAGTTGGGCAGTGGCAGAGGAGATCGTTCACAGTTTCTTCCTCCTTGTCCCCTTCCTGGCAGTGAAGGGAAGATTCAATCTTTTAATTTGTGTACGTATACTGGCACTATCATCTCTCTGTATGAGATTTTGGCTCATACCGTCTAAGCTTTCCTGAACAGTTTTTAATGTTTGAGTGATCTACAGTCATTCAGAGAGACTGCCTGAACCCATCCTGCAAACGGGTTCTTTTTGCGGCTCGTTTACGATAATGTTACCGAACACATCTATGTGTCCTATCACCCAGAAAAGCTCTACATTAGAAGATTCGCCATCTTATTCAAACATGTCCATGTGGCATTCCCGAAGCAGCTCCTCACTATTGGTACAAATTTGAATATTTTTACCAAATATTCTGTAGTACCTTAACCTTGGATACCCCTTGATTGGTGATATTTCGGTCTAGAGAATACTGCATTGATCCGAGAGCCTAAATTTCATTTAAATGTCAATCTGAAAAGAAATTTATTTTTGCTCTAAAGGGTATTACCTTAAGGTCGCATCAATATTGCCAGAGTATGGCTGGGCTATACTGACGATTTTGGAATACCATTTAGTTTGTATTTTCTTATCTCTTATTTCTTTCCAAATTAAACTATAAATATATTTTTTTAAGTCCTTGTCTGGCTCTGAGAAAGGTATATGTGAATTAAAATTATTGCATTTGCTGGGTTTATACTTAATCCCATTAGGACCTTACATCTGAGGTGTTTAAAACACTGTACAGAGTTTTGTTCTTCTTTATTTTCTTTAAAATAGTTTAAGTTTATGGCATTGATACTCGATATCATTTGCTAAGAAGCCGTCTACCTCTTAGCAAGTTATATCCAACCATGTAATAGTATTCAAGTCCCAGCAGTGTATTTGTCTTATACTGTGAGACTACAAAAGGACCACTCCTCATTTCAAGGTAATGTTTTATAAAAGATCTTTAGCTGTAAGTTTGTTTTAATTAAACAAATTTTTTTTGTATTTTTCGGTTGCAAAGATGATTGGAATTTTATTAATGTTAACAGTTGACTATTGAGAAAATTTTCATTTCAATCCATTTAATTTTCTTCCTTTGACTCACACCAATTGTGTCAATGATATTAATTGTTCAAATGAAATGTTTGTATAAGAAAATTCAACATTAAAAAAAGCATTTGTAATTTTCAAGAATGTACAATTTAATGAACTATTTGAGATTGAAACATTTAATTTATTGCAGTAAAAAAGAAATTTTCTAATTTTATGTTGTCATTTTCGTAAGTTTATTAAACATTTACTAAATTAAAAAAAATTAATTTTTAAAATCAATAAATTTTTCATTACGTTTATATAGTTTCCCTAGTTTTAGGGAAGTTTTTTAATATAATTTTATTTCAAGACTGTGTTCTATTTTAGTATATGTCATATAAAATGGAGCGAATAAAGAGTTGTTTGTTGTGTTGTTTATGATAAAGTAATATTTTTGTAATTCTCGTTGAAAATTTTTGAAAAATGTTCAATAAATATATGATGGGTGGTGGCCACTAAAACCAAGAAATAAACAAAAGACAACAGTTCGGCCACATTTTTTTTTAAGTTTTCGAAACTTAAAAATAATTTTTATTTTAAATACTTAATATTGAAATTTATTATTTTGGGATATTCTCCCCAACTAATGGTTAAAACAATTAGAGTTTTTACAAAATGGTTTTTTTTTCGAACTGCCTAAAGTTCACTGACGATTTGGTTTAGCGACCAATGAAATGGCGGCATATGAACAGCTAAAACCACAGCAAACAAAACATTTTGTATTTAACATATTTATTAGCTAAAGCTGATCTTCAGCTAATGCCGCACTAACTTTTTCTATCATGTTGTTCTTTTGTGTACCTTTTATATCAATAATTTTTATAAATTGTCCTTGAACCCATTTCTCAACACAATTCATATATGTGTATATGCCTGTATAAATAAAAGCTGTATTTTTCATAAAAAAATTTATAACAAAGTAATAAAAAAACTACAAACTATTAGATTTTGCTCTTGGTATTTCAAGGCTCAGAAAAGGATATATGGCAGGTACTTATATCCTTGCAGGGATTTCTGAAATATCTTGTACCCAGAGTATAAGTTATATTTTATGACTTTTGATAAATTTGAGTCGCTCTTACTAGCCAAGTTTACCTTTAGTTGCTATTTTCTATAAAAAGGACGTAAGGAAGGCTTTGCTGTTTAGCTTAAGCCAGGCACTCAGGTCCTTGCGGTTTCAGAAAAATCTTATGAATCACAATTTGTTTTTTTTTCCTTCTTTGTGTAGCAAAAGTACTCGGTGACTTTTGGGTATATTTTTGTTGTAGCTCAGTTTAGCTTGAGCCATAATTAAAGAAAAGGATAAATTACAGGCACTCATACTTCTGCTACGATTTCAAAAGAAAAACCCCCTTGTAAAGAAATTACAATTTATATTTCGCCACTCTTAGTATATTTTTGTTGTTCTTAGTAGCTTAGTTTAGCTTAAAAGGAAATATTTCCAAAAAGGACATATGGAAGGTACTGATACTTAAATTACGTTTAGTAAAATTTTGGTACTATTTCCAGCTTAACTCCATTTTCAAAAAGGGATTACCATAATCTTGCTGCGTTTTCTCGAAAATTTTATAGGCAGATTAAAGCTTTATTTTCAGACTACTTGTAATTTTTTGTTTTGCCCTTGGTATCTGCCTCTAGCTTCAACCAAAATTTTTCACACAAAAGATTAATGGGTGCTTTCCATTCCCGAAAATTCTCGCGAATTACAAGTTATATTTTGCGTTTTTTGATAACTTTTTGTTACTCATGGTAACTTTGTTTAGTATAAATCATATTTTATTATTATTATTATTATTATTATTATTATTATTATTATTATTATTATTATTATTATTATTATTATTATTATTATTATTATTATTAGAAGAGTATTAAATTATAAACTACTAATATAAGGCAAGAGAGCACAAGCTACATAGGCTATCGGCTCTGTATGAAAATATAAAATTAAAAAAAAATGTAAATTATATATTAAAATTCAATTTAGTAATAAATTCACTAATTCTAATTATATTTTTCGTAGAGGGAGTTTCGAGTAGTTTTATAGGATCGTATGGTCCGAAAATGCTAGTCCGTAAATTCTGGTGTTGGGTACACTCCGAAAGGATATGCTTGATAGAGCGATCGTAGCCACACCCTGCGCATATAAGTTTAGATTCCCTTTTTAGAAGAAAACCATGTGTTGCAAAACAGTGTCCCAGACGTAACCGAGAGAAAATATGAATTTGCATTCTATTCACATTTGAAGGATATATAGGTGGTTCGTAATGAGTATTAAGTTCCTTGTAGTGGGGATGATAGTATTGGTTCCAAGCCGATTTTCTCTTTTGGTAAGTATGATTTTTAATGAAGTTTTTTATATCTATCTTCTCGTGGACCAGTTCCAAGAAGATTGGAACTGGATTGCAGGCATACCTAGCCACCTCATCTGCTCTGTCAGTACCGCTAATGTTGGAGTGTCCCGGAATCCAGAAAATTTTTAATTTGTGTGGGTATGTAGTTAGAGGATCGCGAATTTCGTTTATAACATTCCAGTCTCGCCGCTTTATATTGTTTATTGATTTAACGACAGACAAGCTGTCTGTGCATATTTTTTTTAAAAAGCACTTGTACGATCAAAAATTAAAAATCTTACATCTTGATTACAAGATGTATTCTAGGAGTCTACACAAAACTGTACTTTTCTTTTGTCCTTGTTGTTGCCTAAATCGCATTTAAAAAACTGGGGTCTACAGAAAGTACCTGTAGTCTTATGTGTGCCTTTTCAAAGACCGGACCTCTCTGAAAACTTAGGGATACAAAGTTCCGTACGCATACTTTTTGTATTATAATACTTTTTACCTAAAGTGGGGGTTGAACTCTAAATTTCTTTTTTTCAAGTTGCAATGCACCTGCACCTTTTTACTGAAATACTCATACTTTTTGATCTCTAGCTTGACATGGATTTTTCCTTTCAGGTCGTATAACAGAGTTTAACAAGTTTTAACAGCTGATGGCGCATTCTTGCGAATAAACGTTAGTGTTTATTTTATTTATAAAGTTCGTACTTCTTTTTAAAAAATTGTAAATTGTAAAATTGTAAATTTTCGTGTTTATTTAAGTAAATGTATGTATATTGCCGAAGTGAAACTATGCAAATGTATGGAACATGATTCTTTCGTAATATCGAAAAGAATGATAAGAGCTTGGAAGGAATTTCTGTGAGCATTTTCAATTGTTTCCCTGACAGCGGCATCATGAAAATATAATTGAGTATCAAGTTGCGTGCAGTTGACGTCACATCTAACAATTAAGATTAATATTGACAAGTAGTATGTATGCCAAAGCAAGAACTTGAACGTTTAACTGAACTGTGTCTTCTATTTTCATACAAATTTTTTCGATTATCAATCACAATTCACAATTCTTACGACAGCAATTAACGAAAAAAAAGCGTTTTGCATCACTGATGCCAACCCAAAATCAGTTTTAGATGTAAATACGATTTAAAATTGATTGTGAATAGTAGTAGATCTACCAGCTTTAATTTTTTTTAAATAATTTATACCCTCAATTGATTTGGCTACAAAATATTTCATTAGATTATGATGAATCTCACTTAATGATCGCTAATATTTAAAATTTGGAAAATGGAAAACAACTGGAAAAAATTTTAATACTTTAAATAAATATATTAGTACGTCAAAGAAATGCATGTTACATACCCACCCCATGTCCACTATTAACCTCTGGCAAGCTGTAGGGAGTCTAGGATGTGTTATGTTACATTGGTTTTTAGATCCCACATTTTTTTCAGACAGCAACGTAAGCATAAAATTCTCACGTTGCTTAACTAATACGAATTAAAAATGCAAGACAAAATTTATTCTCAAGATTCAAACGAAATAATAACAGAAATCTAACTCCCATATATGCATATACAGTTTGTAAAATACATCTTTTCACATAGAGAAAAATGAAGAAAACTTCAAAAGATGCATTAATTTCTAATAAAAATAAAAACATTTTTTTGTTTTTTTTTTTTTCGAAGAGTATTTTGTAAACATATGTTTTGCTAATATATAAAAAACTTTTGTAACAATGAAAGGTTCTAATATAGAATATTAAAAAATAAAATTAGTTCAGTTTCTCTACTGTTAGACTAGCACTTCACATCACCTCCACGTGAAATGACCATGTTCTCAAATCGCTCGTGCAGAATGTCCAATGTGTTGTGAGCTGTGGTACGGGCATGTATTAAATTAAATTAAATTTGAATTAAATTGTTGTTGCATCAACTTAAATCACTTAAATTATTTTAGGAAATTCTGCGAGACCTTTTTGCATGTGAAATTGAAACAAGTGGCTGCAAATTCCATTTAAATAATTTTTGGTTTTGCTTGTCAAACAATTAAATAATCGTCATCAAGATATTTTTATTTCAAGTATAAGAAAGTCTGTATTTATAATTTTACAATTGCATATTTTTATTTCCAACAACTTCTTTTTGTCATTGTCTTGTCAAAATTTCGCCCGAGGCCACACACATCTTTCTTATTTCCTTCCTTCTTTCTTTTTTTATATTTTTTATAACGTATATATGTTTTTGTTAAGTGGTTCTCATAGTATTAAAATTCTTTTTTTTTTTTTTGCTTTATTTTTTGACCTTTTTTTAACAAGAAGTAAATAACTGTATCCCCATATGCAGGCAGTGTAATAAGAGAGCAATAAAGGACCATATAAGTGAACATGGTACTCAAGTTGAGTTGATGAGCGAGCAGTAGGCGGTGAGTTTCTTATTTATTTAATTTGTGAGCAACAAACAAAAGCTCGAAGGAAGAAGGGTTGAGTGCATGTAATACTTAAAATGTTTAAAATTTTATTTACGTTTAAATTATTAAGTATGTACAATGTAAATACATACATAAGAATATTATTATTATGATTTTTTACGTAAAATAAGTCTTGCAGCTGAACAAAATATGCTGTTTTGCAAAGAGAGATTATTTTTATGGACGAGAAATGTCTGTTGTTAAGAAAATATGTAAGAGGATTTAATTAAAATAATAAAATTATGAACAAAAAATAAGTAAATACTTAGGCTTACTGCCAAAAAAAAAAAACTAAAATTGTTTTTGCTTTCAATACAAATAGACGAAAATAATTTTTTTTCTGTTTTGCATAATCAGGCAGTTGACTATTTCGAATCTGCTTTAGTTTTATTCTTATTATTAATTAATAAAATTATTTAATAGCATGTGTACGAGTACCCGCGACTTTGTCCGTATCCGTAGAAAAATTAAATTTTGTTTCAGTATAATAATGACTGAATAATAGATTTTTGCATATATACGAGGGCGGGCCAATTAGTCCACGACTTTTTAAATAAAACACAGGTTTGTCGATAAAAAAATCATTATATTTTTCAGTATCTTTTGATAGAGCTCAACACTTTGTCCAACGTTTATCTAATTTTTTGATCCCTTGCACAAAAAATAAGATTTGTTGAGGTCATCAAAAGAGGTATTTTTTGTGAGATGATTTCATCGCTGGAGTCAGATCTTTTTCTGCCCAGCCACTTCCTTAAGTTTGGAAACAAGAATCAGTTACTCAGATTAGACCAGGGAGCAGTTCGTAGCCTTATTCATGGATTTTTTTCATGGCGGCGAATCATAATGAGACACTCACTGTTTTGTGTACCGTCTGGTCTCTGGTGTGCTTTGGTGAATCCACATTTCGTCCACGATTACGAAACAGCGCAAAAAACTCTTCCATTTTACATTTGAACGACGAAGTTCACACACGCGAAGTTATCACACGTTTTCGTTTGTAGACAAATGTGGAACTCATCTTGCGGAAAGATTTCTCATACTCAAATGATCATACAAAGTTGAATATATGTACATTTTCTTTAGATTTTCTCCCACTAAAAAAAGAAAAATTATTTGTACATTGGTACAGTCGATTTATTGCTATTTGTAGCATACATATTTGAAGTTTAAAATATTTAATTTAACTTTGTATGCACTAAATTTGTCTATTTTTCGTTTTTGGAAATAGTGTGATTATAAAAAGGAATCGATTTACGGAACACGACTGATTACTCTTTTTATAAAAGGACCTCGGGTTCAATGTTAAATAATTTGATGATCATAAAAGGTCGAATAAACAACAGCATGAATTTTCACATTAATTAAAATCAAAATTATTCATTTAATCGTAGCTAAAATAGCTGAAACAAAACATGACAGGAACATGGTTATGCTGACAATATTTTTTGGTAGTATATTTCAATAAAATTTGTTATTCTGTAAATGCAATTAGAGATTTCATTTCAATCGCTAGTCCAAACTATCCATTTTATACCTACAATATATTTTTAAATAAATGTTCAAACAAAGGTAGACAAGCCTATCTGAGGAGAGGGCTAATTAATACACCCGCCATCTGCAAAACTGCCAGCCAATTAAAATTATGACATTTTACTTTTGGGCCGCATTACAGATTTAGAAAATTTTTATATAAACACAAGTAAACAAATGAATATGTATGTGTAAAGGGTGATTTTTTTTTGCAATTTTATTTTTTGCGACACTGTTTTTTGGCAGCTCAGCTGTTAAAAATGTTCAGTTCGGCCTATAATTTAACAATGAATCGACATACAAATGAACAACGCCTGAAGATTGGCATCATTGGGACGTACTTTTTCAAAGGCGACGAAGCCGGGAAAGTTACTATGAATGGCGAGCGCTACGGTACGATTTTTAAAATTTTTTTTCTTACGCAATAGAAGAGCTGGATTTTGCTAATATGTGGTTTCAACAACAGCGCGCGAAACGATGGCCCAATTGGGTGGCGAGTTCGGTGGACAGTTTATTTCACGTTTGGGGCCGGTAGGGCTACGTTAAGGCTCATGTCTATAGGGACAAGCCTGCAACTGTTGACGCACTGAAAGAATATTGAAGAATTTATTCGTCGAATACCGGCCGATATGTTGGAGAGGGTATGCAAATTTTGGACCATTTGAGGCATAGTAGAGGTCAACATTTACAAAAATGCATCTTTAAACATTGAATTACATAAATCGACTCAAAGATTTTATACATTTCTCTAAATTGTGTTTTTTTTAAATCAATAATCGACTTGCGTCTTTTCGAAGAGTATCTCAAATAATAGATTTAGTAAAGATTTTGTTTTTCGATTAAATTTGTTTCGATAAAAACACTTTATTTGGAATCAAAATATGTCATAATCCTAAGGGCACTGCTACACGTTCAATATATATTGAACGCGATCTATTTAATATCGCGATTTTTATTGAACGTGTAGCATGCAGTATTGATGGATCGCGATCCATATCGCAGAATGGCCTAAATTATGGAATCGAGGATCGTGGATCGCGTGATAAATATTGAACGTGTAGCATTTTCATGATATTAGATCGCGATACGTTAATAAGAAGTGAAATAAAACATAAAATAAAAGACGCAGTGCAAAAAATAATAAATAAAAAGTAAAGAATTTTATTGCATTTGTGTAAAGTTTGTTTTAATGAATTTTAAGGGCAGAAGATAGTAAAAGCGAGTGGGTTCTGCCGGTATTAACAACCGAAACAATTATTTTGAAAAACTTTATTTTTAATTTGGCGCCATTGCCGGAGCAAGCAAAATAGCTAAACAGGATTTTTTTTTGTTTTCTCGCGACATTTTTTTAATAACCGATCTGCACTGTACAAAAATAACGTAAATACTGACGCGATAAATATTGAGCATGTAGCATACGCTCGTGACCCATCATCCATTAAAATGGATCGCGATCCAAATATCACAATATATATTGAACGTGTAGCAGTGCCCTAAATGTTGACAATTTGTTCCTATAATGTTGCGCAAAATTAAATAGTGAAACTTAGAGGAACAAAAAGCAGCTTTGCCAAAGCTTTTTAGAGTGGAACACAATATTTACAGACCATGACTATTAAACAAAGTGATTAAGAAGTTTAGTCCTAGGGATTAGTGGCATTAAAAATGAGAATTAATAAATAATAATAACTGCAATAGTCAAAAGGTTTCTACAAAATTATCAAAAGTTATAAAACTGTATTATAAATGGATTAGTTTGATTGCAATAAAATTATAGAGATACATGGAAATTCAATGCTGCTTTTAAGAACTGTATAAATCAAACAAAAGATCCATTAAAAAATCCTTGTAATTTTCATTTAATATGACAGCATCGGAACCAAAAACGGAAGACATGCATGGAGCCATTTAATAATTTGGGGTGGGTCCAATGAA
Organism: Germaria angustata; assembly: GCA_963681545.1. Taxonomy (NCBI): domain Eukaryota; kingdom Metazoa; phylum Arthropoda; class Insecta; order Diptera; family Tachinidae; genus Germaria; species Germaria angustata. Next base: position 84,135,396 of record OY813001.1, on the reverse strand, counting down.
GTTCCCATCAGCCCCTCTTCTCGCACAGATGTCCGCCATCTCATGACCGGCATGCCTCTGGTGCCCTGGTGTGGGTACCAGAGTAATCTGATTATGAGATAAAAGACATTAATACCACCGTCATATGATTTCAAAAAAAGCTTTGAGTTACAAAAAATCCAAAATCAATTTTTTGATTATTTATGCTGTACGGTATCAAAATAAATATTTTAGCACGAAATTTTACACTCATACAATTAAAAATAATGTGTTTAACAAATAAATAACAGACACAAAAGAAAAGAATTATTTTAATAATTTTTTATTTTTGTTTATACACACTTATTTTTGCTTTGTTGTGTTTTGATAAAAGATAACAATTTTTGTGTGTTTTTTTACTTTTTTTATAAAATGTTAGGTTCAGTTAGGTTAGGTTGATTGGAGGGGTGTGATAGCCCATGTCATAGGACATACACTTACGCCAGTGAAGGCTTGTTGTGCGCTCCCTTTAATTATCAAACACAAACTGCCAGAGTTCTGCGGCAGGATTCGAACCTGGGACCTTCGCACTACGAGTCTAGTACACTACTTACTAGTCTACGAAGATCAGTTTATAAAACGTTAGTTTTTTTTGCTTCTAATAAAACATATAAAAGTGCTTATTTTTGGAAAAGTGGCTCGTTTTTCTGTAGGGAATGTCGTAATATCCAATTTCAACCCATGCATTATAAAATGCTTCAAAAATTAATACTTCGGTCACTTGATATTCACCATATTTTAATATATTCTGATCGTTGTTTTTATCAGAGACGCAATCTGATATAAAAAATAAAAAATAATAAAATAAATTATGACCTGTTCAAAACTCCACCTTTGGGGTGTGATCTGTCTGGAACGATTTATTTTTCAACTAACATCAAAAATGTATATGCAATTATTCCACATCGAAGTGCAACAATAACAACAACAACGAACTCTGCATTACCTACGAGTACTGAAAGATTAAAAATTTCTAAAAAGAACTAAAGACGATTGTCCTGATAAGAAAATAAACTTTTTCTTAAGATTACCAAAATCATTTTTTTAATCTGACTGTATTAAAATATCGCATGGTTTAAAAGATCGTAAGCTCCCAATAACTTAAGTATGGGCCAACGTATAAACCATTTTATTGCAATTAGTGAATCATATAAACATGGTAGAAGTATTTGTTACAATTTGGTGTACAACAACTTATTTACACGCAACGTAAAGATTCCAATTTGTTTTCAATACACGCTTTCGCTTACTTTCAAAACCATTTATTTTTTTTACAGTATTAAATAAAATTTAGTGTTCGATTTGTAAGACTGGAAAGGATCGTTAAATGGCTTTAACTAACACTATTATTTAAATCACTATAAAAGATTTGACACCGATTTTTTTTAGCACTTGGAATTATTTTAACTGTTATTTCTATATTTACACAAAGGCGGTCCAAAAAATCATCACCCCAAGAGCTTCTTCTCTCGCTCAATTATTGTTTATTATCGCACATAAATTACACTAAAAAATTCTATTTCAGGTTCGAGAACTAAACATTTTTTATCTGTTAGGATAAAGAATAAAATATGGTGAAGCTTTTCTCTAGAGAATTAGATTTACTACACGAATAAAAAAAATTAAAAAAATTTATATAGTCGTATATATGTGGTATATAGAGCTTTTATGCAGTAAATTTTAAATAAAATAAAAATATCGCGCGTTATGCATAAACAATAATAGTTCTTGTGCTTCGTGTAGAGTTTAGACATCGACCTGCGTTTTGGAGCGATTTTTTTTTTCATTTGCATGAGAAACTTTCGAAGTGGGAGGTCATGGAAAATGAAATAATAATTATTTTGCACCAGCCCAATGTACATACAAACACCAACACCCCGGTTTGCGTCGCTTCGTTTTACATTATTTTGAAATTGCGTCTTTTTAAAATTTATGTGGCTTCGAAAAGTTGCGTTGACAGTGACTTCGATTTGCGCCGTTAATAAGAAAATATTTCTACAAAGCTAAAACGGAAACACGGGATTTCCCGTTTAAGGCTAATGGAAATATGTATGAGAAGGTTGTCTGCTGGTTGCAAGTTGAAGATCGTTAAAAGATCGTTTCAAATTACATTTGCTGAAGTGAAGTTTAGACTAAATATTTTGCAGCAGTGAGTCAAGAAAGGAAGCAAATAAGCTTAGAGCAAAAACTGAACATTTTGAAACGTTTCAAATCAGGGGAAGAGGCTCTTGATATTGAAGGAAAATTAGCACATTGTATAGAATTTTGCTTGCTATGAATTCTCATATTTTAATTTTAGTCCTTTTATTTTTGTCGTTTTTTTTATTCAAATAAAAACTGTTTATCAAAAAAAAAAAAATATATATATAAAAAATTTTATTTTTTATTAAAAAATCTTTTTTAAGCGATAATTATGAACGTCGGAACCAATTAAATGAAAATCAATACAAATGCATGGAAAATCATTCTTCGGTTTGCAGGGTATTGGTGTACATAATATGTACATATATACATACATATGCATGTACTATGTACCACATATTCTTTTTAGCAAACGACTTTTCTGTCCAAAACTATTTGAAAGTTAACGAACGGAAAAAAGAAGAAAAATATTATCAAGTGCAACAAGACGTTAATAGTTGCAAAACTATAAAAGAAAGAGAAAGAAACGTAAATGAAAATATAATTTATGTTGATGATTGCCAAAGAAGTTTTGGCACATTTACCAAACCCTACAATGGCTAATGGCTAAAAAGAAAGAACCTCAGCAACTGGCATGAGAAGACAAAAAAAAAAAGATACTGAACTCTTACATAATACGTACTTACATAATGCATACGCATTTAAAGAAGACATCAATGTTCATATTAATTTTACATTCATTCACATTGTTGTACTACCAATCAATGCATACATTGACCCAGTAACACTGTGGCATGAAATGCAGTCGTGCAAAAATGAATGAAATGTGGGAAATATGTGTCTATGTGCATATGCAGTATAAAACGTATTTGTATGAATACATACACATATGTACGTGTATATGCAGATGTGTTTGTAACGATTTTCTTTTATTTTATAATCAATATAATCATGGATATAAAATTAAATAAAGAAGAGTGTAGGTTTACTTGGAGACAAAATTTCCTTTACTTGTAATTGCAATGATGACCGCTCTATTTGATTATAAAAATGCTAGAGAGCTGGATATTTGGACAAATATTTGTTAATGGTATAATTCAACAATAATAGAGGCACCTGGCAAGATTGAGTATAAATATCTGTAGATTTTTTAATCTTAATTATTTCTGTTCTTTATGACAAGAGCTACAAGTTTGCCTCAGAGAGTAAATCGAAATTCGGAACGGTTTGCAAGATATGAGCCCGAGAAAATGATCACTTTTTTGCGAAAATGATACCGAGGCCCCAAATCTTTGGCGGCCCATAAAAAAAAGTGCATGACTTTGGGAAAAATTGGGAGACACGGGTCTTTTTTTTAGTCTTTTATCACGTAGTGGTGTCCGTATATAGTTATTTTGCCACGACTTAAAAAATTACACACAGTGTAATGGTTTCTATGATTCTTTCGTTTGCTAAAGCATGAAGATCCCTTGTGGGAAATCTCTTCGGTAGGTGGTATATAATCTTCAGGTTTTTATTCTGAATTATTTGTAAACTTTTTTTATGTGATCTGGCACAATTATTCCAAGCTGGGCAAGCATATGTTAGTATTGGTCTTATGTACATTTTATATAAAAGAAGCTTAGTTTTTATGCTTAGTTTACTTTTCCTATTGAGCAAGGAGAAGAGAGATCTTCCACATGCCACTGCTTTTGAGCATACGTCATTTAGGTGATCCTTAAATAGTAATTTGCGATCAAGGGCAACACCAAGATACTTAATAGAATTTGCATATGGTATTATATTACCCTGAATAGAGAAAGGGCGAGTCGGATTTCTTTTAGGAGAATTATTAAATAGAAAAAATGATTGTCTGCGATTTTTCTTCCTTTTTTTTTTATTTTCCATTTACTGAAGAACTTTTGTGCTGATGTAAGTGAACTTTGCATGCGTTTAACTATTGCATTTGAGACCTTGCCTTGACTAACAAATGCACTATCGTCTGCATAAAAAGCTACATAGTTACCACTTAGGGGTTTGAAATCTGATATATATATATATATATATATATATATATATATATATATATATATATATATATATATATAGCGAATGTAAAAGAGGGGAAATCACTGATCTCTGTGGAACTCCAGCATGAATTGGAAAACTGTTTGACATCGATTCTTCTATATCTACTACAAATTGTCTGTCTCGAAGAAAACTTGAGTTAAGTTTAATCAGGTGTAAAGGAACCCCGTTCTCATCCACAAAAGCTTTTAGTCTGCTAAAAATAATTTTTTCAAACAGTTTGTCGATGGCATTTAAAAGGCTGATTGGACGATAGCTGCTAGGTAGTTTAGGGTTTTTACCTTTTTTTAAGATAGGAATCACTTTTGCTTGTTGGAAGTTGTTAGGAAAAAATGAATTCTCAAGGCAAAAAAAAAAGAAAATTCTTACTAACAAATCTAAAGCCGTGTTTGGGAGGTTTTTGAAAACTATATTTTGTATTCCGTCGATACCTGGTGCCTTTGAATTCTTAAGCTTCCTGATAAAAAATTCTAACTCTTCTCGGTTAGTAAAACAAATTTCCCTATTATCAGACTGAAGAAGCTGTAGTGAACTAACTGTTGCATTTACTTTACTATCAATTAGACTGCTCATATTAATTGTTGTAAGATGGGCCTTAAAGAAGTGTTCTGCTATGATATTTGCCTTTGCGCTGTTTTCATTGACCAATGTATTATTGCTCTCTAAAGGACATATTGTTCTCTTTTTTCGCTTAAAATATTTAGCTAATTTCCAAAAATTTTTATTTCCAACAGGGAGTTTTAATAACATGTTTATCCATTGTCTATTTTTTGCAATATCTATATAAATAGAGATCAGTTTATTAAGCTCACGAGTAATTGCACGGAGAATATTTTTTAAGTTTTGATCAGAACATCTCTGGAGTTGTCTTCGGTGAGTATTTCTTATTTTAATGAAGCGTTTACATAGCAGCGGTATTTGGAATGAACTATTTTTATTATGTTTAAGTGGAATTGTTTCAAGACAAACATCATTTAAAATTTTGGAAAAAATACTTATTACATTATCTATGTTAGATAACGAAAACTATCTATTTAGCTCCAAGGAGAGGATTATTTTTCTACGAAAACTGCTCCAGTTAACATTTTTGTAGTCAAAAAAAAAAAAAAAAAAAATACTTTTCGATCTCTGTAAAATTTTCAGTTATGCTAAAAGAAATTGGTATGTGATCAGAATTTAATTGGAAAGGATGGGTTTCAATATCAGTAAACGAAAGTGATGTATTTGTAATCAAAAGGTCAATAGTTGGGGGAGTTCTACATGCATTGTTTTGAAGGAGCCTAGTTGGACTTAGTGGATAATATATATGTATAATAATTGGTGGTTGAAGAGCTCACGCCCTGCCGCGTTAATTTTTGCGCAATTCCAGCTGTAATGGTGGGCATTAAAATCGTCCAGAATGAAAAATTCTCCAGGCACTGATGTAAGCATATCTAGGTCTCCAATAAACTCATTTCCGAACTTCGGGCAATAGACTGAAATAAGCACTACTTCTTTGTTATTTATCCAGACAGACAAGCATATATTTGAGTTTGGTTGGAAATGAGTTCTGTATTTTATGTTTAATTAATGATTTAATTGCTACCGCTACGCCTCCTTCATGAGTTGCTCTATCCCTTCTATATACTTTGTAACCGTCTAACTTAAATTTGTGTTTACTAGCAAGAAAAGCTTCATTTAACATTAACACATCTACTGCTTGTTCCTTGATGAATATATTTAGTTGCACAGATTCAGCTAGGTTTGTAGTGCCTTGACAATTCCAATGCATTATTTTAAGACATTATGAAGTTTTGGATTTATATTGCATATTTGAGGAGAGACATTAAAACATGTAAGTGTTTTGCTTTCGTGGTACACTTATGGAGTTCAGCAATGGTTCCAGTGAATATATTAAATAGCTCGTCAATAGAAAAAAGATCGTCGGAGACGGGTTTTTGGTTCGAAAGCTTTAATGCTTCAGCGTAACTTCTGTTAATACTGGGAGTATGTGGCTCACTGTTTACAAACGCAGTGGTTATATGACGGTTAGAATTTACAAACCGTTGTTTTCTGAGGCCATTATTTTTAATATTTAAATTCTGACGCATAATTGTGTATTCTTTACGACTAGGGCAACGCGGGTCGTCGGCTCTATGGTTGATATTTTTTAAGCCTTTCTTTGAGCAGTTGAAACATTTATAAGAAACAGTACCATCTACCTGTGTTTTGTCAACAATACGCGTAGAATAATCATGGCCTCCCCCACAGCGATACAAATGGTGTTGCGAAAACAGTTTTTTGAGCCGTGACCATATGTTGCACATTTCGAGCAAGAAGTAGGTCCTCTGCTTTCTTTCGATGGGTTTTTCCAGTGTACTGCTATACCACCGAGAAATTTTATTTTATGAAGAGCACTTTTATTGTGGCATGATCTGTCGAATTCCAGTATATAAAGAGCATCATCGGCAGAAGAGCGGACTGTTAAGATCTCTTTTATGTTTACATTAGTCACATTATATTTGAAGCACTAATTTGAAATTTTGTTTGTCTTTTACATATATCATGAGTATGAAATTTAAAATTTTCTTTGACAAGAGTTGACTTAGCATTCATAAAGTCTGCTAACGTTGGTGATATAATTTTTGTGCCTATTGACATACGCTTATATTGGTATGCTGTTCCAAGCTTTTTATGTACCGCTAAAAACCCGTGAACGGAGTCTACAACAATTGGAGGAATAAGAGTCTTATATCCTCGTTCGATTTCCCCTTCACTATTGGTATCGTCGTCTTCGAAATTTTCTTTAAACCGATTGGAGTTATTGCTCATTTTATTTTTTGGGGCACTTCCCCAAAACTTCTTACGTTTATTAGCTTTCATTAACTTGTTATTGTAAATTCTTTATGATACAGTTCTTTTTAATTCTCTTTTAAGTCAATTTTTGATTTGATAAACAAAGCAACTCGTTAGTTTTATTGTACGTCTACTTGCAATCATAGATAGCACAGTGAATGTGTTCATGAGACAAAGCAAATAAAAAAATTTATAATCAATTATTTTTTTATATTACGTGTATATGTGGTGTTCTCCTAATATTTCGATTTTTTTAGTTTATGTTGCGATTTTTATTTACATTCTGTGTTTTCATAAAAGCTCTCAGGTATACTAATGAGATGGCGAAAGCACTAGCGCTGTTTGAAGCATATAGATTAGCTTAAGATCCACAACAAACAAGTAAAATCAACAATTGTGCTGTTATTAAAACTTAGAGCTTTTATGTAAACAATTTTTGCCTATAAAAAGTCTTGTCATTTTATACGAAACATCACATTGTGAAAAAGTTTTCGAGTGTTTCATAAAAAAAAACGAAGAGAGAACCATGCGTATATTCCATGAGTGCTTAATATTGGCGATCGTTATTCCTTGCATTGCAGGACGTCGTAAGTATAAAAAAACACATGCATATACACAAATATTTATGAGTTTTCACTTTTTAAAAACTTTACATAAATATGAGTATTAGTTTATTAAAAACGCATATTTTCTTTCCGTTTACTGTTTCAATAGCGTACGATTATAATGCCGATTTGGATGATGGTTTTGAATCAGTAATGAAGGATAGACAGGGAGGAGGTTCATCTTATGACCGTCAGCGAAATCGTTATGACTATCAGACATCTCCGTCTTATGACAAGCACCAAAATATTTATGACCGTCAGCGAAATCGTTATGACTATCAGACATCTCCGTCTTATGACAAGCACCAAAATATTTATGACTATCGAGGACCTTCAGCTTATCACAATTTTCTAACAGACGAATTCTATAAGTTACGTTCATCTAATGACTATCGGGGACGTTCATCTTATAACAATAAGGAACATTATTATCCCCCTCCGGTATCTCCACCTTCTAACTTTTAAAGGGGTACGTTCATAATCTTATGACAATCAGCAAAATGAGATAGATGAATGTTAAAGTTTGCATGGTTTCAGCTTGCTTGGTTTTAAATTTGTATAAAAATAAATAAATAAATAAATTCAGCAAATATTAAAAAGTTATAGTTTTCTATTCACATTTTAAATAATCAGATTTCGAAGTTAGATTCGACCATTGTGGAGTGAGAGATGCAACTTTTTCAAAAAACTTCTGAGCAGAATCAATATAAAATAAAATAAAATTGGCTTCCTGAATGTTGAGACACGAACCTTTTTCAAATAATGGTTTTGCAAAAGTGATCGTTGTGTTAAAATATTGCATATAATTATTCCCATATACTGTAACAAATTATTGGACTTTCTGACTCTGTCTTTAGTTTATATTTTATTAATTGTTTTTTTTTTACTTTATTTATGACCCTAATTATGAATAACAATTCCCCTGAAAATTCCTCCCTCTCCTCATTCCTCCCTTAGAATTTTCCCCCTTGTTTATGGGAAAAATGCCATCGGAGAATTTCTTGGGAGTTCGCCATCAATTTGGCAAATTTTTACTAAAACCACAAAAACTTTTTTAAAATTTATATTTATATGAAAAAAAGCAGAAGAACTCGCAGAAAGCACTGGAAGAACTTAAATGAATAATAATATTAGGGTTAAGATTTTAATACTCGTAGATTTTAATATTGTTAATTCAATTTAAATTGAAGATTCAATAAATAAAAACAGATGGGAAAAATATTTATAGCGTGTGTTTGCGATGAAAGTGCATTAAACTGTTTGGCATATTCGTAGAAAACTTTAATTAAATTTCTTGAAAGAAAAGAACGAATATTTTGTTAGTAAATAAGAACTCGATTCTCTTAATGTATTGTTATGCATTTGACTTGGAACATTTTTGCTAATTTTCGCTTTGTTCCACAATAGTCCTCTTCGAACGTTTAAGGCCACATACATATAATTTTAAAATATGGTTTTTGTTATTAAACAAAGTTATTTTTACTTGAAGGGCAATTAAAAAAAAGTTTTATTTTTTTTTGTGCAGAATACAACATGAAAAGCAAAACATTTGGGCGTTATTCTGTATTGCGATGCGTTTGCGATGCGTAAGAAAAATGGTACCTAATCGGATAATTGGTACCATTTATTGCGTCCTTCCGCATCTAATTTTTTCACTTTCACAAAACTGGGATCAGTATACTCTCTAATACGAAAGCGTATGTTAAAATCGTTCGTTAAAACTAAATAGCTTGCGCTAACAAAATATCAAACGCATCGAACTAGCTTACGCATCGCAATACAGAATAACCCGCCAGGTTCTGATTTTTCCACTCCATTATTACTAGGGTTATTAGAATAGGAAGGATTTTTCCCGAAAATACATGATTGGGAAGGGGAAATTCTAATCGGAAATTTGTAATTTGGGCTAATTCTCTAAAGCCTGTTGTGTTCCACATATTTTAATACTCATGTAGACTTAACGACTTAGTTCGCGTTGTAGGGTACTATCTGTCAAAAAAATTTCATGTTTATTTATGTTTATCAGGATTGCCGCACTTCGACTAAGGAACGTCATAATTCTAAGAAACGTCTAGTTCACGTTGGCGACATCTTTCACAAATGTCACATATTATAATTATGTACATTCAGATTTCTATATTTCTTTAAGTGATGCTTACGAATTTGTGCTATATGCCTTCAAAATGTTCTTATTTATCTATTTAAGAAAAATTTTAAACTTATCCGCTGCGATGAAAGGAAAATCTCACTTTTTGGGTTTTTTGTTTTGTTTTTTTAAGCTGGAAAGTTTTTCTATTATTTTTGTTTTCACTGCCAAAATACTATGACTATATTCTTCCCTAAGTTTTCGAAATTCTTTCTATTGCTTTACATATAAACATTTTCCACGCATTAAAATGAAGAGATTTGTATAATATACTTTGTTTTTAGCAAAGTTTCCAAGAAAGTTTAGTTTTTTTTTTTTGTTTTGCTAAAACTTAACATTAAAATATTAAAAATTTTTTTCTTGTTAAAAAAAATACCAAGAGTATTTTTTGGTATGTGTTTAAGACAGAAAAAATTATATTTAAGTAAAAATGTTTACACTTAAGCAATTTTTAATAGTCCCAAACCTTAAAATATTTTTTAATTGGATTACCGCAGCATAAAGATGTAAAAAGTTTTTATCTTTCTATTTGGTGTAAAGGAAAGAACCATGACAATAAAATAAAATATTTGTTCATAATTTCGCTAAAGGAAGAGAATGATAAAAAAGAGTGCAGATAATCATTAACATAAACTTGATAGTTTTAAAAGAAAAGTACTAAAACAGTGGGTTTTAAAAAAACTTCGAGTATTTTTACAAAAATTTATTTGTGTTAAGTTTATCACATTATTTTTAACTTCAAACATTAAAAAATCGTTTTCTTAAAATGAAAAAAAAAAATGTTTTTTCCTCATTAATTATATTCTTTAAAAGGTTGTTACTTGTTCTTTTCTCAATAACGATCTGAAGTTGAAGCCTCTTCATTTTTAAAACTTGAAAAACTATGGTGAACAATTTTTGTCCTCTGCCAGGGAGCGAACCTGGGGTACTCGGTTTTGTATGCAAGGTCTTTAACCACTACACCACGTCTCCAAAACCGATATATAGTTGCATTCTTTTTTAATGTTCACAATTTTAAATTAAAGCTAAGTAGAAAAAAAATTTCATATCTATGAAATTGGCTCGAATGGAAAGCACTTTTTGTGTCATGAATGTTTGAATATGATTTTCGTCATGTGGGCAACGTGGCTGGCGCTTAATTGGGACAATATGAAATGTCAAATTTTCACAGACTAATCGTAGACAACTTTTTTGATATACTTATACCCAAAGAAAATACTCTGAAGAAGTTAGATCGCACGATCTGAGTGGCCAATTAACAGCACCGCTTTACGTGAAATTATTCGTTCGTCAAATGTTTCTTGGGGTACTCGTAAATTGATTGATATATTAATAAAATTTTAACAACTTGCAACCAATTCGATAAAATGACAAGCAAACTAATCACCAAATAACTGTTCGCTGTCATATCGGTTGTCACACAAAACAATATTGAGAAATTTTTGTGATAGAAAATAAAAAAAAATTACGGTCCAACAGGATATTATGACAGGATTTCTTAAAATGCAACAATCGAAAAGTTAATGTTAACGTTCATGCCGATTTTTGTACAACTTTTCCTATGTGGCGTAATAGGGAGGAAACAGAGAAAAATCCCAAATAGTTTTCTTAAATTTTTTAAATTTAACCTCAACCAACTTTGCATTGTGTTATAATTTCTTAAAAGTTTTCTAAATGTTTTAAAAGCAAACACATTGACAATTGGTAACGATTTGACTTTTATCCAAAGATCTGAATTAAATATTTTATAGTTAAATATCTCCAAAATTATAGGTTTATTCAGTAATCCACTTTATTAATACAAATATTTTTTTTTTGTTTTTTGCAATAATTCTAATTTGCTAATTATTCAAGCACAAGGTCTTTTTATTAAACTATTATAATTATATTTATTTCGATACTCTCTCTGTAAGTATCATCTCCAGAAAATTATTTTTGAAGATAATGATACTCAAAGAGTATTGAAATATCGAAATAAAGTTAACATTTTTTGAACTATTTAATAAAAAGACTTTGAGCTTGAATAATATACACATTAAGTTAAACTTTGTTATGTCTACATTTATTCAAAATATCGCATACTTAGTTCAAAAGTGACTCAAATCTAATTTTAATTTTTCGGGTTTATCTGCCTAAAATATGCACAATGCACTTGTTTGTCTATAAGAAAAATATCAGTGTATTTTGTTGTTGTTAAATAACAATTTTGTTCTTCTTTATGTTTCAATTTTCGTTTTATGTTTCAGTTTTTTCGATTTCTGAAAAACTAAAATTTTGAGTTAAGTCTTTTTTGAACTAAGTGTGCGATATGTTCATAATATTATTACAGGTGTTTCAAATAATTTATAAGAACAATAATTACAAATAAGCAAGCGGGCATTTTGTGTTTTAAGGCCATTTATTGTTTATTCTATGAATTATTATTGGAATTACTAAATGCTAAACGTCTGACAATATACGTACATATACATACGTACATATATCTAAATATTTTAAATTTTTAGGCAAAGTTATCAAAAACAAGTGATATTGCGTGCTACTTTCAGTTGCCTGAATGCCGTTTCAAAATTCTCTATTTTTGGCTCCCCATACTGTTCGAAAATCTAAATGTCCAAAGTCTATTTCCTCCTCATTGAGCGGGGTATATACATATGTATATGTATGTATTTTCGCTTGTCATTTTGTTCCAGAAGCATAATTAGCAAAATATTATTTCTTCATTATATTAGGGGACGTGTTAATAAGTTATAATTGAATGGACTCAACTACGTCTCACACTGCTTTAATTCTGCTGGTAACCCGATTTATCTTTTTGATCTTTCAATGGGAAGTTCTGAACGTTGACAATTGATAGCTGTCATAATGTCGAGGCTACGAGTAGATCTGTCAAATTGAGTGTCATTTATTGAGTCTATTTTGCCAAATCAACATGGATAGATATAGCGTTTAACAACACGGGCGAATGTTAACATGTCTTATCAAAATAGGTGTTTTGTTTGGCCAACATTCCGCTCGGTTGGCCAATTTTACGGTCGCCATAATGGTCCTGCCGAGAGTGTGACCAGAGAGTGTGATGGAGCATCAGAGGCGGTCGACGCTCACAAGAACTCAGTCTTTCGCATATTACAACCTGGTGAATTTTGCATCGTGGCACCAGTGCAAAGTTCAACATCAGGAGCTGAAATTGCACGACCATAGAAAATAATGTGTGTCCACTGACTGGGGCTTGGAGTCGTTGGAAACGGACCCTATATTTTCATTAAAAACCATCTTCGGCGTTGAAGCCCACATTTGAATTGACAGAAAAGTTTTTAATTTGGGACGATTCCAATCCACATGAGTTTCAAGAGCATCTAATGCATCCTGAAAAAGTCACTCTGGGTGGATTTTGGGGTGGAGGCGTCATCAGTCCATATTTCTTTAAAAACAACATTTGTGTTAGGCCAAAGGCATGAGCTTTCGACAGAACGACGTTCATGCCACACTGTACCTTCTGCACCCCCTGAGGGGTACGAATTACACATCTTATCTTGGTGGTTTGGTGCTGTGCTTCCTGGGGTATAGGGTTATCAGGTTTCGGGACCTAGGCCTTTTTGCTGATAACCCCTGTAAACTAGTATGTTGCTACCCAATCTCTGAATTAACAGGATAACGGGCGGGCATGTAAGTAAATTAAAGGTAAAAGTGTGTTCGCTCGCTCGTCCGGATTGGACTTTCCGGACTTTCCAGACCTTGACCTTTGGCCAGTTACCCGTAGAAATTAATATTTTACTACTTAATCCCTGAAACCAGGGCAACGGGCGTGCATATAAGTAATTAAGGAAGTAGCTTTGCCTATGCTTGTCTGGGTAGAGGTGCTACCGATACCTCAGGTTTGCACGGCACCTAAAATCGGAGGTGTTTTTTAACACAAGGCCGACAAGAGATCTTATCCGGTACCACGGGAACCAGTAGCCCCTAGGACTTGTCCTAGACTGGTTATTGGTGAGGCCCCATCGGGGATCACGTGGTGGCTGTGGTTAAAACCTAAAGATACGCGGGAAGAGTTATGGGTCGGATGAGTGTGTCTGCAATATGGTGCTAGTGACCGGTTGTAGATGCTCTCCTCAGGCCATATATCTCTATGTGCTGTTGCTATTCGACAGAGCTGCCCTGGCAGTTGCGGTTGGTGAGTGCCCATTAAGATAGGGGGTATCTTACTGCTGGGCCATTGGGGTAGTAGGAGGTTAGATAGCTCCAGCACTTTAGCAAGGTGTCTGTACATGGTTCTGCAGCCTGTACAGAATTTGCTACCATGTCGTCCCTATTAGGGGCACATGTAGAACCGCACCTTTTATGTGCCTCTGGAAGGGACGACGGGGACGGTGGTGAACTGCTTTATTCACTCAGTGCGAAGAGCACCGTCAGGTTAAGTTAATGACAGGTACTGACGTAAAATCTTTGACATATTTGTACCTTCTGCACGTGGTCAAATGCTCCATAATCCATGCCATCGATCGGATACGTGACATACAGCAAAGCTGCGTCCGACATTTGCACAATGTTATATTCCATATATAATGGCATCCATAGTCCTTTTAAATAAATAAGCACACTTTGTTTCATTTAAATTTAAAAAGAGAGAAGAGGTTAATGAAATACTTTTTGTTATTAAACTACTCTAACCTGTAAAGGAAAAAATCGTTTTATCTCCATTAAGTATTATTGTTTGTTTTATGCAACACAATATTGACGTTTTAATGCTTTTATTTAATTTTTTAACATTTTCGTAAAAACTCTACAAAAACCGTTGACATATTTTTATTCATATTTACGAGGTCTGTTCAATAGAAATGGTGAATTTTATCGATTCGGATATCGATTTTTAATTTTTTATGTTCGCACACTTGTCGCGAACAATGTTCAGTTTGTTTGTGTTTAGTTCAGTATTTTTGTGAGAACGTGAGAAAAATTGCTATGGAGAATTGTCGGATCACTATTAAAGAAGTTGCAGAGGATGTCAGGATATCGGCTGACTCATGCCATAAAATTTTCTCGCAGCGAGGCTCTTTCCAAAATTGCTGAATTTTGAACAGAAAACCATCGCATGGAAATCGCTCAGAAAATGTTGAATGACGTTAACGGTGATCTATAACATCGAAACCAAAGTCCAATCGTCCCAAGCGAAGAGCCCAGAAGAGACAAGACCAAAAAAAAGCACGCCAAGTCCGATCAAATGTCAATGTTTTGCTCACTGTTTTCTTCAATTACCATGGTGTAATGCATCATGTGTTCTTGCAATATGGTCGTGCGGTTGATAAGGAGTATAATCTTGTTATGGGCGGCTTTCGGGAAGCAATACGAGAAAAAAAACGTCCGGAATTGTGAAAAAACAATTCATGACTTTTGCATCACGATAATTTACCTCCTGCTTTGCCATTGCTTGTTCGTAATCTTTTGGCCGAAAATAATTCCTCAATCATGCGGTGGTCAGATTTGGCCCCCAGCGACTTTTACCTGTTTCCAAAATTGAAGAGACCCATGAAAGGACGGCGTTTTGCACAATTGAGGAGATAAAAACCGAATCACTGACAGAGCTCAAGGCCATACCAAAATACCAAAACAACAGAACTGCTTCGAGGATTGGAAAAAACGCTGGCGCAAGTGTATTACATCTCAGGGGGAATACTTTAAAGGGGTTACAAAATAGAAATTGAGGAATAAAAAAATATTTTAGAGAAAAATGAAAATTCACCTTTTTTATTGAACAGACCTCGTATATGTATGTATGTCTATCTTTCACTTCTCAGTATGGCCGTGCAAAATCTCTTAAAGGATATCATCCCAGTAAACAACGAGTTTCCAATAAAGTCAGGAAATTACTAAAATTATGATCCAGATCATTTTCATTGATTTTAACATGAATATGTCTCTAGTAAAAGAAAAGATCTAAAATTTCTGATCCGGAATCCCAGTGATTTTAATATAGGCTTTATATAGCAAATTGTTTTACTTTTTGGGTGGGATCCTTTTTATTGGATCTGAAGTTATGGCCGTGATGTTATAAAAAAGCTATTTTTCGGAAGTAAATGCCACAGTGTGTCCCACAGTGTACTTTGCGTTGTAATGTATATGAAAGTCCTCAGTATTACACATTTACTTCTTGTTCATAATATTATAATTAATTAATTTTTTCTTAATATATATTTTTGTCGACCGGATATAACCTCCAATTTGGAAAATTTTTAAAAGCGCGTTTACCACCACAAACACCTGAGCACATAAAACAGTAATGGCGCTTCCTAAGAAATCAGGGAAATGTTGAGAATTTTATGCACAAAAACTGCAAATCTAAAATAATTCTCTTTTAATTGTCTTCCACTGAATTACAAGTTTATCTTCAATATACCCAGAAACGTAAATATTTATATTTTTTGTTGAAAATTTCTTATTACCACTGCTTTATTTAATACTAGATCTAGAAGTCTTGAAAAAAAACTTGTCAATAGTCACAATTTGTTTTTCTTATTTGAAAGTAATACTTTCAGTTCAAATTTAAGAAAAATTCTGTTTTCATATACATAGATCTAAAAAAAAAGTTCTTTGTTTCAATTTTATTAAGATGTTTCTTAGATTGACTTTTTAAGAAGTTGAGAAAAAGAAGAAAATATGCAAAGAACCTTAAGAGCGGCTTAAATTTTTTAAACTTGTTTTATGTCAAATGAACACCACATTTTGCCGGTATTAATTTTTCAAATGTTATACTAATTCGAAGAGTGTATCTAGATTGCAAAAGCTTTAAAATCTTAATTACATTTTTAAATGGAGACATCTTGTTGTGATTGCTTGGAATCAATTTTTTATCATATTTTCTTCCCTTTTAAAATTTATTATAAAAAAATAAGTTCACGGATACTTAAAAGCCACAAAGGATAAATATATGTACATCATGAAAATAAAATAAAAAATAAAAAAAACATTTGTGACATATAAAATGTGAATTATAATGAATAGTAAAGCAAAAAAAAAAAAAAAAAAATTCCAATAAAACTAAAAACTTTAACTAAAAATTATGCACATTTATTTATACGCACAGCAGCTGTCCTTCATGCCTTGAACAGATACTCGTAAGCGGGCCAGGCTAATAACAACAATAAAATCAACCAATTTAGCTTAACAAATATGTGGCGCCTGAAGTGGGCGCTTAATTGGTTTGGCTGTATGGCCACCATCTTTGGTTGGTTGCAGTTGTTTATTCTTTACTTTTTCTTCCTTCCTTTTGTTTTTTAATTCTCCTGACATAGTGACACCTACATTCGTACTTACATAGTTCGACTAAAAAGGGAGTAAGTCATAATTTAAAGAAAATTTCTTTACCCAAAGTGCATGAGTACAAGTTATGTGTGGTTTTCATAAGACACACGGTCGAATCGTCTAAAAACTTATATGCAAATTTCCTAGACGATTTGGTTTATGTAAACAACAATTTAACGTTTTCAGAGGGAGCTGTTAAGCAATTTATTGTCCATGTGCTTTGTTGTTGATATTTTTTATTCTCTCTACACACTTGGAGTAGAGTTGAGCTTAATTTTTTGTTTGGATCTGTACATGTTTGGCTCCTTATAAATTTCACAAATGAACTTAATGTTGAGTTTTGCTCTAGTTTTTATTGTTATACGAGTAAAAACACCTTGACTTTTTTACAAGCACACGTTTTTGTACAAAAATTATCTCCAAATATTTTTTTAGCAAAAGTTCAAAGTTAAGTAACACATTTAAAATAAATGACAGCAAACAAAATATTTATTACAATGAAAAATAAGCAATTGAATTGGAATGTAAAAACTCTACCTTTTTTAAAAGGGAAAGAAGAAATTAGTCATCATCAGGCGCTGATACAACTGTAAATTTTGCAGGATTAAATTCTGTAAGAACCAGGAATTTCGATGTGAGAATATAAATATGAGTAGCAGAGACAAAAACCAATTTCTTTAACATTCCGGCTTTTATGGAAAAAATTTTTGGTTGTAAGTATATCCATACTTGCTCCTTAGACGCTCCGCCTTGAGAGTTATTTCTATATAGTGGGATATACCTTTAAATGGCCGTATTGTCAAGAGATTTTTCGAAAACAAGTCTTATTCCGAATTAATTTTTCTGAAGTTTTAAAATTATTTCGGATATAACTAATGTGATAATTAGAGGTTCATACGTATCACCACTTTTATATAAAGGCCACTTGTCTTACCGAGAAGAAGTCTGTTTTTATTATTTATTTTTTGCATTGTTTTCAACGTCTTTGACATGTCCTTTTATATTGCTCTTTCTCATTGTGCTGTCTAATATATGGATCTGGTCACACTTCCTAAATTTTCTTGGTTTCCTGAATTTTACTATGACTGTTAGGTGGTTAAAAGTGCCTCGTTAAGCGAAAAGTTAGCAAATTATAGAAAATAGTTTTTGTCGCTGCTACTTAAAATTTCGTAGTTTCTTTCAACAACCAAATAGATATTGCATATTTTTTTCAAAGGAAGTATTGAACGACCTTTTTCTCCCTCACTCCATATCCGCACCTGATAGTTATGTAAATAAAATATTGACTGTCACGAATCGGATAGTACGGCGGGTATAGGGATTGTGGTCCCAATTCTGACCAAATAATCTATGATCGCGCAGACCAGATGGTCTGGCGAAATCACCTGCAAGGTACTACTACAGCAGATTTGCATCCCTACAAGGATAATGCGACTTGAAGATTTTTAAGAGCTCCATATCAATATCATTATACGATTTCTATAAAAGATTTTCCTATCAACTTGCATTCTCTGCGAGATATTTCAGGCGTACATAGGCGCACATAGTTTTAGTACGCCGATCATAGTTATTCCACGACATCAAAGAGGATTGATGATATCTGTCAGAAAATGGCAATTGTAAGCTTAACTTTGGAATAAAATTTCTTTTTTCTTTGTATACAAACGTATTTTTATTGGATTGCATCACTCTATTTGTTAATTTGAATTACAAATTTCAATAAAGTTGGCTCATCACAAATAAAAAGAATTTGAAAAATTCTTTACAAAAAGACCTAAAGTGTAAATTTGTTTACGCAAATTAAAGCTGTATAAAAAACAGATTTTGAATAATTAAAAAAAAAGAAATTAACAATAGGAGATCAGGGTGTGCCTGTAAAAAGTTTTCCAATAAAGATGGGTTGATGTTGAAATGATGTAATCTGTTTCATGTATTAAGGATTTTTTCCTTTTATAAAAAGAATATCGTAGAATATCCTTAAAATGTCAGTCACATATATTGCACATCTCATCAAGAGCTAGTTTTATATTCAAATAAAACTACGCGTGAAATCTGTTCGCTATTGAATATAATTCATGTGAAAAATATATTCGCTATTTGTTCATGATACTGATGATTATTCTGTTGTTAAAGGTGATTTTTTAGGAACTTTCTTTTTTGCAACACTGTTTTTGCCAGCTCAGCTGTTAAACATGTTCAATTTGGTCTATAATTTGACCATGAAACGACTTACAAACGAACAACGCTTGCAGATTATTGAATTTCATTATCAAAATTCGTGCTCGGTTAAGAAAGTGTATCGTCGGAAAATTGTGTTCAGCGACGAAACTCATTTCTGGTTGAATGGATACGTGGAGAAGCAAAATTGCCGTATTTCGTGTGAAGAGCAGCCAGAAACATTGCAAGAACTGCCAATGCATCCCAAAAAATGCACTGTTTGGTATAGATTATGGGCCGGTGGCATCATTGGGCCGTACTTTTTCAAAGTCGACGAAAGCAGGAACGTTACTGAGAATAGCGAGCGCTACCGTGTGATGATTACAATTTTTTTTTTTGCTCAAAATAGAAGATCTGCACTTGGTTGACATGTGATTTCAACAAGACAGTGCCATATGCCACACTGTACGCGAAATAATGGCTCAGTTCGAGTTTGATGAGCGGTTTGTTTCACGTTAGGGGCCGGTCAGTTGGCCGCCTTGATCGTGCGATTTAACGTCTTTAGGCTCTTTTTTGTGGGGCTATATTAAGGCTCATGTCTATAGGGACAAGCCCGCAACAGTTGACGCACTGGAACCCAATGTTGAAGAATTTATTCGTAAGATACCGGCCGACATGCTGGAAAGAGTATGTCAAAATTGGACCTAGCGTATGAACCATTTGAGGCGTAGTCTTGTTCAACATTTACATAAAATCATCTTTAAACATTGAATTATATAGATCGTTCTATCGACTCAAATAAAGATTTCATACATTTCTCTAAATTTTATGTGTTTTTAACTCAAATCCGAAAGCCCTTAAAAAATCAACCTTTATAGATTTCGCTGAATTTGTGCACTGATCTTATTTGGGACAATGGCTGCTTACATTTTATTTACATAGACCCACTTTAATGAAAAGCAAGTGGGAGTGTCGTATTCGTCTGTGTCGAAATCTTTTATATCCTTCACCAACGTATGGTATTAAAAAGAATTAATAATTTTGTTACATTTAAATATTTTTATGTATGTAAAACTTACGGCCTCTTAGTTTAAGATTTTTCAAGAATATATTTTAAGTCTTAACTTTATCTTAATTTATTTTCCTTTTTCATTGTCATTTTGCACTTTTGCTTCATTTCATTGAAGTATTTTTTAGATCGGTTTCTTAAGAAAGATGTCAATATCTGAAATTTCAACTTCTTAGAAAACCCGACCGATAGTTGTGTTCGTTGAAATAGGGGCAGAAAATACATTTCAATAATTTTGTGCCAATTTAATACTAAGGAAATTGAAGATATTTGGCCTGTGCGAAAAATTTTTAGGAAAGAAATATTGTATAAAATAATCGCTTGCACTTAATACTCGTATTGAAATTTATCATTAAGGGATTGTTAATATTGAAATTTATTATTCGGGATATTCTCCCCAAATTAATCGTTAATACTATTAGAGCTTTTGCAAAATGCATTATTTGTTGTGGCTTTAGCTCTTCATACGCCGATATTTCATTGGTCGCTAAACCAAATCGTCAGTGAACATTAAGCAGTTGGAAAACATTCAAACTCATATCTTTATGCCAGACAAATCAAATACAATATGAGAATTCTCTCTCTTCAATATGATTATTATGAAATTCATAATCATAGCAGGCCTAGAATGCTTTTATACAAACAGCAGAGAAAACATTTATACGCAGCATGAGTCTATTTCGCAAATCGCCCCGCCTTTATTGCGAATCTCTGTACCTTGACTATAAGCATTTCGAAGAATTTACATACATACGTATGTGCGAGCATGAAAATAAAGAATGTCGAACTGAAAGGAATACATTAAAAATTTCCCCCATTTGCGTAAGTGATCGATCACCAGAATAGTATTCAAAATTTAATTTAAAAATTGCGTTTCTTATTTGATCTCAATAGTTTTTCCAAAAGCATACAAAAAGATGGATTAAACTGAATCTTTTGTCGGTTACATATTAACAAAAAATTGGAAAAAAGCAAGAATAAATATCAAACTCATAACGAAATGATTGATGGCTGCTGCGAATATTTGTGTATTAGAACGTTTATTGCCGTCTTTCGATTTAATTCCCCTTTGAGCTGTAATTTGCAACTGTCCTGCACAAATCCATCATAATTCTTTGACACTTTGCATTAAGGCCTCCCTTGTCTCCCTCGACGCTTACACTGACATATTTTCGCGTTATGTTTATGTCAACCGTTCCGTTATTATCATCTGCCTTTTTCAATTCAGTGAGCAAATAAACAGTCATGTGAATGCGTTGGAAGTGAATAAGTCTATTTGTTTGTCTTGTTAGAAAATACTCCGACTTGAACATTTCCAATAATTTTTTTGGGAATTTTTTTGTTTTTGTCCGCTACATGGCGATTTTAACTTGTCATTAAAGGCCGCATAAATGCAGGAGCAATATATTTCAGTCTGTGTGTGTGTGTGTGTGTACTTTAAGCCAGGGTTAGTTTTGCTTTCACCATTTGTTTTAGTTTCATTTAATATTGGCAGCGATATTGGAAAATCGTTTGAGAGACGCTGATGAGTTGAAAAATTTATGTCCCTGTACGTTGGCACTGCGCTGATGTTTGAGCTGTTGTAATCATATGCGTTGGATGTTGTTGACACTAAGTGTGTGGTGAGTGCCTATATTTGTGTGTGCAAATGTGTGTGAGGATATGATAAGGATATCTATGGTTATGATTGATGATTTGGCTGTTGAATATTTATGCTAAACAAATGAAATTTGTTGCACAGTGGCAATGCCCTACGAGATTAAAAAAATACATATTTATTTTTATCATCATAAATGTAAACGTGAGTTTTATCTACTCTGGAGGATTTGTGTAAAGGAATAGGGATTAATTTTAATTAAATAATTGAAAATTAAATTATTTAAATGCAAATTATTTTTAAATATCCATATTAAAATAATTAGATATAACCTAATGGAATGAAAATAAATTGAAGTAAATTTTTAATAAAAATTAAAAATAAAAATATAATAAAAGATCTGTCAAATCTGAAAATTCACTGAGTAATTCTAAAAAATAACGATTTCCTGAAATTGAACAGATAGTCGAGGTATTGATTCCAGTATATGAAGAAGCTTGAAATCGAGAATTTAAAAAATTATAAATTTTAGGTCAAAATTAATAAAAAAAAAGAATAAAGGCCACCGAAAGTTTCTCTTCAATCCCAAATTTAGAGTCATAGTTTTCTCATCAAAATTTCTGATTTTAGACTGGTTTTCAGCAAATAATACCAAAGATGTAGGATTTTGTTGTCATTCAGAATAAGTGGCAGGAAAATGGAGATGTAGGCTTTTTCACTAAACTTGTAATAGTACAAGCAAAACAGCTTATCATTCCTACTAGATGAGGAATTTCTTAAGTGCGAACTATGAACACTAACTATAAGCATTTTTCTACTTGTTTGGTGAGTGCATCAGTGGTCTTTTTCTTTCAGCATTAGTTTCCCACGACTCTCAGGTCTTAGCAATCTTGTCGGCCTTAAGTGCCAATTTCTTTATTGTTAAAACAATAGCTTGCTTTTGTTGCATCCACTAAATGCTGTTAAGTTGACAAATCTTGCAAAAGTGCTGAAGGTTTCTTGTTTCCTACTTCTAATTGTCTTTCATTGGAATCGGTGAAACGTTCTTGCAGCCGTTTTCCATTGTTTGTAGAACAAAAATAAATATGTATTTTAGAAGAAATGCTGTAAAAACTTAAAATAAATGAGAGCGACAGCTCATACAACAATTGTAAAAACTAAGATCACCCATTTCTCTCTCTCTCTGTCTTCTAATTTCACCGCCTGTTTTCTCTACCCTATCCCTTTTACAAAGAGGTAACACTTTAAGTAAGTAGTAGGCATTAATTGCATTAATATTCCTCATTTTAAGCCGCACGATCAATTCTGTACTCGTATTGTGCGTGTGCCGACATCGCTGCAGCAGATTTTGTGCCCCAAGCACCTGTGCTATGGATATTTGAGATTTGGCTATCACTGACTCAAAACTGTGTTTTGTTTTTTCTTCCGTTTCTAATTCTACTTCCCTTTCTATTTCCTCCGTTGCTATTCTGGTTTGTAATGAAACTATGTTTTCTTATTATTGGAAGCTTGATTTTTGATAATAGTGTTATAGAATCTCTGGATCACAAATGATTCAGTGTCTCACTTTGATTATTTGCTCTGTTCAAAAAGAAAAGAAACCAAAATAAAAGTACATCTTGCCACGCTGGTATTGAAAAAACAAAAGAGAAACTAATGCCTTGCAATCTGCAATCTTTTCCCACCGCAAATGCCACAGAAATAAGTATGTATGTAAGTGCCATTAGTTGGAAAATTTTTGCATTTGGTAAATGGAAGATTTTTGGGCTGGAACTAGAAAAATATGTTATGGGAGGGAAGATAGAGGGAGTAGTGCATGTGGACATTCGATTTGAACCTCTCTACGATGTCAAGAAAGATATTTTTAGAGAGCGTGTTGCACATACGAGCCGTATGAATAAAGAACGAGCCGTCACTGGTATATCGACCACTAATGGATGAGCTCCGAATGAAGAGCGGACTCTATTGCAGTAACGTTAAAACAGCGAAACACTTCCCACTTTGCTTCGATGAGCCAGTGAGTCAATAGAGTTGGCTACAGTGCTGTCAACGACGAGCGATTTCGCCCCTCCTTTCATCAGTCCAGTAGCTTCAAAGTAGACTTTGAAGCATCGGTCCATACATTAGAGTTGTGCTGCATTTTCGGTCGGATAGTATAAATATTAAGGGGATCGGCAGGGATGAAGTATCTCTTCCACCGACGTGAAAAATGTGATCAGTTCATGCTGAATTTTCATGCCAGAATTACAGATGGAGCAGCATGTACGGTCAAACTTTTGTGCGTAATCAAACAACGCTGTGTCTAACGAGCAATAAAATTAACTCGATTCCTAGATCTTAATTAAGTGTATTATTCATATTTTTCCTCATGGCCCTAATCTCCAAGAGGCTTGGCCTATGATGGAATGAATAGGAATGACCAATGGTACTGTCATCTGCAAAAAGGTAGAAAGGAATGGAAGTTTTACATAAAAGGTCATTAAGGAAAACAAGAAATTGGGTAGAGGAGAGAACCGAAGGTTGTTGTACCCCCGACTTTATCGTGAACTCGTCTGATGAGATCCCGCCTATAAGAACTCCCTAAAAAAGCACGATAAAAGCCAAGTGACAGCAGAAGCAATAAATCTTGCCAAAAGAGCCCAATGGCAGACATTATCATACGCCTTGTAACTGTCAAGAGCCACCACTACTATTGCCATAATGGTGGATAGAATGACACCATTTTTCGTGAGCTGGTCACCAGTAGAGCGGCCCCTATGGTAACCATTCTCTCGATCGCTAAATAATTTGTTCGCCTCTGTTAAGTGTACTTTCCATTCAAGAAAGAGCTTAGCAAAGTGCAATTTGCCGGTAATTTTCAGGGTTGCAGGTTTGGAAACAACCTCTTCATGTAAAAAGAGTCATTAGTGTTTGCAGTTTTTATAATACGTATTAAATGTATGTCGTGAAATAATAATTTTATTATTGAATTGAAATGTTGTTTTTTTAAAACATATTTTTTTGTTAAAAAAATCCCTGGATGCGTGTAAACATTTATTTATTTAAGTCTATGGATTAAATCTTTACAGACTAAAGTAGATTTAATTTAATTTACTTATTTTATTTAATTATTATATTACTCTTTATTATTTACATTGAATGAAAAATCGTTCATATTAAACATTTCACTAAAACAACATCACACCTTTCAAAATATAAAAATGGCCCTAGAGGAGCGCATTGTGCGTTGGGAAACATACAAAATGAGACATCAAACATAATTCTCTGGCTTTTTAGCGTAGGAAATTCCATCATATATATTCTCAAAGGATATGGTGGTAGTGCAACAAAGTTCTGTATATACATCTTTTAAGCAAAGAAGTAATAATTGTTTTTGAATGCGCCATATAGGTCGGGTCCCACACAATGGAGCCATATGCCAACATTGGTCTGACGAGATTAGTTTCATGCTAAAGGAGTCGTTAAATTCTGTTGCACAGTCATCGTTATATGTTGTAAACAGTCCACTTTCACATCGAACATACTGCCAATTCTAATGAATTAATACTCCATTTCATATCTACTAAATGCATAATCATTTGCGGTACCATGTGTCAAACTATAGTTAAACCATTTATAGAATTAACTAAATCTGTCTAATGACATATATGATCTGATGGCTTTTTAAAGCTTAAACTTCATCAGCGATCATCAAAATATCAGAATATTCAACAACTTCAGATGAATACCTTGCGGGAGTCCCGTTTTTACCAGCGAAGTGGCAGAGTTAAATTCTACAAGAAATATTATGGAAACACATTTTTTAACTGAAGACAGTCGGTCCTTAAATTGTTTGCTTTACTGAAATCAGTATAGATGACGTCAATATGTTTACCATTGACAAAACCTTCATTCGCGAATTCGTCATCGCTGAAAAGTCTTTTGCGAAAGCTGTGTCAAACAAGAGTTAACAATAGAATGAAACGCTTTATTTTCGAATTCAAACAGATGGATAATATATGATCGTGTCCACATTGTGAGAAAATAATGAAATTTTAATAAATTGAGTGGAATGAATTGAATATATTAGACGACAGAGCTGCAAAAGCTGCTACACAATTTGTTAAAATACAGCTCGATATAACAGCCAGTCCACTTTCTAAATATTTAATAATGTGTGTGTTACGTGTATCCATTGTAGAAGACGATGTTGTTCGATCAGTGACAACTTTGAATGGATACTCAACATCATTAGTATAATGGGCATTAGAAAAGATGTAAGAAAAAATTCAGCAAATCAAATAAATCACTGATTACTGCATGCTTCCAGGATTCAGTACTTCAATATCTTACAACTTTTAGAGTTCCACAGATCTTCCTCTTTGAAAGCTTACGTTTCATTTTCGTTATTTTGATGTATCGTGTTTATCGGTTTTGCAAGGAGTGATCTTTAGTACCTTCTTCATTTTAATACTTAGAGAGAGAGAGAGAGAGAGAGAGTTAAGATAGAACTCACACTTAGGTGGCGCAACAACACAGTTATGTAGGCGTTCTAATGGGCCCTCCACTAGAGGCTTTTGAACTTTGACAGTTGATAATGGCCATTTTGTTGAAGATAGATTTCTCGAATTGGCTGTCAGTTATTCAGTCTGTTTTGCCAAATGGATCTCGATATTTTCAAATAAAATTGTTTAACCACTAATTAAGACCTATTTCTATTTGATAAAAATATTTACACTACAGCTGACCAAAATTAAAAACTTTGGCGCTTACAACATATTGCATGCAACATGAAATTAGGAACGTATGGAATGCATAGAAACGCATATAACGTTTATGCATAGAACGGATGGAATGGACTTGCAGCTTAAGACTTTAATGAATTAATTAATTTAGGTCTAATTCTGTAAATCACGTCACCTAAGTGACATGAAAAACGAAAGAAAAATTTCATAGTACTAGGATTTTCTACAATTTTGATGAACGGTTGTGTAAAAAATTAAAATTTTTGAATTTTGTTTCGTAAAAAAGAGACGAAATTATTTTTTCCAAACAAAAAAATGTAGTTGCAAGTAATTGAAAAATTAACAAATTTTCCACTCGGACGTTCAAATTTAGTAATAATTAATGAAAATTTTCCAAAATTTTTATGATGAATTCTTTGTTTTACGGTATGAAAACTCCTTTGTAACCAAAAAAAAACTAACTTTATGCATTTCTGGAAATCAAATAAAACTCAAACTCACTTGCAGTATAAAAAATTAAACAATCATGATTTATTCAAATTGAAAAAAAATATTCACACAAAAAATTCAGGTTTAATATTTCACTAAATGCTAATGTTTAATAAAGAGACTGGGATGCAATGAACATATAATCAATCATACAGTGATGAAATTAAATTAAATATTTATGCACATATTTACTCATACATACATATGTACAGATGGGCGCAAAAGTAATGTCTGCATTTGACATTTAGAGAGAATTAGTTGTCAAAAAGGCTCTTTAAGTTAATTTTTATTCTTAATTTTCCTTGTGTGAAAATAGAAATTTCAAAATATTTGCTAATTAAAAACAAATTTTTTATATCCCTATTATTTTCTCCAATTCTGTACATAATAGTTTATTTACAAAGGGTGATTTTTTAAGAGCTTTTGAATTTGATTTAAAAAAAGCAAATAAAATTTAATGAAATATATGAATTCTTTATTTGAGTCGATAGAATGATCTATATAATTCAATGTTCAAGGATGATTTTATGCAAATGTAGACTACGGCTACCCCCCAAACATATCGACCGGTATTGCATGAATAAATTCTTCAATATTGGCTTCCAGTGCTTCAACTGCTGCGGGCTTGTCCCCATAGACATTAGCCTTAACATAGCCCCACAAAAAATAGTGTAAAGGGGTTAAATAGACCGGCCTCAAACGTGAAATAAAGTGTTCACTGAACTCGCTTCTCAATTGGGGCATTGTTTCGCGTGCTGTGTGGGTTGTTGCACTCACTGTCTTGTTGAAATCACATGTCAACCAAGTCCTGCTCTTCTATTGGGAAAAAAATTTATAATCATCACATGTTAGCGCTCGCCATTCACAGTAACGTTCCTGCCTTTGTCGTCTTTGAAAATGTAAGGTCCAATGATGTCACTGGCCCATAATCAACACCAAACAGTGCATTTTTCGGGATGCATTGGCAGTTCTTACAATGTTTCTAGCTGCTCTTAACACCAAATGCGGCAATTTTTCTTCTCCACGTATCCATTCAACTAGAAATGAGTTTCGTCACTGAACACAATTTTCCGACGATACACTTTCTTAACCGTTTGTAAATCGATTCACGGTTAAATTATAGACCAAATTTAACAGCTGAGCTGCCAAAAACAGTGTTGGCAAAAAGAAAGTTGCTTAAAAAAATCACCCTTTATAATGCCATGTTTTTTTCTTCTTTAAATAAATTTTAATGCTATTTCGTTGTGTTATTGAAAGTTATGAGGCAGCAGTTTTAGCACTGGAGGATATTAGCACATCATTATTAGATTGGTTTCGCGCGTGACTTCAAAACATTTTATGCTTTTTTCATTTTTTTAAATGTTTACGAGAAAAAGAGTCAATGATTATCAAGTAAAGCATTATATACTCGTACATATTGGGAAAATGCAGTGAAAGTCAATGAAAATAGTGCAAAAGGCAGCAATTGACGGCAAGTTAAATAGCAGCTCTCTCGTTTCGTCTATAAAAATAAAATATTAATGTGTGATTGCTTTTTTTTCTCTATTATTGTAATTTCCACGGCGTGGACTTGTGAATGTAAATACCTTATTTTATGTTTCTAAAAGCAAAACTACAAATCTTTTGCAAACAATTCCAGTAACTCACAAATTTATTTGAAAATAGATTTGACTAAAACTTGTATATAATTTGCGTAATGTGTATTCAAGTGTTTGATAATAAATATAAATTACTGCTATAGAATATAAATTAGGAAAAAACTATAATATGTATATTATTTGGAAATTCTAGTTGTATTCAATTTATATGGCTTAAAGTGTGGATTTACATATGAATGTATTGAAATTTATGTTTTACGGTTTTGGTGCTCATTTTGCAGCAATTATTTTCAAAACATTAAGCAATTTGAAGAACTAAAACAGCCGTAGAATTTTAATGAAATTTGAAATAAGCATAATAAGCTTTTGGAATAATAACCATAATATGTTCTTGTTTATGACTATATTTTTTCAAGTTTCTCAAATTTCGTCCAAATTTTAATTATGTTGAAAATAGAAGGTGTTGGTACAATAAGAACAATTTACCGAAAGGCACATCGAGTCGACATCAATATATTGGCAATTGTGGAATTGTTATCGAAAACTATTAAATATTATTGATAGGATATTACTACTTCTCTGGCTTATAAAATTACAATTGGCCATCAATATTAGTTAATTATTGCCTACAACGAGCTCAGAAATGCTGTCTTTTATTACTGTCGACTTGATGTGACGTCGACGAGACAATCATAATAAGAGGGAATATATAAAATAAATTCCTACATTTACTCCTCTTACGTCCCTATTTATTCTATAGCAGCTATAAATATTTTTATAGTTATAATGAGCAATTGCATACGTACTTTCATATTACGGCAGTTAATGCGTTAAATAACTTTTTTTTTATTGTTTAAAAAATATTTGCATGAGAAAAGAACTTTATACTAACAATTGAGGCAGAAGCAGCTGAAGACGCAGTCAGAACATTCGATCGAAAACAGGCGAAATTAATAAATACATACATTAAATAAAAAAAGCGAAAAACTTACAACAGGAAATACTTTGGCCCAGGATCAATTAATGGATTAAAAAATAATGGTAAAGGAATAAAATAATATTCATTTATTTGGATGGCCTCACAAAAAATTCTGATTTCTCTAATATTTTTTTATTATTTATTAAAAACAGAAACTGTTTGTTTTTATTTCTAGAATAGAATAAAAGTTTTATAGCGATTTGTATGACCTGATTTGAAAAATTTTCATTTACTTCTCAAAAACATGTTTAAAAAATTTTATATTGTTGTAAAAACGTAGTAAGTTTCTCTTTTGATTTTCAGTAGCAGATCCTGGACCGAAATTTCGATTGAGATTTTTTTCGTACTTCTTTACACTTTGGATAGTGTTTATAGCATAGCCATGAGATATATAAAATTTTCTATAATGTTACTCCGTTTCGAAAACAAAGAAAAAAACTGCATCAATTCCTTTCACCAATTATTGTATATGAGCAAAGAAAAAAAGGACCTATTCTCTGCAAATGCAGCTTGTGAAAATAATTAGATTGTGGCAGCTCCTTGTGGCGGCTTATGATTTTGTGTTATTATTATTTCGTTTTATAAACGTGTCCAAAGCAGTTGTACCCTCTTTCTTTAAAGATCGGATTTTTGTTTATGAAATAGATTATAAAATTGAAATATTTTAAGCCTTCGTGAGAAATGCCTGGAAAAAAATTATAGTTATCAGACCGACCTACTGATTTCTTCGAAAGCGAATTAAGGGTAAGGGCCAGTTGACTAGTTTGCTAAAGCGGATTGAGTTCTCAACTGCTGGCACTCCGTTTAATGAGTTTAGAATTTTCATTTGAGTTTTCCATGGATTCTTTCTTTTTATGAAAGATATTTTATTCAAAAATGAGTTGCAATTTGTCTATCGCTAGAAACTCAGTGCCACATAATGCTCGACAAAGATTTGTTTTAAAATTAACATTTGTTTTTTTAACAATATTTATTTTTCGTTTAGTTTTTTCTTTACATTTTGCATTGAAATATTTTGTTTTGTATAAGTCAGTTCTTGACTTCTAATAGTCATAAAAAATATAATAAATTACCATCATTATAATTAATTTTCTTTTGAAATTTTATAAATAACTGAAACATTTTCAACAAACTTGCCATGTGTATATGCTATTGGTGCAAATCATCGTTGGTGAAAAAGCATTATGGTTAAACGTACCTGCGAAGATAGAAGATAAAAAAAGTTTTTAATTAGAAACATGATGTTTGTTATCGCGTTTAAGTCTAGTATTAAACATATTAATAAAGCAAAAGTTAAAAAACGTTTTAAACATATACAGCATTTCTTAAAAACCGAATGGGAATTTGTGTGAAGTCAAAAAACGTTAAGAATTTCAAGAGCAGAAATGTCGTTAAGAATTTGTGTAGTAATTTAAATTTTTTTAATTTTAAAATCTGTAATATGTGTCGGCTCCTTACAGGTTAATAGACTTAGGATTACCATTTCATTTCCTAGTAATATTGGCTTAATACGTCCAGAAAATGTAATGCGTAAAAATCACAGTCTCATATGAAGAGTTTACAGGCCCATGACTGAGAAAAAATTCGTTTCCTCCGATCTTTTATTAAATTTGCTGGTTTTATTTTTCAATTTTCTATCACTTTGTTTACTTCCTCTTTTGATTTGATCCATTTCGCTAGACTAGATTCGAGTAGAATTTTTTGTAGACCCTTTTTCTGACATTTTTCTGAAATTTTTCGTATTTTTTTTTTTTTTTTTTTTTTTTTTTTTTTTTTGTTATGGACCAAAGAGTTTTTCATTGCGAACTACATAGTTTTTACAATTTTCTAAAAAAAAATCTCATGATCTCAAAATTTAAATTATGTTGCATTAATGCCAGCCAATTAAAAGATATTTCAAGAGAACGGTTTTTACGAAAAGTTTTAGTAGTTTTTAGTTTATTATGTTGGAAAAAAATACTAAAATGTTAACAATAAAAAACATATGAATGAAATTAACAAATTAACATTATTATTCTTAAAAAAATCTCTGAATAACAAGAAAATTTCTTACAGTACATTGAAAAGTTTTCATACTTGTAATTGTTCACTACAGCAGAAGCAGTGCAAGAATATAAGGAAAGAGGAAGTTGAAAATATTTTTTTTATATTTTATTTCCTTAATTTTTTTTTTCTAAAGGGGATATAAATTTCTCTACTAAATAATAATATTGTTTTCCTTTTGGCGCAGCGAATGGAAAATATGAACTAGTGGAACGGAAGGAAAACTAGTGATACGTTGATTTTAAATGTTTTTTTTTTTGACTTCAACAAATTGAAAATAATTTTTATTCAACCTTATTCTTAATAATTTAATAAAGGGCTATGAAAAGCATATTAAACAAATTTCGATATGAAAAATATTTTATAAATATTATAAATAAAGCCTTTAATTTAGATATAATAAATTTATTTTGATGCATAACAACATATTTTTTTTGCTTTTGCTTTTTAAAAATGTTTTTAGGAAATTTCTCCCATTCTGTTCTTAAAACATGGCTTAGACGGCATTGTTTTTTTTTTTTCTTGCCAGCCAGAGTGTTGACATTTGGTCTCGGCACGAAAAAAAATTTTAGAATAGTAGAAAAAATTGATTGTCTACGAATACGATTTCCACTACTGTAAGTTTTTAAACATCGTCTGTTTAACCGAAACCGTCCTTCTCTCAAATCTACACTGACATTTGCTGTTATTTTTCCCTATACCAACCACTCACAGACGTACGAGTATTTTTCACACAAAATGACTCACGAGTATCCTTTGTATACATTACAATATAAATATCCTACTTTCTACTTATTGTTTATCTCTCTCTGTCTATATCTCTCTCTCTGTCTATATCTCTCTCTCTCTCTTCATTACTCTTTCTTCAAATATACTGTTGTTAATCTACAAAACAGTGATGGAAAAGTTGTTACGATCGTACTTTTTTTGATACTATTTGATTTGAAAAAATACCGTGTTACTCCTCTGTTACATTTGATACTCTCAGTGATACGTCTTAAATGCATCTGTTTTAGTATAGCTATTGTTTGTTTTTTACATAACTATTAGTTTTTTAACTAGATTGTTTAGTTATAATAATGAATTTGTATTTATTTATTTTTTTTTTTTTTTAATATGTAAAGTTTTATATTGGGTATTTTTTTAAATATAAAACTTTAAATTGAAATAAATCCTAGGTGAATAACGCTACTGGTATAGATTTGGGCTTATTTGAAGGACAATACTCAATGATTTTGACTTTAATGTGATGGAGGAAGTTTTTTTGGAAATGGTTTTAAAATGTAAGAGAAAATAATTTTCGAAATAAACCCAAATCCATTCAATTGGCGCTATTTATCTAGGGGCTTTTTCAGTTTAAAGTATAAGGTATATCTTAAAAAGTACAAAATAAATTTTAAAAATGTTTTGTTTATAGGTAAAATGAACTTTTTATGTATTGGTTTATGGTTTTTATTAACTTTTTGTTTTCCATAAAGATTTTTTTACTGTTTAATAAAAATTAAAAAAAATAAGATTTGTTACTCTTGAGGTTAAAAAAGTACTCTCAGAAAAATTTTTTGATACCGAAATTAAAATCTCATTTCCCATCACTGCTACAAAATATTGATCTATATTTAAATATTCCCTGGATTTGTTTAAACACTCGATTCGTTCTGCTAAGGATTTGTTCCAGAAAAAAAAAAAAAAAACATAAATATTTGCATAAAGTAAATAAATGAATGCGCTTAGATTGTTAAAGTAAATATGAATTTAAGTAGTAAGAGAGATGGCTGAAGAAATTATAGAAATAAATCGACAATAAGCTGAAAACACTTTCATAGTTTGAAAAGTCAAGAGGAGAATTGCATTATAAGGAAGTTGTTAAGTGTCTTTTGACTATATTCCTTCTTTTCTTTTTCCAACTTCCTTGTATGAATAGTATATAAGTATGAAAGAATATCTTTTGGTTGTTGTGCTAGTTATAAGTTAAAGCCAAGTTGTTGTTGCATTGGATGAATGGTGGAGGAGGATGAATACGTAAATATTAGACAGACAGTTTAACCCACATTCTCTTATTTGATTCTAATATTTTTTTCTGTATGAACTGCCAAGTTATCAATGTGTAATAGAACCAAATGCTTGTTATAAAATATTAATGTTTTAATTTGAATGGTCATTGGAAAATGGATATTGAGTTAAACAATTTTAAAAATATTATTCAGCTCGGGTGCTGATAAATAAATAGAAAAAAAATAATTTTCATTTTATTTAATTTTTCAATCAATTATGTAAATCTTTGACATTGTTGTAGGAAATCCTTCACCAACAATCGCGAAAGATGGCCAAAAACCAGCTAAAGAATGGCTAAACGGAATAGAACGCAAAAACTCACGAGTAATAAATAATAAACAACAAATTTGCAAGTTTTTTTTAAGGAAATAAAAATTTATAACTTGGCTCGAGATACTCAAGAAACAAAAACAAACAAAAGCTCTGTGAATAAAAATATATAAATTTGTATGTATACATATTCATGTACTTTATTATTTAAAAAATCAGATCATCCACATCGACAACATTGTTATTTTTCTCACAATTCTCGTTTACGCCACGCTGAAAATTTTCATAGCGGTAGCAATATCTACCCGATATCCAAACTTATGAATCTAATTTATTATTAAAATTTGCGATGCGATAATTTATAAGAATTTCTCGCCTTATCGTTAAAATGGGATTAACTGTTATTGCAATGGGGTTGTTTCTTGTTTTGGACTTAAGAGAATTAAATGAAAGAAAATCCTGTCTATTTATGCTCCATTAAAGACCATCAAAGAGAGATCAGCTTTAGACCGAAAAAAAACGATATTGCATGTTTTTTTATCCCTGTAGATTATCAACAAATTTGGGAAAATAAATATCGTTTTTTTATTTATACACATACACACATTTTTTATAAATGAAAAAATCTCAGTTTTCAATAAAAATTTACTTAAAAATGTGGCACTAATGAAGTTACGTTATTGTGGATCTAGATCAGATCTATACAGTTAGTTTAAATCTCTAAAATGGGAGATCACTCGACCTGGAAATTGATGTCTCAAAATCTCCATAGTTGCCCGAGCTGTGTGAGCGATTGATCCGTCCTGTTGAAATCATTAGTAATCGACACCCAATGTAGCAACTTGCGACAAAAAACTCGTTTCGAATTTTGCCTGTAACGCTCACCATTTAAGGTGAAGCCATTGGCGTATAAAAAAAACCAGAATAAAATTAAGGGCGAATCACTTTTTCATTGCAAATGTCGTACCAAACAATATTTTTGAGGCGATGCAATGGATCTACATGCATTTTATGCGGATTCGTTAAAAATGTTTAAAAACTCTAATTGTTTACACATTTAGTTGGAGAGAATATCCCAAAATAATAAATTTTCAATATTAAGGGCATTTAATTGTAAACATGTTGCAAGAAAAATAAAAAATACTCACGTTGAGTATAATTGTTTGTTTTGTTGTTTGTATAAACCAACGAGTATTTTATAAAGACTATATACAATGCTGAATTCTCATATTGTATTATTTTCTTTTGCCATGAACATGCAAGGTTGAGTGTTTTCAAACTGCCTAAAGTTTACTGATGATTTGGTTTAGCGAGCATTGAAACGTCGGGATACGAACAGCTAAAGCCACAATAAGTAAAAAAATTTTAATACATATATTTTTTTAAACAAAGAAACTATTTTTTATGAAGGATCTATATCATACAAGCGAGTTCTTAAATTTGCTGGTTTTGATTATTAAATCTGTTTCAAAAAATTTTGCATCCAAAATTTACCAAAAATTCGTATTTGGAGTATGAATAAAAACTTATTTATTTTTCTTCATTTGACAAAAGTAAACTAAAATTTTCAAGTTTTCAAAATTCTTAATTCCGTTTGACGTTATTAAAATCGAGAAAACATAATTTTCTATATAGGCCGTATCCTATTTATCATTTACTTACATATGTACATACATACATGTTTGTATAAAGTACATAATATTTCATTATTAGAAATAACACTCAGGTTATGAATGCCTACTACTAATGTGTTACTTATTTTGTGAAAGGGATAGTATAGAGAGGGCAGGTGGTGAAATAAGAAGAGAGAGAGAGAGAGAGAGAGAGAGAGAGATCTTAAAATCTTTTTACAACTCTATTACGCGATTCTACATTTTTTATAGCAGAGTTGCAGCACCTCTGGCGTTAAGTAGACGCATTAAGTTTCTTAAGCTGTACATACATATGTGTAGTCATTCTGCTAACATTACGACGAAGAAAGGCGCCGTGATGTAGTACATTAGTGTAGAAGCGTATTAATCGCTGTTCATATTGTTCAGTGACCATTGCTATGCCTTTATCACTTAAACGGGCCAACTACAATTAGAACAACTCTACACTTGTCCTGAACACGTACCGAACCCAGATTCTCAATCATAAATTGCTTTGTATTCAGCGCGTTACTACTTCCGTTTATATGGCGTTTTCTGATTTAAAAAATTTAGCTTCCTTACATATAATTTGACAAATATAAGTGAAATAAAAAAATAAAAAAATAAAAAAAAAAAATAAGTGAATGAAAAAAAAAATATCAAAATCTTTCAATAATCCAGACATTGGAAATAGAAGAAATTAATTTTAGTTAAATAAACCCAAAACGGCAACTCTTGTTATAAATAATCGCAAATCTTTTTTTTAATTTTATTTGATCCTTGTACTAAATTTAAATATATGTATGTATATATTTTTGTATTTTAGCCTGAAATAGTTTTTAAACGTAATGTATTCCGTTTTTTAGTACAAAAGTTCGTTACAATAAATTATTTATTTGCACTTCGTTTGAACTTGATTATGATTTTAAAAATATTATGATTTTTAACGTAGCAATGCATGTAACCGTTTAGAAAAACATTTTGCCATTGTTTTACTAACAAAAATATTTAATAAAACCTTAACTTTTCTCGTTTAAGAGTGACATTTCAAAAGAACTATTTATTTAATTTAAAAAATATTAGAAATTACAAAAGTGGAAACAGGAGATGATTTTCTTAAGAACAGAAGAATTTTTTTAATTAAAAGAATAATTTCAAAACATATGTGTAGATCGATCTTGCGGAAGGCAGTAATGTGGTCCACGATGCCACATCACATTTTTTTAAATATCACATTCTCCGGAAGCGAACAAAATCCCTCAACATTTTTTCTATGCCATAAATAGATTGTTTTTGACAATAAAATTAAGTATTTTACCCAAACGAATAATTTATTTATCCAATTATTTATTTGTAATTTTCTATATTTTTTTCAATATTTATTTTTACTCTCACACGAAATATGCATACAAATTTAAATATATACTAGTAAATATGTATGTGTATAATACTAAATCCTTAATCAGGATGAGACATGCAAATAAAAAGGAGAAGTAAAAAACTTATACGTACGAGTATGTATACATTATTTTCAATATATTTAAAAATAATTCCTTGTGAAGTATGAAAGTCGAAAGAAAAACTATGTTAGTTAAATGTCATAGAACGTTTAAGTGTCGCATATTTGTATTAAGGAAGAAAGTAAACCCTGCTGCAATGAAATGGAACCATAAAAATAAAAAAGGAATACTTAGTTGCCTGATTAATATAGTGACTTGCTGACGGGCTGCATTTGATTTCTTATTATCAAGTTTCTTTATATTTTTCTATACTGTTCTGTTCTCGTTAAGAGTTTTCAAAATGTTGCTTAAGTGTAAGACAAGCGTTTTAACAAAATAAAAATAAAACTATTAAATAGCAATTTACTAAGTATTTTTATTATGCTAGAGGCAAGTTACTTGTCTTTTGAACCCTTCAGATCCAAAGAAATTTCATTTACTTAAGATTAAAGAGGAACGCGAAGCACAAAATCAGAGTTCATCGATTTTTACTAAAACGATATCATTATAGGAAATCTATGCTTTTTCGCAAAATCTTTTTTTTTCAAATTAGGTTCCAAAAGTCTGGCATTATAAATCTATATATATAAAATAGGATGTGTGTATGTATGTATGCATGTATGTAACGTAATGGCTCCAAAACGGCTGGGCCGATTTTGATGAAATTTTCAGGGAACCTTCAGAATACTCGGGCGGGTGACACTGTGAAGTCCGATTATTTTCGGTCTGTGGGCGGAGGGGCGTGGCAAAATCCAATAATTCATAAAATGAGAACGGCTTGGCCGATTTCTGTAAAACTTTTTGTCAGTTGTTCGTATTTTCGAGGAGAAGGTTATTATGGAAGAAAATTTTGGAAAAAACCCTCCGGAAAAGTAGGAAAATTGGAAAAATCGAAAATCGAGTTTTTGTATGAAATTTTGTTCGAAATTATTCCTTAATGGCTTTTCAAATTAAAAAATAGAAAGTTTGTCTGAAGGCTTAAAATTGAGGCGAGGCGAAGTTCGCCTGGTCCGCTAGTATTGAATAATTTTCCCTCCTAATCCTGTTGCTTTACTTATGTATACCTGGTGCAGATGCGACAAGTTTCTTTGTTCAAGTTTTAGTACAGCTGGGCGAAAGACAGGAAGGAATACATTCTTGCTCTAACCTTCATCCAGCTGATTTAAAACTCGAGAAAGAAAACTTTATGTGTCTAAAGTAGGTCTATCTGGGGTAAACGAAGGCTTTGAAGAATTAATTCTTACGGCGGTTAGACTTATGTTTTGCTGCTCGATCTCTGAGAGTCTCTTGTCTTTTTTCGAATAATTGTACCGAGAGTGAGGAGCTTTTTCCACTAACATGAGCAGCAAACTTTTTTGTGGGCTCCCTGCTTCCTATTATCGAATTTGTGGTCTTAAATGCAAATTTTTACTGAGAAAAAAAATTCTGTAATTATTTAAGTCTTTTCACATAAATTTTATACGCATATTCTTTTATGTACTCCGGCAATGACTTTTTATTAATGATTTATTTTGCCCTTTGCTTAACAATGACTGAATGACATTTTTAAATGCTAAAGGTACCCACAGACCACGCAATATTATTGTGTATTTAATGGCATTTATTATTGTCAAAAAACAAAGATAATGTATAGTGACATGACTGAGAATATCATTGTTGTAAAGGGTGATCCAACCAAAATGCACAATATAAATCTAAGGACTTGTGATTTTATTCAATACACTGTGCTACCCATTAGTATAACATACACACAGGCAATTTTATTGTACAACATCATTTATTTAGCAATATCATCTTCATAAGTTGCAATTAAAACTTCTTCGCATGTCCCATGTAAATATTGTCCGCATAAATAATTCAAGAACGTTGTTTTAAGGGACTCGTGCTTTCAGATTTTATTTGAATTTAAATACTTTTATCTGTAAATTAGGATGTCAACAGTAAATTAAAAAACAAAAACAAAAAATAGAAATATTCCTGAGCAACTATTTCGAAATACAAAATGATAATCCAGAATGGCTTTTAATTTATGTATGAAAATATGCACAAAAGGTATGGAAATATTTCATTATAAAAAATTAATTTTTTTTCTAACTTCCTCAAGCCCGGAATCATTTATATGTGTATGCATTTATGTATATATAAATGAGGAATACATACAGATAGATACTATTATTTCAACCAACACTGTATATTTAGTATATGCATAAATTAAAATACAGTATAACCTCGCTTAGTGTGACTAGTTTGAATTTTTGGATGCTTGGGAGGTTATTATAGCAGCCAAGTTAGTTGCTTAGGAAACTGTATACATATATGTAAATAGAATATCCTTTCTACCTCTGAATATGTATCAGTTCTATTTCAGCAATTATTTTAAATTAAATTGAAATTAAGCAAATGTATTCATTCATTTATGGAAGTCATTCTCACTGAACGAAATTTTTATTGTTTCTAAAAATCCAATAGTGCATTTTTTAAACTTCTTAGGAGGACAAGTTGAAAAATCTTGATTTAAAATGTGAATAACTTCAAATATATGAAATTCGATTTGAAAATATTTTTTTATATAAAAAAATTATTATTTACATGTACATGAAAACTTGTCCAAGTGATAAAATTACTATCACATAAGGGTAAAAGGGACCGTGATCTCTAGCAAAATCCGAGATCCCCAAAGTTTATTTCCATTGGCGAGTATCCAATTCTAGTTTAATATGAAACTATTGTTCATCCTTTTTAAGCACTTCCAAAAAAGTAGGGGCCACAATCCTTTAATATTATTTTTTAATGTTTCGATGCTCAAGTAAAATTACCCAGTCTAAAAGGGGTGTAACAGAGTCATCCACGAGAACTATTTGTGAGCTGCAATTATCGGGAAGTTGTGTTTTTCGAGTATACGAGTATATCGTGATTGAAATGTATTGTCCATTAGCTGAAAGAATGTGATACCTCGGTATATGTATAAGCATTGATCGCCATACCATTCTTTATGCTGTGTACCGATTATATTCAAATAAATTGTATACTCACCTATTGAGTTGAAAATACTATTTAATTTTTTTTCTTAAGCTGACTTATTATATTCTTGCAGCAAATGAGCGATACAAACATAATTCCATATTTATAGGTACATATGTATGTGTGTATATTATGTAAAAAGAAGTAAATATTTTCTTAAAAAATACAATTTTCTTTATTAAGCGGTTTCTTTAAAAGGTTTTGTGACTTCTTCCTTTACTTTTTACCGCTAAATCGTTACAGCAACAACGTTGAAATGTCGTTGCAATTACCCAAGAACAAAATACAAGTATTATAAGTTTATCTCGCAGCATCATTATTATTATTATTGTTGTTGTTGTTGTTTTTCGCAGCCAGAGGTAAGGGGTACGTACATATATACATGCATTTATGTGTGTAGATGTAGTATTCTCTTGAATTTGCAATTTATGTATATGCTGGATATTCGTCTTCTTTTTTTTTCTCCTCGGTGCGGTGCCCCCATTGAATTTCAGAATAGTAA
This sequence comes from Germaria angustata, assembly GCA_963681545.1. NCBI lineage: Eukaryota > Metazoa > Arthropoda > Insecta > Diptera > Tachinidae > Germaria > Germaria angustata. Next base: position 84,094,659 of record OY813001.1, on the reverse strand, counting down.
TATAAAATCCCCCTTTCCACTTAACCCCTACTCTATTGATACATTGGCAAATGCCTTAATGATTAGTTGTTAAGAGTCGCTCTATGTGTGTGTGCGTGTGTGTGTATGTGTTATTTACTCAAAAAATTTGTTTATATATGTATCAACACCAACGAACGTAGTGTTGTCCGAATAGAAAAAAAGCATCAATAAATAAGAACGCAAAAATAGTATTAACAAGTTTTAAACATTGGCATTTAGAGAGCAAATGTAAAAGAATTAAATAACCAATTTTATAAACATGAGACATTTTCCAATAGGCCATGTTCGGTGAATATTAGGCTCTTCAAATTTGCAAATCTTTTTTAGAAGCTCCTCACGAATTTTCTTTTATTTACATAGACACAAGTGAAATTAGATTTAATTACAAAAATCATTGATTTATTTTGATTAATAAATATTGTAATTTAAAAAACTACAAAATTTTTAACATGAAAAATATAAATGATTTCAAATATAGACATTTTCAAATTGAATAACAGAAATATTTACAAGGCTTCAAACAAAGAAATTTTCAATTCAGTGAGATTTTTTTATATTAAAAATATTTGATTTGAATAAAACTTAAATGGAATTATGTTTTTAATTTTATAAAATTATAGATTAATCAACAGTTCCTATTGGAGAACATTGTGTAATAGAACACGTGGAAAACGAAGGAAAGATATGTCACGGTCACCACGAAAACTTCTGATTTGGTGAAAGGAATAATTAAATTTTTTTTGAAAAAGTCCGGGTTTTTCCGCGGACGAATTTGTGTTATGTAGCTCTACTTCATTGATGAACATATTCTAAGTTGTACAACAATGTGTCGATATGGTCTTAAAATCAAGCCATTCTTCAATTCAACATAGTCATATCTTAAAAGCTCCCTCTTGAGGGACATAGCGAACCGCTTTCTTCACAATATCGACTAAGTCGCTGAAGTACCACTGGCTGATTTACTTATCTTTGTAAAAAGTAGGAATAAGTAGGGTTTATATATTATTATGGGCTTTACAATACGCCTTATGGCTTTTGAGTGTGTCCAAAAATTCCTTTGTCGGTTTCACTACCAGTTTTACCTAAATTAGTGGGCGCTGCTCTGTTCTTTCAGAAGTTGGGTAGAATATCAAACAAATGCCACGAGCTCATAATAAAGCGATTAAATATATTTAAAAAAAATCAGCGAGCGGGTTTATCTGTCGATCATATGAAGTACATTTTACTAATGACGGGGGGGCAAATCACGGCATTCGATATCGATCGAAATTTCAAACAAAATTGTATTGAAATTTCGATCGATATCGAATGCCGTGATTTGCCCCCAGCTTTCAACTCCATATTTAGTTAATTTTTATTTAAATTTAAGTTGTATTTAAATATAGCTCCAGCTCATCAGTCATATATTAAAATTCACATTGAAATGGCATGAAAAGATGACAGGCAGCAGTACAAATCATCCCAAAAGCAGCTGTTTGTTATATGTAACAAAAGCAATATTGCAACTGAATAAAATTTATAAAATAAACGTTTAAAAAGCCCAATAAGATCAAATAAAATATTTTTATAATTTTTTTTTGTCATAAAACTAAATTTTTGTGACACATAAAAAAATCAGTGACCGCACATTTGTTTGTCTGCCAAACGAAAACAAATAATCAAAATAGATTTTGAATGCGCATCAACTTGGACACTTAAATGCAGAAATTGAATGAAAAACTGAAATTCGTATTTAAATAGAACTCAAAGAAAAATTATATTTATATACGAACTCAAATTATATGTTCGTAGCTTCTAAGAATTTATATATTTAAAGCTCTGATCTGTTGAAACTTGCGATACTCAGAAAAACTACAATCGATTGCATACAAAAAAAAATATTTATACAATGTTAAACTACTGTGTCATCAGAGCGTACACACGTTCAAACATATACTTATATGAATGAATGTATGTACATATGTATGTACATATGTATGTATTGTCGTCGTTTGGAATTCAGATCACACGGAATAACAACCGCCAACAATAACATCAATATACTAAATATCTGCTGCACATTGACAACAAAGCATTTATGCTGAAGTCTTATATTTTTGACGTGCATTTTTGCTTGTTTGTCTAAAAAAATATGTTTTAATAGTATATTTTATCAATTTTATATCCTGTAATTCTGAACATACAACCGCCCCCCCCTCCTCTTTCCCGTTTTCACACTATATGCCACTTTATATTGCTTTATACCCGTATTGTGTTTACATGGACGTAAGTTTGGGGTGTGTGTGTGTGTGTGTGGCAACAAAGATTCCTTGTGGTTTCTCTAACTCATTTTAAATGTGCATGTGTATGTTGTTGATTATTTATTTTTATTTCGGCAAACATAAATTGATTCGATTGATAATGAAGGTTGGAAGTATTTTTGGCGTTTATTTTTGGAAACAATTTTTTCTGCGGTCTTAAAATCGAACAGTATTAAAAGAGTTCAACCATGTTGTTTTTGCTTTTGTTCCACAGCCCTTGTCAACTGTATGTAATTAAGGAAGAGGAAGCCTAAGATAGCAGAACGGGAATGTTTTTGTGTGTAATTAAAAAGCATTTAAGGTTGTTTTTGTCATCAAAAGTATTGATGTTTAAATTTAGTCGCATAAATGCAATTTTTATAAAAAAATTCACGGCTGGCGAAAGTTGCATCTAATTCCTGCAGGAGTAGTTGCTGCTGGAGATCCCGTAATGGTTGCTTATATTTTCAGTCTAAGTGATATTTTGATATTAGTACCTATGTTAGTAGCACCAGTAAAAAAAGAACTTCCAAAGAAGTTAATATGATGCAAATCTTGTTATTTGGAAGTAGTGCAAGTTCAGATAATTTTTAATGATTTTAACATGGGTTCGTCATTGCAAGATGCTTTATTTTTTATTCCTATTCACTAAACTTGAAGACATATTCAGAATGTTAAGATATTCCGCCTTATTATGATTGTCGACATCGACGTCGCACCAAGTCGACATCAATATATTGGCAATTGTGGGATCGTTATCGAAAACTATTAGATATTATTGAAAGGATATTACTACTACTATGTCTTATAAAATTACAATTGGCCATTAATATTAGTTAATTATTGCCTACAATGAGCTCAGAACTTCTGTCTTTTATTACTGTCGACTTGATGTGACGTCGACGCTACAATCGTAATAAGGGGATTATTTTTTTTTAATATATTAGAATCGATTAATTAAAACGAAAATTTTTAGCCATGAGAGGAAAATCTGCTTAAGCGAAAACCCGTTGGAACCAACAAAAAAATTATGCATTTATTTCTTAGGAAGCGCCATAACGTGGTTGATAATTTTTTTCGTATTACCTGTAACCTGCAAAATTTTAGTTTATATAACCATTCTGAATTCAAAATCAACATACATCTGTTTTATTCTTAGGATCTATCACATTTTCTATCTTTGGTTCATAGAACAATTTGTGAATCGTTGAGGTCATTGAAGGGTTTTCTTTAATCCGAGGTGCTTCTGATGAAACTCTTCCTTAAGGAAATACCACCGTTTAAAATTTTCCATTACCGCTTGTCGAAAATCGGCTTCAATTCTAACGTTATTCGTTCCACAAATTACGAAAACCAACCATCCGTATTTCACTTAATCTGAATTCACATGCATGTAATAACATTTTTCATTGAAATTCTGTTGACTGTCACATAACTTGGGTTTGAATTAGGAAATTTTATTTTATCATATCAGCATCGTAAATAGCAACGGCACTAAGTTTAAATATATACTAGGCATGAAAACTATGATACATTAAGATATATATTTTCTTCTAGAATGACTTCCACTATAGATGTTGTTGCTAAACTAGAGAAACCATTATATTAAATGGAGCTACAACTCTTTAACAAGGCCCTGTGAATGGACTATGTAGGCGTATATATAATGCCTAATTGGTGTGCAGTGACATACAACTCACAAAGTGGTAATAAATTTATCACATTTTCTTCAAAAAAGCATAAGGCAGCAATCAAGCCAAGGCCGACGGGAAGCTGCATTCGTCGGTGAGTTTTCAGTAGAAATCGAGAAGGTAGTGCCTCGCTCAAGGGATTTCTCCAGCTCATCCCAGCCATTGTATTGAACCTAGTTACAGGATATAGCATTAGGCGACTATTATTCCATCTCCATTATATTTTCAATATCCAGCCAGTTTCATTGAAAACTCTTTTGCTTCTTCCCACGGCCACTCTTAAACAAATCTTTCACCATTTATTTCAATTATTTCTTTGTTATTACTGCTGAGCGTGTGCAGCGTTTTATTATTTCGCAAAGTTTAAACTTAACAAACATTTTATTAACTTTATTTTTGTTGTACTAGTATAGCAACCAACAACATTTGCAAAGTCTTAAATCTGAAAATTTATAGCAAAACTTTGCAGTTTTCTACGAAACAGCAACAGCATGTACAACATTTTAATAGAATTTTATGACAAAAGTTTCCTCCTTTTTGCTTTCCTTTAATAATTTTTTCCTTTCTTTGTGTATTAACAACAATCTTTAGTAGAAAAGAGATAAATTTAATTTTAATACAATTATTTGCTTTAACTTCTTTGAGAATTATAAAGAGATTTAATCCAAGTACACAGAAAAGTACTTTCTTCAAAGTTTGAAATCTGAAGTTTTATTTTAAGGAATATATTTTTTAAATCAGCGCCAATTAAACAAGACATGTGATGAAAGTTTTTAATAAAGAGGCAACAGAAAAAACATTTTTTTGTTAAATGTCTATTTTATTGATATATTTTACTTATTATGTTGAATGTTTTTCTAAATTCTCTCTAGTCGGTGGACTTTATTAAAACTACTTCTCATTTACTTTTCAGATAACAAAGTTGTAAGTAAAAGATTTAAAAAAAATTATTTATTACCATTTCTTTTGCCATAAAATACTCCCGTCATAAAACTTTTTCTAATTCTTTTTAATATACAAATATATTTGACAAAATTTATTTAAAAAAAATTCTTCAAATTATGTATTCGCGTTTAACGTTGGCAATATTTTTGACATTTAACTTTATGACATTTTGCCTGCCATGGGAGAAAAAAATTATAAAAATCTTCTGCTTGGCAAATCAACACTTTTATGTATAAATATGTATATATTTATGTGTACATAAGTACGTACATACACATCTACAAGTATGTTGCAAGAGAAGTTGAAATAAAGATGCAGCTGTTGAAATCTTTAGCAGGCATCATCATGGGTACGGCAACAATAGTCAACAGAATGTAAATGTCATTTGCATTTTGACATTTAATATAAGAAAAAAAAAAAAACGAGAAGAATTACAAAAATAAAATTAAGATAGAAATGTGATAAAAAACTTATTTGAGCATAAATATACATAAATATAGATACATATGTATATATTATGTACATAATAATAACTTTTTTACCTTTTAATATTTGAATGAAAATCAGCAAAAGGTTTGGGGGCATATGCATAACGACGAATTGGATTGAACTTAGCATAAGTGTCGAAATTGAACTATATTTCAAGTAGTCAACGTAGAATATAGAATCTGCAGCGATCTTTTAATATCAAATTGGATGAAAAAAAAACCCGTCAAGATCCAGTTCAATCCGATTTCGTCACTTATGACAAGTTTTCGTTGTCCATACGGCTGTTAATATTTTTTTAATGAAGATAATTTTTGTTGTTGTTTTTGATGTTGCATAAGGCACCTTGCCGTATTTACTACGCGAGTATGTCACATAGCTGCCAGATAAACAGTGGTAAAATCAGTGGTAAATATATCACAAAACAATTTAGTCAACTGTAGGTACGAGTATATCTGTTAATAAAACTTTAAAAGTTCACGAACTAGATCAAATATCAAAAATATAACAAATATCAAATATATAACTCAACAAGATGTAGATTTTTTAATAGAAAAAACAAAAATTTAGAACAAAGTTTGTGGAATACTGTATTTGAAATTTGTATTGGGAGAACCGCACGATCGAGGGGAACGCATAAATTCTTTCATGGAGCATTTTCTAATTAAAACACACGCAACTCCGTGCCACTATCTATTCATCTCCTCTCTCTCTCTCTTCTATAAACTTAAGAAGCACAGGATACGGGGAGTAATCAGCTGACTTTCTCGTTTTTATTACCTCAATGGTTTCACATCTCTATGCCTCATGGCAAAAGGATATCTATCATTGTTTTTATTTATATACGTACATGTATAAAAAAAAGAACTCGTGAATTATTTCTTGTCGAATATGTATAAAAGCGTATGAGTCAAAGTTGAAATCATATAAATATGATAACACTTTCATAACAAGTTGAAGAACTGTCTCTTTGCCACTTCTCGGAAGAGTGTGTCTTTTAATTTCACCACCTGCTTTCTATACCCTATCCCTTTCATAAAAGAAGTAACACCTTAAGTTAAGTGGTAGGCAGTAATTGCGTAAGTGTAACTTCTCTTAAAAAAAATTGCAAAATGAGCAAAAAAAAATTTATTTATAATAATAAGAAAATATTAAAAATAATATTAAAAATAAAAAACTACAATTAAAAAAAGTTTCATTACTTTTTATGGACGTAGGAAGTTTCAAATAAAGTGGACTATATTATTTCCATTTAACGTTACATACATGTGTATGTGTGTATGTGTATGTATATACGAGCATCTTGACATTCATTTTACAGGGTCACTGTTAAACAACTACAATGTTTGATTAACTTAATTAAGAGAGATGGACAGACGTACATGCACACAGTTGCAGAATTAAACTAAATGTTTAATTAAGGTTAATTAATAGTAATCAAAGAGAAAGTGTAATATCAAGAGAAAGTGAGAATAAAATAGTGGTTACTTGGTGTTCTCTGTATTTTTTTTAATGCAATAAGAGGAATTGACGAACACAGTTCTATTTAAAATTTGTAGATTTTTACATCAAAAATGTGAAAATATTCATTTGAAGATTTTTAATTTAAAAAAATTGCAGATTTCTTAAAAAGCTAAAAGTAAGAGTAAAAGTAAAAGAAATTTATATTGTTATTAGTCTTATTTTACTGCTGTTGTAGCGAATAGAATTAATTTTTGGTCTACGTCCTCCTCGCTAGATAAATTTCCAAGTCCATAATCTGCCTTTTTTTAATGGGTAGATATAGATCTCGGTTATATTATTCAATTATCAAATGCATGAATCAGAATGTGTTTTGAAAGTAAAGCTTTCTCGGAATTTTCGTAAGCAAATTTTCGACTTTTGCTGAATTTATCTTAAGGAGTTCTGACAATTTTGCTTGCCAACGGCTCCTTGTTGCTGTTAGTACAAGTACACAAAATAATAATAACAAATTTGCTAAAGTATAATTAACTTTTCAGCTAAGAAATCTCTTGTTAAAGAAATATTAGAGTTCAGCTAGAAAATATCAAATTTAGCATTATAGTCGTTGCAAGAAATATTTTATTGCTATAATATATGTTTTATAACATAAATTTAATAAGTGTTACTAATTTTGTAAGATATACAAATTGTTATCTACAAATTTATATTTATTAGATCAGCTTTACATTTACCAAGATATTTTTTTTTCAATAATTGTTTATTTTTGGAACTAAATCAAATATTCAACTATTTGATTTTTATTTCAAATTTTTTTTTTCACTTTACCTCAAAATTATTTTAATGGGTTTTTAACATTTTATTAAAATTTTTATTTATAACATTAAGAGCCAAGTAACTATTTGTTAAATAAAAAAAGCAAATGATGCAGTAAAATTTATTGAAATTGTGGTTCGATAGAAGTTACTATTATTGTAATTTTAGATAGTTTCTGCCTTAATTTATTTTCAAAGGAAAATAATTTTAAAATGAAAATTCGCCCAAAAATTTATGTCACCTAGAAAACTACTAAGAAATATATATTTTAAACCAAAGGGGCCGCAATCACTCACATACAACCCCTACAATAAAATTCTTACATTTCTGCCATATGATTTGTGTACCAGGAAGTGTGGTTAAATACCAAGAAATTGTAATTTTTCTTTACAAAAGGTTTTTTTGCTTTGTTTGTGAATAATTTCTGGCACATATTCTAGTAGTCCTTTACTTTAGCATATAAAAAAACAACCACATGGTCTATAAATGTAGTCATTTATCAAAAGCATATAAACAGGCAACATAAAACTTATTAAAAAAAAAAAAAAAAAAAAAATACTGCCGCCTATTATATGGGATACTCTGCAAAACAATAAGTGTTGCCTACTTTATGGAGTGATAAAAGAGGGTTTTCGTTTTGCATTCATACTCGAAACTTTATTATAGTATAATCACTTTCCCAGCTACAAGTAGGTCCTTTTACAAAAAAAATTGTGAAAGTTCCTCGAACCTTTAATGATTTGTGTTGTCGGAAACCATAACTTTTCATATGCAGTCAGCCACCAGCCAACCAAACAAACCGCGCTGGCAAACTTTCTACCATTTCCTACCAACATTTTGGCAGCTTTAGTGCAGTATGTATTAAGCTCAGCTATTAAGTAGAACAAACAAAAATAGTTTGAAAATTGTATGATGAACAATTTACAAAACGGTATGCCTTTGTTCATTGTTATTCGACACTCCCTTCACTCCAGTGTGTTGCTGTCTGTATGTTTTTAATTTTATTAACTTTTACTTTTTAACTTAGTCCTTCATATGAAGAGCAACTAGCGATTTCCATCATGTAGTATTTAAAGCCAGCCTGCTGTTTAAGGATGAAAGTGCTTTGGCTTTAAACAAGTAACGCTTTTGGTATTTTTAACAGAATTTTTGTTTTTTCTTAATTTCGTAGTTTAAAAACTCAATTATTTATTGGTTTGTTTTTGTGACATGTGAATTAGATTTTTGTATGTAAAACATGATTGAAAACTCGAGTTTTAAGCCGGAATGTTAAAGAAAATTAAATAACAATCCGAAACAGTATAATAAATGCAATTATTAAAAAAAATTAAATTAAATAAACCATAAATAAAATATTGGAGGAGCTTAATATTTTTGATAAAAAAATTTTATCCATTTTTATTATTTGAAGCCCTTGGAAATTATTGCAATAAATAATAATTGTGTAAGACCGCCCATCTCTGTTCCTTTTAAACTTATTTAAATTTTGCAAAAAATTATTATATAGAAATAAATTACTTAAAATAAAATTCTTATTTAACTATTTATTATTTAAATTTATTATTTGGGATATTCTAACCAACTAATCAATTGCTCAATTAGAGCCGTTCATATCTTTATCGCTATTTCATTGGTGTTAACCAATTCAACCGAGTTTTAAGCACTCAACCTCGTATGTTTATATAGAAAAATGTTTATATAGAAAAATGGAAAATTACAAAATATATAATTGTAGTGGGCTTAGAGTGGCGTAATTTAAGTTTTAATTCGTCTTATTATATACATGTTGGAAGAAGAATAAAATGGATTCATATCGAATATAAATTGTTTGTATTAATAAATTCTAGGCCTACTATAATCATAAATTTTGTAGTTTCCTCATTTGATTGAATTCTCATATTGTGTTTGTTTTTATATGTATAAACACACGAAGTGAAATGCCTACAGATTCGTTGAAGTTCACTGCTGATTTAGTTAACACCAATGAAATATCAATGTATGATCAGTTAAGCCCAGAAAAAATAATCCTTTTTTTAAGCTTTACTTAAAATAAATGAATAATTGAATACTCCCTCCTCTGGTTTAGCTTATACATACTCCCCTTCCTGACTGATAATTATGTTACTCCTAATTTTTCTATCATTATTTATAATATTTAATAAAATTTGCTCTTCTTTCTAAAAATACGAACAATAAATCTCTTGGTCGTTGTAGACATGATTTCGACAAGCAAAAGGACAATAGATAATCAGACTTTCTGGAGCATAGACGCAGTGTTGGGTGTGTCTTACTATTTCATCGTTACTACAATAGAATGTGCTGAAATTAAATCAGGGAACTTCTTCCCGAAACCAGAACTTTTTACGAAAAACTTATTTTTCAATAAGAAAACTTATTTTTCAAATAAAAAATTCGTTCTTTATAGGAATAATCCGCATGAAATCTACTCTCCTTCCTGTCACTTTGAAATATTCACAGTTATTATTATATGACCCTCCGTCCCATAAACTATTTCCCAGTTCCAGCATAATGCATTGCACGAGTAGGAGGCATCTCTGAGTGATCAATACATTAAAATTATTGCATGATTGATGGCTGTAAGTGATCCTCGTTTTGCTATTTGTTAGGATATTGACCTTTTTTTAATTACATGTCTATTGACAATGTTAGAAATTGTTTTTGAATTAAGACCTAAAAATGAATGAATGAATAGAACTAAAAATAATAAAACATTTAATTTTTTCAATTTTTTATATGATATAAAATAATAATTATTTAAAAAAGGGTTAGTAAGTAAAAGAGAAGAATTAAAAATTAAGAGGGAGAGAGAGAGAGAGGAATTAATAACTAAAAAGAAAAAGTAATAAATAAAATATAAGATTTAATTTTTAAAAAGCAATACACAAGAGAACCAACTTTAATAGAATGATCCAATCGTATAGATTACAAAAGGGATACCAATGTATATTTTGATATCATCCTTTTCTAGTTTGTATTTTACTCCCAGAGAAGACCGAAATATCTTCTTAAATAAAAAAATTTAAAAATCGACATATAAATAGCCAAGGGCGGCCACTTTACCCGTCTGGCTTCCTCTTAAATTTCTATGGGGCTAATCGACAAGCTTAACTTTAAATAAAAAAATATTTTCAAAATCGGCCCATAGATGGAGGAGGAGTTATGCAATAATTATTATATCGGCGATCAAATTGTCCTTCCGAGTTTTGAAAATCGTTATGCGTTGTACAAAATTAAAAAGAATTCATTTTTTACACTGTAAAAGAAAAATGAAGTCAGTCGTACTTGAATCAAGCCAGTTCTTGATTTTAATCAAAAGAAAAATTTATTTAAAAAAACTTTAGTTTTTTATTTGAGTTCTATTCCCAGTGATATATTGAGGTATGATTTGTTATATTTCAATCCTGGACCACATTTGATTTAAGAATTTTCAATATGTTCTTAAATGTGTATATCGTTTCCTTTATTTATTTTTAATTCCACAGTTTTTCGTTTTTTGATATCGGTGTTGAATACAGGGCTCCTTCCTTAATCATAGTATTTTCATAAGCAAAAGCTTATCAGCCTTAATAACACTTTCAAATATCGGAAGCAAAAAGTCGGAAGCACTTTTTGTACTTGATTTAAGAATTTTATCATAAATTTAAGAATTTTATGAGAGAAAGATTTTTACTAAAAGAAAAAAGAAAAATCTTAACTATAAGGCGAGTAATTTTAAAATATTTTTGGTCATTTATTTATTACTTTTCCCCATTACCCCTCTTAGAAGCATTTGGATTCCAAAAAGCATCACCATCTTACACGAGCTGTTCCAATTGTTTTTACACTTAGCTGGAATATCTCGCCTTCGTAGACTAGTAGGTAGTGTACTAGACTCGTAGTGCGAAGGTCGGAGGTTCGAATCCTGCCGCAGAACTCTGGCAGTTTGTGTTTAATAATTAAAGGGAGCGCACAACAAGCCTTCACTGGCTTAAGTGTATGTTGTATGACATGGGCTATCACACCCCTCCAATCAACCTAACGTAACCTAACCTACTGTGGACATGATTCCCCCATTCCACTCTCTGACTGTTCCTTTGTCTCACATTTTCGGTCAATACGCGATGTATAACACCTTTTGAAATGCCTAATTTTTCATCTCAAGCACCTCCACCCGACTGTCATGTGGATTTTTTTTAAACGTTTCTGGTGTGAGCTACTCAATTGATCGTCTACTACAGTGACAGCTCGTACGGTCTATTTTGAAATCTCCGACCCAATATTTTATAGTCGTAGACGGAGGAGCAGACTCTCTTAGAGTAAAATCTTAATTGGTTCTAATACTGGTCTGATTGACACCTTTCAAATAAATGTATTGCATTCCATAAAGTGGATAATTTTTTTTCATGATTACAGATTCATTGGGATCGATCATTTTTTGTTTTGGAACTTTTCGCCAAAGTAATTTTTTTTCAAACTACTGCTGCGGACAATATGGTCACATACACAACAGAGACAGTTGAAAATGTATGTACTCGTATATAGAACTCACTCAAAGAAACTGAGTGCTTTAAGACGACTTGACTGGGTTATGTGAACCGCACCCTGGTCTTTAACACAGAGATATTTAGGGCTGACACCAAAGTGTTCATGTGAAACAAAGAATGCTGCTGAGAGAATTGTTCATCTTTTTAGTAATTTAAATAGGGTATACAAATAAAATTATTTTGTATGGCAGACAATATGGCCACATAACTTTAAGCAAATAAAGTCAATTAGAATCCTTTTTAATACGATTTTAAATGCAATAGAAAAAAGTTCTCCCCTTTAACTATTTCACTTTGCTATTTATATTCTTTTCTAACTATAAATACATTTATTATGTTTAAATAATTTATTTTCTAAGATGATATCTGAAATCTAAAGAGTTTTGCTGCTGAGTGTTAATTTTTTTTATTTTTAATTTCTACTTCGTTAATTTGTTTGGTGACAAAACGAAAGTCATAAGTAGATGCAACACATAAAACGAAAGGGCCTGTGTAAAAAAGAGGGACAGACTGTAATAGAATTTGCTAAAAATAAGCTGAAATTATTGCGGCCCCTCTAAGAACTTTGTAAATATTTAGGGGAACTTATTTAGAATTATTTTTGTTGTTTATAAATTTTCACGCACAATTTAGTTGTAAGATGAATTGAAGTATGTGTTGTATTTAAAAGAAAAAATTATTAACTCTTGTAAATCAAAATATAAACTAAACTTTAATACTAAAATTTTTTTTCCAAATGCTCCGATTTCCTTAAATATAAAATTGTTACTACGAAATTTTTTTATTTCTATACACAAAAATGTCATTGAAATTCCAAAAAAATAAATTTTTTTCTAAATTGTGTACTAAAGTTCTACAATATGAATGATGCTTTGTTTTTAGAAAATTTATTAATTTTTTGTTTATAATATTTCTCTTTCTGTGCTAATGACCTACAATAATGATGTTTTTTTACATAATAAAATTGTGGAAGAATATATTGTTCTCGTTTTATTTAGGAAAAAACAAACTTTAGTTTATTAAACTTTCTTGGCTCTTACTCATATGATTTATCAAACGATACACACAAGAAATCTACTGCAGATTTCTTTTCCACCATTTAAAATTTTGCGACACACGACAAAAATGTTTCGTCATAGATTGAATTTTTTTTAGAACATGAAAATGAATGTCTATTTATATGAACATACACAAAAATTGTAGTCGAAAAATAAAAGTGTTAAAAATCTTCTCTTAGGAAAATATAAAAATATTTGGAATTTAAAAATACTTTTACATTCAACGTCCAAATCCTAATTTATACACACACAAGTAGTGGTAACTTTACAATCCGTGCAAGGGCTTAACTTCACGCTTAAAGCCTGGGTGTGGAGTACTAAATGAATTTCACGCTCCCACAAGTATTATGTGTAAAAATGAGGTTGGACAATTTCTTAAGTAATTTTCCGCTTGCTGGGACGCGGCGGGAAAGAAAAGTAAACGGAGCCTTTTAACTTTCTGGCCTATTGCAGGGAGACTTTTTACGTCAATTGAAACGAAATTAATGTTCAGACCATTGTTCGTTCGGCCACGGAGTTTTTTTAAATTTGCACTTATTGTACCTTGTGATTGATTTATAGTTTACATTCTTGTTCTTATTTAAAAATTTAGGAATTTATTTGCATACAAATAAATTTTAAAAATAATGTCTGCCAGATTATTTTTCCATGTAGAAATAAATTTAAAATTGTAATTGCAAATTAAAGAGAACTCCGTAGTAGGCTTTCTGCCAGAATTTCACTTTCGAAATTTTCCATTCATTTCTATACGTAAACATTATCGTGAAAATACACAAATTTAATAGTATATAAATAACAGCAGTGAAAATAAACTTTAAATTAATTACAAGTCATAAACAATGTGAAATCTTGAAAATTCCATGAGTTTTGTTTCAGTTGGTATTCAACAAATATTTAAAATTCCGTGTACTTTCAAAACTTCAGTTCAAAACGAACTGCGTTCCATGAAACAAAAAAATTGCTTTAAAAATTTAATAAATTTTTTTCATGCTTTTTTCGCACAAGTTTTTACGGGAAAGTGAAATTTAACGGGACTGCATACTAGGCTTAATAGAAAAAGCTGAGTTCACTTTCAAGTTGATAGACTGCATTTAGATGGATAAATTTCTGGGAGATTTAAATCAGCTTTTATACCGAATTTAGATTGGGCAATTTCGCTTCCGCGAGGCGAGCCTTCATCGGACTAGTAGTAGAAAGATAAAGGAAGCGTGTATTTCACTCTCTCTCTCTATTTTTCTTCCAGTGGATCCAAAACTTGGGCAAGTGAAGTTGTGCAGCTTGATATAACATTCGTGTTCACACAATAATATTCCGGTTTTGCAAATTTAGTTTTCTTTCATATGAAAGTGTGTCCAACTCTGTACCCTTTTCTTTGCGTCTTTCCTATCTCAAGCACAAATTTTTGAATTGCAGAAATAAAAAGTGAAAGTTTGGATGGGCACTAAGTTGATAAATGCTTGTGACAGGATGCTTGGAACTCAAGATGTTGTCAGGACCACATTTCGGCTGTGCTTCAAGGCAAATTTAGAAAAGTGGATACTTAAATACGTATTTAAATTAAAGGTTCATGTTAGCACTTCTTACAAAGCATTTAAATAAAGCCGACGTATATATACGTGTAAATAAATCAAGATATACGGATACTAAAAAGGGATTTTTTTAATGCCCTTGCAGTCTTGTACAAGAATTGCTCTATAAGATTAATGCCAGTCTTAGTTCATGTAAACTCACTGTTAGTAACACTGCCATGAGTTTAGACCGACACGGGCCGGTACCCGACTTAGTCTCGTCCTCTTAAGGTATTATAGTTTGGTTAAAAATAATAATAAAAAAAATCCCTTTTTTTTATTTACTTGTCTAGAAACAGTTTAGGAATACGGGCCCCAATTTTGTAAATTACGTTATTCAAGGTAAAATTCATATAGAAAACAAAAACAACATTTCCGAAACTTCAAGTATTTGCCTTAAGCGAATTAACTTCACAGGATAACACAACTAAGCTACATTTTTATGCAAATAAAATTTCTCTTGTGCATTTTAAATTTTAACTCTGGAAATATGTGGGAAAATTCAAAAAAATGATGCAAAAAGGTAAAAAAAATTTAATCAATCTAAAAAGTTAGTGCGTTTTTTGAAAATTTAGTAAATAACAAGAAAATTAATTTAAATAAAAAAAAATAATAAAAATAGTCACATACTTAAATAAAACAGTTGTTGAATTAAGATCACCTGATAGTCAATTCGCCTTGAATTTGTTTTTTTTTAAACTCATAACATTAAAAAAGAAAACATTTAATAGGAAAAACAACTTTTGAATTCTTTCTGTAGGCGAAAGCATATTTTGAAAAATTTTGAAAATTTTGTTTGTGTGCACTATTTAAATGTCACATGGTGACGTGATTTACAAAATAAATAACTTGAATGGGAAATTGTTTTGGTCGAAAGACCAATACTTAATGGAGTTTTTTTTTTCATAACTTAAAATACTGGTTTCAAAATTCTTGAATATTTTTAATTCCAAAAAAATAGTTTACCAAATATGTACATATTTGAAAATAAAAAATTGTTTTCAAAAAATTCCCATAATTTTGTGTTTAATTTCCAAGCCATACTGCCTGCCAACTTAATTAAATTGTTGAGTTGTTTACACAAAAATTTTTTTCTTAATTTTTCAAGACTTTTGCATTTGATTCATCTACAAAAACATTTATTTATTTAGTTATTATATGCTTAATTGATTTTGAATTTTGTCTAGATTTGTTTACAATTGTATTGCAACGTCTATATGTTTTTTGTCATGAAATGCTAATAAACTCTTTAGGAAAGTGCTTGTGTTATTAAACAAGCAAATTTTCGAATATGAAGCAAAAATGAAATTTTTATAAACAAACTATTTATGGGATAATGGCAGTAGGTGTCACAAACTGAAAAGTTTATTTTCTCTGAATAAAGCAGAAAAAAAAAATTACTCGTATGTTTTTGAAAACAGAATTATGTTGAGGCTAATGGCAGGACTGAAGAAAAAAAAAATAAATAAAATAAAAGAATTTAAACTGATGCAAGCGAGAAGATTCAGAAGCGATAGTAAAATTATAGTATTTATAGATGTACAATTTTGCTGCCACCAATTTGTTTTTCAATGCGGTCATCTGGCAACATTGGTTCATTTGTTAGAAGGGAAACAAAAAGCAGCCGTATTGTGGAATGCCGTATATGTGAATTGAAATTTTTACTAAAATGTTGTCATGTTTGTGTATTATTTGTGTTTGTTTTTTTTTTTGGGTAAATAAATTTTTCCCCTCAAAAAAAACAAATTATTTTTTATTGGAAACATTTATTCTCTCAAGACTCCCCCTAGTCCTAGCAATATTTAATATGAAATTAGTTCCTTAGAAAACACAATATGTATCTATTCCCCCCTTGGCATTTGCATCAGTTTAAATTCTTTTCTTTTATTTATTTATTAATTTTTTCTCAAATCCTGCCATTCGCCTCAAAATAATTCTGTTTTCAAAAACATACGAGTAATTTTTTCTGCTTTATCCAGAGAAAATAAACTTTTCACCCACCTACTGCCATTATCCCATAAATAGTTCACAATTTAGTTAAGAAATTTTGTAATGGCAAGCCAATGAGAAAATCATTTGCATATATTTCTTCAGAATTCCTTCGAAGGCTCTTTTTGTAACTGAGTCTCTCTTGCGAGAAATTTCGCCCTCACAGGTACCAGCTGTATTTATTAACTTAGTGCCCATATGGAAGGAATAATATTCTCAAGTTACAGTTCAAAACCAGGCGAGAATAATACACATAAATACGTGTTATGACCAAGTGCAAATGTGATTACGTGGCAACACTGTAAATATATAAATGTCATAATAATTGAATTTTTTTTGATTAGTCGTTAAGTTCCTTCATAGACTTGCTGAAAATATATACATGAAATTAATACAGAGATTACGCGTGCTTATTATTTCAACATTTCAATAAATAAAGACAGAAAATATGTGCACTAATTTTGGAAATTATTTATTTAATATTATAGTTTTCTCTTTTCGTCTTATAATTTTTTCTATATTCTTTTCTTGTTCTCTTTTTTAGACTTCTGCCGTTCCTCTTACATAAATGACAGCACAACTCTTAAAGCCCTACATTCTAATGGTAAGTTTAGTATTGTTTAAAGATTCTTAATTTTTAAATATATAAAAAGAAAACATATTCACACATACATACATACATACATACATAATTGAAATAAGTATATAAAAATTTTACGAACAAACTGCTAAAACTTTATTGTGATGCCAATTAATTTTTGTAGCATAATTATTTACCCAAGTGTGTTCAGCTTACAAAACTATTTTTTAACATTGTCGTTGTCGTTGTTAACCTTGTATCTCAATTTAAGTTATTATTTTTGTTTTTAATATCATTGGTTTCCCCCTGCTTTTGTATTATTCTTTAGCTAGAATTATTAATTACGTTGCTTACGTGCTTATAATATTGATAACAATTGGAAAAAAAGTTAACGAGAAAAAAATTCTATTATTTTCTTTTCAAAGAATCTAGGGCAATGTCGAAAAATTGTGCAATAGTTTTATAACATTTTGCATGAGTTCAATCAATGAATCAACACAACGAATTTAAAACCGAAAGGAAATAAAATATAAAATGTCAAGAATTTTGACAGCCATCAATTAAAAGGAAAAGTTTATTTAAGATGATAGAAAAATTTAGGCAAAATTATGGTGTACGGAGGAAAACCACAAAAACCAGCAGAGATTAAATTGACTTTTCAGTTTTCACTTACATGAATATATTTGAGATGTATGAAATAATTCAGACCAAACGGGCTTTTGATTTAGATTTAAAAAATAATAATAATAGAAAATTATGAGATTCCCGCTCATACAAGATCGCTTTGACAAGAACTTTGGAAAGTAATATCATAAAAAAATAATAGAAAATGTCGACCATTTTTCCTTTTTTACCAACACAAACTGCGAAGCTGGTTGTCTTGTTTGCAGAGACAGGCAGAGTCTACGGCAGTAATCGCAACTGTCATCCTCAGACTATTAGCCACCAGCAACTAATCTCTCGAATTTAAAGCAATCGTCACAGTTTTGAGAGCAAAAAAAATTATCTGAATTCCGAAAACCGCTTTAACAGGAATGTGTGGAGTTGTTAAGGAACCAACCCTGTTATATCTCTCAAGCGAATATGTGACATTCCAGCGAATTTCGAAAAATAGCTGAATCTATAAAATCGATACGACAATCGTAAATTAAAAAAAAAAATTCGTCAACAATATCTCTCGAAAAGATCAGACGATTTGAAAGAGACTGAAAAGAACCGATGCTGATGAGGTTTGGATTCTAGCAACGCGATACCTTAAAACTTATCTCAGAAATAAATCTATTTGAAAAATCGATTCGTGTTCATACGACATTTAAGGGGGATCAAAATCTTCGGAATTATTCTTCAAACGGTCCAGTCGCACATTCTCGCACAGCCACGTGGACATGTTTGATAAAATATCCATAATTAATTTCTAGAATATCAAAACGACTAAATCTGACAAGAACTGGATTTTCGGAAATGGGGAGTGAAATCAAAAACATCCTTTTTCTCTTGACAACGGCATCGAAATATTTCGAAAAATAGTATTGGATTTCAAAAAAAATTAATTTCTTTGACATTTTCTGGTATATTCGTTTCTATCGTTGCGTAAATAATTCTAGTTTTGATAAGAATAACTTTTATCTAGTTTTAATACTTTTAGATATTGAAAGAATAATCAAAGCATTTGCTTCGTAATTTTTATCGAAAGAAAATTTTTTCCAATTGCAATTACCCAGTTACATATTCGAAAACTTTTCTTTTCGAAACGAAATATTTAAAACTTATTTGAAAAAAAATATAAAAATAATGATCGAATCAGTCGTTGATCATCAAAAAGCGCAACATTTTGTGGAAGAATATGCTAAAAATATGCATTAAAAATATTATAAAAAAGCGATTAGTTGCAATACGAATCTGAATACTTTGTTGTTTTTTTTAAATTTCGTTTTCCCATTTTCAGTACAATTTTTAAACGTAAATTAGTAAAAGAAAATAATTAAGAAATACCTAAAAATTCTTTCTTGAAATATTAAAGCGATCTGAATTAACACACACACACATTTATACTTATATATACTACGTTTATACGCACGTCTTATTTGCAAATAAAAAAGAAGAATGTTGCCGTATAACTTTTTTATTGTAACTTATTAACTCACTTAACAAGTCGTGAATAACGACACTATTTGCAAATAAAAAGTAAGACGTTGCCACTTCATGAACTTTTTTGTGTTTTACTTACCAAACAATCATATTTTCGTCACATGGCATCACTAACAATAACACAAGTTCTGTATGCAATTTCCCGTATAAACAGTGAATTAGTTATTTGCAAATAGTTCTATTTGCAAATAGGAGGTGCGTATAAACGTAGTAATACACACACATATCTACATACATACATATGTATATGCCCAGTGAAAAAAAATTAAAGTTGTTTTCAATAAATGATATTTTCGGATTTTTTCGTTTTTCTAGGATCCAATTGACAAAATTTTAATTCAAAATATGAATTATTTCAACAAATTTCGATTTGAAATTGAATGAAATTCTTATTTCTTTAAGTCTGCATAAAAACAATATTTTTCTTCATTAAATAATGATAAAATTTCTTTTCGCATCATAAAGAAGAAATTATTTCCCGCCAATGGCAAATAACAATCCTAATTTAGTCCTAATTTCTATGGAAAAAAAGATCTCAAACTCTTTTGCACTTGGAAAAAATCAATGTTTTGCAGAATTTTCATATTATTCGGTGAAAATATTGCTCTATTTTGAATTATATGATTAATTAATTTTAATTGATTAAAAATAATGCAATAATTTTTAATTTTAAGTTCCTTCAACTTTAATAGTTAATCGAAATTCTTAACTTTCCAATGTATGACTCGACATTTCGTTGACTCCTCGATCGTTGTCAATAATCGTCCTTGTCAGAAAGTTTTTTGATAAAGTTGTTTCTTTCTTAGCAAAAGTACTAAGGAAATGTGAACCGTTTCGTCCTTACATATTTCTTGTAATATTTTAGCTTTATGAAATGCTTTTTTGTTGGAATTTTCGAGGTGTAACTTGAGTTCATCTCATTGTAATCAGATTCATTTCGACAAAGCACCATCTTGCATCGGATATCCGTGTAAATTTTGGGAAAAGTGTATGACATTAAAAATTAATAAATATTTAATTTATTTTTTATAGGTCTTTCAACTTTGTCATTAAATCTTATAAGAATATTGCGGACTGGAGTTTTGCAAATATGCGAAATGTTGCAAAAAGTTAACAGCGAATGCGGAATTAAAATTTGCTAAAAAAATGCTATTTTTAATGCTAGAAAATGTGCCAGTTGCTAGACTAGTTTCTTAGAATCTAAATGAGTTCAAAATATGCTAAATTTGCATTAGTGGTAAGCAGCGCCCTTAAACTAATGCTAAGAGTGCTACTTACCCGCCATATACTTTTATTGGCTTTGCAATACTCGTATGGCTTATTGTGAAGTGGCAGGAACATAAATATTCAATTTAGCATTTCTTACGACCTCTGGGAATAAACATATGTATGTATGTATCAATCAATTAACAAGGAATAATAAAGGAGAAATGACAAACACAACTGATTTCAATAGAGGACTAACTCTACTATTGCCACATTTAAGTTTCTGTACATTAGTGTAGTTCTTAGCTGTAGGGGGAATTTTTTTTACAACTCTTCCCTGCTCTCATCTACTAAATTATTGACAATTGATTTTAAAAAATAACAAAAAATAACTTCAGGTCAATTGATGGGGATTAAGAGGTGCCTCACTTAAGCTCTCCTTAGTTTGTAAGAAACTTCCCTTCACATAAACTCTGGGTATCATGTTACTTAATTTAAAAAATATAGATAAGTCTTACAAGAAACATTTGTAGGAGGAAATTGTTGCTTATGAAGTTCTCAACATTTTTCTTAATCTTATGTTGGAGAAAAATAAAGTGGAAGGAAACGACTAAAAGTTTGTTATTTATTTCTTCAGCCTTTAGAAAAATATAATTTATATTATAAGTAGCGAATATTGAAGTTATTTAAATAGTTTCCCCTTTTGCACGCTCATTCCTGGACAGGCTGTAAAATAGCCCGAGTTATAGCCTTCCATCAACTGAACTTCTCTTTCTGCTGTATCACTAACAATTCTCAGAAAACGTGCATTAACTTTTGCTTTAGAGAAAATGGTAGTTTCTTTCCAGTAGGCAGGATGTGCATGCAAAATTCTTATCCGAGTGAAATTCTCTTAAAAAAGTTTAGCCTCCTTAAATGAAACTAATTGCTTAATGCCATTTTTAGGGCTTTAACCGTTTGGTTTTTCCTAATCACTCGCTTCAAAGTCGTTAATGTTCGTTATACGTATTATTCTGGAATCAAAAAATTCAAAAGCAATAGTTTAGCGATCCAGGTACAGTAAATAATTTTTCTATTTTTGGAGAGCAACCTGCTTTAAATCCTTGTCAATAATTATGAAATTGTCTAGGTATTGTAGCAAAAGGCTGCCTCAATTGCTGAATTAAATTGAAAGCCAAGCTGCTATAAAAGCAAACGTTTTTCGCCGACCAGTTTCTTCTTGCTTTGACAATGAAAATGTTTCCGAAACAAAAATATATTTAAGATGTAAATAGCTTATGCCATCCATCCCGCATGATAAATAGCGCATGGTGCGTAAAATATCACAGGACTGGAACTGGCTTCTTTATATGTTTCTTCTAGAATACCAAGTTGAGTTCTAGTGACTCTCTGAATCATCGCTTTGTTGTTTATCTTGGAACATAGTCCCAACAAAACTAATAATGCGACTAATTAAGTTTTTCTTATTAGTATATAATCTGTTCAGTGATACATTTTTGATATTAAGGGGAACCCTAATACACATTCATCCATATGTCACGTTACAGTGAAACGCAAAAAACCCCAGCAAACATTTTTAACCAAATACATACATGTGCATGTATATATGTATGTACACAAAAAATCATCATTTTACATTTTTATGAATGTATGTATACCGGCGGGTCCAATAACTTTTTTCTTATTTCTGCGTATTTAATCATGTGAGAAGTTGCTTTTCCCCAAAACGCAGATTTCTGTTTTATTTTTAAAACTTTTTTCGTTATTTTAATTAATATGCTCGTATAGAAAACTAAACAATCTAATCTAATTCCTTGAATTCTTATAATCAAATTAGATCAAAACAGATATAATTAGAAATAAGTATATGTAAATAAATAAAAATGTATTTGTCGTATCCCAAGTCGACCATAAAGTTATCACATCAAAGATAAACATTTTCAAGGGTAGAATTCTAAGACAGTTAATAACCACTCTTCATTCTTGGGAACTACATAATTAGTCCTGGACTCATATGTATGTACCTGTTTCGACTTCACGTGGTTGTGTGATTTTAATGCAATAAAACTTTGCACCTGCTAGGATTTTTTAGAAAAATATTTATATGGCTTTTTATAGAAAATTCCATATAAATAAAATTTATGAAAAATGTTTTGAAAATTTTCTGTAGCTGAAATAAAAGGAAATGCAACTTTCTTGAGTGAGTTTTATATAATAAATCAAAAATAACTACTCATTGAGATATCGATTTGCACTTTCGAGATTGGTTTCCTTATACACGTATGATAAACTTTCAAGTCCCCGTACAGACTTGCAATTTTGTTGCATGCAATTTTTTAAAACTCTGCTTTGAAATTGCTTTAGTGTCCACATTAGAAAAATCTAGTATTGCAATTTTTGTATTTCTTATGCGTTCTTTTCTCTTTTCTTCATTTTTCTTTTGTTTAAAATGCCAACAATGAAAATGAATAGAATAAAACGTCAAATACAACAACACCAAACATCAAGTTGAATAGTGAGAATTGCAAAGCAAAAGAAAATTGCAGAGAACATGAAACTCTGTACTCCTCCCCAAGCTTCTTACCTCTCTCATCTAAAACAACCAAGAATTGCTGCAACAAAGTTGCAAGTCTGGACGGGGACTAACAGATGATAGGAAATAAATTGTTTGGACACCCTTATGTACGAGTATATGTATATGTACATACATACACACATAAGTACTTTCCAAAAAACATTTCTCACCTTGTCAAACTATTTTTAATTACTCGCACCATTTGACGGAAATAGAGAACGTGTTATTTTCCTTGTTTGCTTACAGATCATTTTCCTTAATTCCCTGGATAAAAATATTTCATTTTGTGGTATTAATATTGGGAAACAAATACTGTTTTGATATCTTTCTCTCCCTAATGAGAAAATTTAATTTTGTAATACTTTCAGACAGAAAACAAATAGTTTTCCTAACGGAACTATACATTTTCACAGAACATTAGACAATTCAATGTCTTTTAACACATTTACATACATAGAAATTTATGTCTACACGTATGTAAAACAAGAACTTGTAAAGTATTTGTTCAAGGAGAATCCTGTCTCTCTCTATTGTAAATGACATCAGGAGTGTTTGACACATTTGTTGTTATTGTCACTTCAAATGGCAGATATTTAATCAAACGATTATTTTAAATAGTTTTCTTAGGTTTCTTGCATAAAATTACACACTTAAGAGGTTTTCTTTTCTAAAAAAAATTTTTAAGTGTAAGAGCCCTTTCCAAGAGAAAAAAAAGAAATCTAGTGTTCATTAAGTCTCAAATTCAAAATTCGGATATTAGGAACGGGCAGGCAATCCTGTAGGTTCTATTAGGTTGCTCATCCGTCACTATGCTCCAGGAGGCAGCAATCTCTATCTACGGGAAAGAGAACCTTAGGGCGGGCAACCTTACTGATCATCTGGCTATCCTCAGGGGAATCGGGGACATACTTGATATGTCTCAGGCGGGCGACCATATGGACCCGGTATACTGTTTCGACAGGAAATACAGGGTTCTCTTCCCCACAAGGGAAGAATGGTGCGCAAACCTATAATATTTAAGAGATGGATCGCAAATGTGGTACACGGACGGCTCAAAAACGCTTCAAGAAGTTGGGCCGGGAATAGTGGAGCCTAGAGCACACAGGTCTATAACATTGAGCAGGGATACGACAATTTTCCAGGCGGAACTTTACGCGATACTGGAAACTGCGGGGATGCTATCCGAGAGAGGACACAGGGGAATACGGGTTAGGATATTCTCGGACAGCCAATCGGTTCTTAAGGCCCTGAGCAGCTAGTACGTACATGTCCAGATTATTACTGGAATGTCACAGCAGCCTCAATGACCTGGCGACTCTTAATCAGATTACTCTGATATGGGTACCAGGGCATCAGGGTCATGCCGGTAATGAGATGGCGGACATCTGTACGAGAAGAGGGGCTGAGGGGAACTTCATTGGACCCACCCCCTCTTCTGGGTTCAACAAAAGTCTCCTTAAGGGGGGGATTTCGAAATGGACATCGTCCAGGATTGCACAACATTGGAATGACATCAATGGATTATGTCACTCCAAGAAATTCCACACAATATTGATACCGTGAGATACCTGCATTTATATTCTGTGATAGATAGGTTAATCCGTAACCTATATATGACGCAATGACCCATAAGGTTGCACAAAGATCCCTTAACGGTACAACAATTCCATATAGGAGTGATGAAGTAACACGATTGATAAATATAAATTTATATTTTTTCTTGTAAGAAACCCAATTGACCTTAATTAAACTAAATATTTAAGTATTAAACTTAAACTTACCCGGAGTAATATTTTTTTTACAAATACTACATCAAAGGAATAGAAGAACTTACGTACCTGTAAAGAAGAAGAAACCAAATATTAAAAAAATAACAAATTTGTGTTATCTGAATAGCAAATTAAACTAACGAAGTAAATATTTAACGGACCAAAATTAATAAAAGGAGTCCAAATGCCAAATTAAGGACTTCAGTATGCCACTAGGCGATCTTGTAGCAATCTCTTAGTGGGGTCGATTTTATTGCTCGCTGGAAACAGTTCTATATGCTTACGAATAAAAGTATGACCGAACATGCCGCTCCCTCGGTACATGTCGATGAAATAGAAATTGAAGAACTAGGAGCTCTTTTATGTTCTTGGCATGGAAGTAAAGTGTGATGTCCATTCCAGCATTCGAGGCCTCAGTTTTTTAAGGACGGCGTGAGAGGTACTTAAATCTTTCCTGATCTCTTAATTTATACCATATACATCTGACCAAAGATGCAATACAACGGTCATGTATGGCCATTGCTTCAAAATCTATTTTCAGTTTTTCGACCGAATCATTGGTGAGAATTCTCTATCGTATATTATTATTATAAAGTGCATAATCATAGAGAATAAGGATATGAAGGATATGTTTTCAAACTCCTTAAACTTCGCTGACGATTTGGTTCAGTGACTAATAAAATATCGGCATATGAACAGCTAAAGCCACAACAAACCATAACTTTTTCAAACTCTATATGTTAAAAAGATTAGTTGGCGAGAATACTCGTATCCCAAGTGATAATTTTCAATATTACAAATTCACTGAATCCCTAATATTTTATTTGAATCAAATATCGGTTCTAAATAATCTCACCATTAATATAACGAAAGTTTGAGGAGCTTGAAAGTCTTGCAAATCAAATTCAGTTGGCTGAGTAATGAAAGGTTTCGGGATAAATTCTTCTAAAGGAACTTTAAATTCGTTATAGAGGCAAAACGGTGAATTGACTCACCTGAACAATTAAGAAATTAAGCTAATTCAGCCAGTTGATTCATATAAATTTGATTAAAGCAGCTAAAAAGAAACACATTTTTACTATAAAAGTATTAAAAGTTTAAAAAACAATTTAATTTTCTGAAGATTAACCAGAGAAAAAACTTGATGCTCCTTCTTTGTGTGGAAATACTTGTAAGTAGGCATAGTAAAGTGAATATTTTACTATTAAAGTCAGTTGACGTGATAGCCACCTTTTTTTTACTGCATAACACATTCCAGCTGTTGGCTGAAGTAGTTAGCGAATTGACTACAAAGAAATTTATGACGAAGAACCTGGATTCGATCCCCGTTCAAGACATGTCATTAAAAAATTAACATCATGAATTTTTCTGATTTACTTAGTGTGGCGTTGTGTTAATTGTTGTTGGACTGTTTAAGTATTTTAATAATATTTTACTGCATCAAAGCGCCCTCGTTCGCCGGTATTGTTAGCCAGCGAAGTAAAAGAATTAATAAAATAAAATGGCTACAACATACAGCTTAAGAGACTTTAATGCGTCTACGTAACACCAGATACGCTGCAACTTTGCTATAAAAAAATTATAAAATAAAAACAGAAATTAAGCTCTCTTCTCTCTTTATCTTCTAATTTCACCGCGTGTCTTCTCTACTCTATCCCTTTCAAAAAAGAAGTAAGTCCTGTTTCACATACGTTAAGTTTTCTTGCTCAAGTTTCAATTCAGCTCGAAAAGAGAAAGGAAGAAGAATACATACTCTCCCTATCGTTCTTCCAGCTAAACTGAAACTTGAGCAAGAAAACTTGACGTGTGTGAGACAGGAGTAACACCTTAAGTAAGTAGTAGGCATTAATTGCCTGAGTGTAACTTCTCGATATTAAAAAAACGCTCATAAGTATTATTGGGATATTAAGCAAATTCATAATTCTAGTCTCTTTTATATATAAAATTTTTTTTTTTCGTAATAAACAAACACAAACTGCGAAACTATTTTCTTTGTCTGCAGATATACCCAGAGTCTGCGGCAGGAATCGAACCTGAGACACTCAGACTACTAGTCTAATACACTAGCCACCATTTGACGAGGGTACTCTAGCTGAATAGTACTTTAAAAAGTAGGAATATTTTATTGTTGGGGGCTTAAATTAAATCTAGTTATTGGGATTAGGGTATTAAAACTAGATAAATAGCAAATTTGTTTTGTTACGC
Source organism: Germaria angustata (assembly GCA_963681545.1). Taxonomy (NCBI): domain Eukaryota; kingdom Metazoa; phylum Arthropoda; class Insecta; order Diptera; family Tachinidae; genus Germaria; species Germaria angustata. The sequence continues at coordinate 84,067,318 of OY813001.1, read as the reverse complement.
CATGATTAAAAATATTGAATATCCAGCCTTATAAACCTAATTCAGCCAACTGAATTACGAAAATAGACAGAAAAACACAACAATTATGTCGCTTTAATTACATTTTTTTATATTTACCAAATTATCAAGAACAGAATGGAATGCATATGGAATGGTAGTGGCCGGATGTTGCGTTCAAATATTTTTACTTGTATCAATCGTTCATTAAACACTAAAGATTAATGAAAAAAGAATTACAAACATATCTCATGCATGAAAAAGAGACATGTGACAATATGACAAAAAACCAAAATGAGCAAAAAGAATATAAAAGAGTATAAAATAACAAAATTTTTAAAAAGGAACAGGTGGCTGGCTGACTGGCTTACGTGTATGTAGTAATTCAATCATGTTTTGAAAAGCATTTAAAATTTGATACAAACATAAAATTTGTGCAAATTTGATAATTAATTTTAATTACAGGGTGTCACAAAAATAGTGTCATAATTGGCTCAAAGTCATAATGGCTATATGTACATCTATACATCTACATAATAAATGTTAAAACATAGTGACACTTGGCGGCATCTGCAAAAATGGCAGCCAATTCAAATTATCACATGACTTTGCGCCACCCTTTATCATAAGAAAAAACATTGCAGCTTTCAACAAAGTTGAAAACTAAACTGGTTTATCTTCTCACGAAACTTATATATATTTTTTCTTAAAAGTTAGTAATTTGATAGTTTTTGCAATATAATTTACGAAAGAAAAAGTCATAAATAGGAAGTTTTAATGAACCACAGAAAATACTTACAGTGTTTTTACAGAACACTGTTCAGGAAATTAAAAAAAATGCAAAAATTTTGGAACAGATTCCACCAGTTGTAAATTACACAAAGGCTTTAATTATCCTCGTATACATGTACAATTCGGCCGCAAAACTAAACGTTTGTTTAATTTCTGATTTCTTGAGAAAGAAGGCTTTTGGCCACACACTCGTAAGTGAGAAATTTTATCCAAGTCATATTTTAAAAAAGTTTATGAAAATTTTCACAAATACAATTTAGGAAAACTAAAAGCGCAGCTCATTAACCCAGATTATTGTCCTTAAACTGATTCGTTGAGAAAGAACGTTTAGTCTACAGTTACTGCGTTTGTGAAAATAGTCTGAAATACATTGCGAAATTTTTAGAAGAAAAAAAAATTATCGCTTGGGAATTTTTTTTTTAAATGCAGTTAGTTTTTTTGTACAGTCGGGAGCCTGATTTTGCGCGAATGACACCTTAACGGATATTACTTGCCTCAGGACTGGAGAGGAGCGATCGCAGTTTAATAAAAAGACTTTGGACTTAAATACTATACGTACACATTAAGTTAAACTCTGTTATGTTTACATTCATTCTAAATATTTTCATAATATTATTTCATTTGTTTTGAATAATTCATAAGAATAATGTATAAGAACAATTGTTTATTCTGTGAACTACTACAGCTCCTTTTCATTCTAAATAAGAAGCTTTCAACATCTAACTATATAAATACGTTTATTCGCATCTAAATATTTTAAATTTTTTGGCAAGGTTATCAAAAACAGCTGATATTGCGTGCTACTTTCAGTTGCCTGATTTCGTTAGACTTTTTCTTGTCGGGTCTTCTTAAGCCACAAACCACACCGGCTCCAAAAGCCAGCATAACCCACACCACTGGTCAAAATAAGCTGAAATTTATGCGGTAGAGTCAAGGAAAATATTACATTTCGCATGCGTGCCATCCAGTGAAGCCGCGGTGGACATTTGCACGATGTCATATTCCATGCATAATGGCATCGATGGGCCTTTCTCAGACTCACTTTATTTGATTTAAAAATAAAGATATGAATTATTTAATAGTCGAGACGTCACTCTATATATAATAAAGGGAAATAATCAATTTAAGTTTTCAAAACTCAGTTTCTATTTTTAACACAATCAGAACTTAATTTTTTTGTGTGAGGAAACAATAAAAGTCCATCAAGCTAATAATTTTGGGTAAAATAAAGGATTCGAAACATTAGAATATTTTAAAATTTAGGCTCGAATAACTTTTGACGAAGGTATTGTATCAAAACTGTTTAAAAATTTATCTTTATTTCATTTTATTAACGAATATCCCAATTTCAGTACTTCATCAAATGCTATTCATCTTCCCAGAGCATATTTTATATTGTAATGAATATAATGAAAAATCATTCGTTTTCTTTTGCCCAATTTAATTTTTTTAAATCTTTTTCTTGGACTGGATTGGAACCCGAACTTGGGAATATTATTTCATTATGACATGTTTAACAGTTAAGACATCTATCACAGGACTAAATCAATATAAGTAGCGAGTAGCTGCGATAGTGGAGACACAATTAAAAAAGGCCAAGAAAATGCAAAAATTTCGATGTGAAAATGTGCCAATTTAGTTCATTTCCAAATTATTTTAAAATAAACTAGTCACTACAAAATTCGAGTTTTTTTTAAGAAAAAACAATCTCATGTTATATGAGCACTAGAATAGAAACTCAAAAGGATAAAAATGGCCACAATTTTTTAGCCTAAAAAATTTTATTTAAGAAAACTCTTCTCATAATGAAACTATTTTTCGTATTTATGTTTAGTTTCCTTCTAATAGGGGAATCATTTTTTATTATTGTATTATACACCTATCGCCCCATACACACGTTACTCGTTTTACACATTATCGATCATAGACTGTTTTTAAAATTAAAAATTACAAATTTTGACGTTGCTCAAATTTGTTTCAACTTGATTCTAAATCTAATAACACTTAAGATGTGCATATAAAAAATATTTTTATCATTCAAAGAAAAATTTTGTGTCTATGATTTTAAGCAACCGAAAGATGAAGTTCAAACTTAATTTCATTTGTCATAATTTCATGTTAAGAAAGATTGTTTACAGTCGTTTTCCTTTCATACGGCTTTTCCATAAAAATTAACTTTTCGGTTTGCCCCGATTTTGTAAGGAACCCATCTTCCGTGTGAAGCGGGAAACAGCAGGTAATATTATAGTTAGTGTTTTGAACAAATTTGAAAATTGCTTCTGTTTCTGAGCGCAATTATGCATCAACTCTGAAGGTGTCGATATAATTTTTTCCATTAATGTCATTGATAAACTTTTTGTGAAAACAGTGCTCTTTTTTATTATGTGAAAATGGCGCAAGTTTAAATTATGACATTACTTTTGCGCCACCTTGTACCTTGCTGCTGCCAATAACTTAATCGTATTACAATGACTTGGTTCAGCGAATTTACAAAAAGAATATTACATGTAATTTCTCGTTTTTTTGTTTAACTTTTTTCTTTATGCCGCTTTATGAGCAGCGATACATAGTGGTAACAATAATAATTGTTGTAATAATGAATTTTCATAATTTAGTGGGTGCATAATGCACCCTTTTTGATGGGTTTAAGGGTATTCAAGGAAAGGTATTATTAAGGTTGTATGTTTGCATCCTTTGCCATCACTGCATGTTTGGAAATCTATAAAATACTTGCTCAGAAATGCTCAATAATGTCATTATGAGGATTAACTTTAATGTCACTCATCATGTTACCGTTTCCCATTTGTTAATTTATATTATTTGGCGGAAAATAATGTTGCATGTGGCACAATGACAACAATAAGATGTTTGTGGAATAATAATAACGTTTTTGTCAAGAAAAGTTAATAAAAACTGTTATTAAATATTTAAAGATCATTAAGAGCAGATGCTTTATTTATCAGACTTTCATCTTAAAAAAGTTACTGTTGGAAAAAAATTCGATTAAATGAAATATCAATCAAAAAATTTGAATTTTCTCTTATAATTATAAGCCAAAAATGTTATTGCATTTGCATTTTTTTTTTTGAAATGAAATTGTGTTTTTCTGTTTAAAATCTTCCTACAATCAAATAACTTCCCTCTGGCAATTCTTTACCATTTCTCAGTCATAATTCTGCCCTTGTCACACTTCATGCGGCCACCCCATTTACTGTTACAATCATAATAATAAAATTTTTCTGGTCATGCCTTGCAAACAGCTGATGAGAAATATGGAAAGAGTACCAGATAAAGAAAAATAACTGCATCCCCAAACAAATTACTAACGCACTAACACGTGTGGTTAATTATTACCCAGCAAACACTCAGGCTTGATATTAAATTGAGAATGATTTCAAATCAAATTCTTTCTGCAACGATAAATGTTTGGAAATTATTTGAAATTAACTCAAAAGAATAGCATTACCAACAAAGAGAGAGGAAATTATTCTCAAATAGAAAAACACATTTTATTTTCGTTTTAGTTTCAAACGTATATTTCAAATGTATTTCAAATGTGGAATGCAATTTGATGTGACACATAAATTTTAAAATTTCTAATATTTTTCGAGTCTTACAACAGTCAATATATTGACAGCAGTAACAATAAATTTTTCACTTTAAACATCTTTCACTTTTCAGAATAACGCTTGATAACAAACTTAAAAAACCATCATTTATAAACTCAAACCTCTGCTTTGCTTTGCAAAAAGGTTTGAGAATTTTGCTTGATATCAAATGTTAAATATTACGAAGGTTGTGTTATTATTAACGCAACATGGGGAGAGCCTTAACAAGGGTTGGTAAAAGGAAATATTTGAAAATTTCTTATTGCTGTTGCGTTTGTAAAAAGTTATAAAGTTGAGTTGGGTTTAATTGTTATTGCGTAAGTGTGTGGTGTGTGTGCTTTTCCCTTAGGTAAATACAGTAATCCCTCGATTTATATCGGTTTTATTTACGAAAAATGAAGATATTAATGGAAAATGTGTAAAACGAGTTGAAAATTACTCATACTTTCAGTTGTATGTCATAGAATTTATAGATGAAAAATTTCATTCATTAAGGAACAACAAACTGAAATAAGAAAGGTGTCACAATTTGATTTGGCTACTATTTATGCAAATGGCGCCAAATGTCACTGTGCTTTGACATTTGTGTTATGGATATATCAACAAGCCATGGTGCGATACGCACCTCATGAACCGCGGAATTATTGTTACTGCTTATTTGACAAATTTAAGTTTGTTGTTTTAAGGCAGCGTAAGTTTTGTCGTCGTTCGTTGCTGCGAATTTTGGTGAAACATTTGAAAATGTTTCCTTGCAAGAGCCTTTTAAAATCTCGTGCTTACCACAAAAAATCGTAAACTTTGAAAGTCTTGAAAGCTAATTTTGAAGAAGAAATTACCAATCTTAAGCCGGTTGTTTTGCAAGCAACAATTCAAAATTATGCAATCAACTCGGGAAGTGGCTAGTTGAGCGATATATTTATTTCAAATTATCGTCATCAGTTTTACACTTTCAAATAATTCACTTTGGAGATGAGGACAAGTTTTTCTGTTCGTAAGAGTCTCGATTATATTTAAGGCTTGCATTGTCGATTCAGTCTTTATAAAATTCTTCGAAAATTTGCGCAGCCTTATTAAGGGAGCCAAATGCTTTCGACAGAGTGCTTGCCACAGATTCCGATATCTAAATTCTCTTCGTCTGCACCATGTTCATTTGAAATTTTATCAATGAAAATTTATTTGAGGTTGTTCATCCGTGAGGATTCAGCATCCACTCAACAGTAGGCCGGTCTCATTGACATCGACAATTTGCTGGCTATTTGTTTTAATTTTTGAGGAAAACTATTTGCACCTCCACTATTTTGCACAACTTTGATGTTATTAAGTTGTGCTTTTCTATTAAATTTCTCCAACCTCCACGCATTGCCACTAAAATGAAAATCGGCTAGATCTTTATTTTGAACATGGTCTGATCTTAGCTTGTTCAACAAATTTATCGCATTTCTTTGATTATCTTACGTAGTTGTTGGTATAATATTTTCTATTATCCACCATGTGAGTGCATTTTCCATTTTACCATACGCACTGGCCTTTTTTTTTAATTGTGACTTTAAAAGCAAACTATCCACAGACTCTGTTACACTCGCACGTACTTCAGAAGCACGTATTTTGCAGGTTGTCGTTGCACTGGCAACAATAATAAAAGCTTTTTCACAATCGTCATAATGTAAAATGTAAATCGAATGGCGATACCAATCGAAGTTAGAAGGAGTACAAAATTTTGCGACACTAACCGAAACAGCGTAAATCGAGGGATTGCTGTATATGAATTGTGGCTGCATTGGAAATTGTAATTTTACACTTAAAATGTCATTATTTCCATGCATCTCCATTTGTCTATTGTAGTTGCATATAATATTGTTGTTACACGTTTGGATAAAAAATTAAACGTTTCATTAATTTCATGATTTATTAATTGAAATGTCTTTGTATTACTATTGTTTTTGGCATTTGCGTTGAGAAACAAGATTTAATATCATGTTGAGTCTTTGTTTTAAATGTGCAATTGAATAATATGTATGTACGTACATACATCTTTGTAAATAAAACAAAAAGGGAAGCAGAATATTATGGGATTAAAATTCAATTGAAATGAAAGTCAATAGCGAATTTCCTTAATTTTTTCAAATACTATTTTTTTTTTAATTTTTTAAGGCAAAACATTTTTCAACTTTGAAATAAAGAAAACAATTTTTTTTCTTAGAAAATAGATAAATATTTGTTTCAAAATTATAAAATTGTTCTCGTACACAAATAACTGCACTTACAAGTGTGTGTACATATATGAGTGTATGCACATAAGTATGTATGAGTGTGTGTATGTATGCATTTCCGCCAACAAATTTTATCCATCTGTTTTCACTTTAACATATAAAACTAATATGCCTCTGATCAATATACTCGCACATCGGATGATGCCATTTTCTAATGATTTCAATTAAATAAGTTTTTACCCCCAACAGCTGCACAATTACTTCTTACATCAACTACATAAATTAATTGAACGAAAAGTGTTAATTAAGACGCAATTTCAGAAAAGTATACGAGAACAAACGAAAAATAAAAAGGGGGTCTTACCTAATGCAACAAAATAATTTATGATCGATTAACAATGATCGATGACATAAAAGAAATTCAAATTTAAGTGATACAATGAAAAGAATAAACTATAGAAAACATTTTCCATAACAAAACTTCCAGTGGAAGTATTTCAATATTAATTTTTTTGCTTTTCATTAAGTGGCAACAAAACTCACAAATTTCGAAATTAATTTTATCTTCTAGTTTTCAAAAATTATATCGGATATTCTCTCCAAACTACGACTAAATGATGTTAAATTTTTTTTTGGTTTTTATAAAAAAAATCTGAAAAATGCTCTTACAGTATTACGCCCAGCAAACCAATTTTCCGAAGAGATAATTGTCCACCTCATTTGCAACTGCTCGACATTAGATTCGTCGAGGTACAAATTTTCAACATATAAGCTGAATGACCAATTGCTGTTATGAGAGACAAACTTACACGTATAGAAGTTATTTCAATGTGGTGGAAGTAGTAACGTTCACTGGGTCCGGCACGGATATATTGACACCGAGCAGGTGATGTTGTGGTGCCACGAGAGAGCTTACCTTTCAGGACTACTTCCTAATATTTTTTCTCATTGTTTGAAATTCCTGCTTTTGATGTACATATTATCACTGACTTGGTTTAGTATTAACTTCTTGATAAATGCCTGCTTGCCATTATAGAGAAATCCTTCAGAGGATACTAGAGAGTTGGATTGCATAGTGTTATTATTGTTTTTGTTTACTACAAAAGCTCTTATAATAGACTAAACAAAAGTGAAGTGAAAGCTTTTATTGTAATTTATTGCAGCAATTCTATTTTTACTCTTTAGTTTTTTTTCCCTCTGGTTTCATGCTTTCATATTTTTTCCATAGTTTTACTTTTAAACCAACATTATGTAAAAACTACAAAATTATTATAGTTGATAATTAAAATTGCATTAATAAATAAGAAAAAGTCCTTAAGCTTTTACATAGAAGAAATAAATTGAAAATGAGAGGATTTAATTTTTTTGCCTCTGAAATAATCCTGTAACAAAAACAAAACTGGTTAACAAAAAATAACTATGAAAGCAATTAAAATTTTATATAATAATTAAAATAAAGAGTAATAAGACCCAGCAAACATGATAACAAGCACAATTCTCAAGCCTTTTTCAAAACAAGTCAGAGCTTTGAGTTTAACAGTTGGATTCGAGTTGATAAATTGTTTAGTATTTCTCAATTCGTTATCAATATTTGAATATTCTGAATATTTTATCAAAGACTTTTAAATCGAAAACTTTATTATTAACATTAACATTTTATTACATTTTATTTTATACGATTAAAAATAATTGTTATTGTTGTAGAAAAATTTCATACACATTTGTTGTTGTTAAAAAATCTAATTTGCGAGCAAAAATTTACTAATAAGTATTAAAAATTTTATAAAAATTTAGTAATAAGACTTAAAAAATTTATAAAATAAATTACAATACAGTGGGACAAGGTGTTACCAATTCAGTCATTTCCTGGCAAAATTTTTAATATTTTTTGTTCCATCTTGCAATTTAGCCATATTTTAGTCAGAAGAAAAGTCAAATTAGCTAGTTTTAAATTTTGAAACAATTTTCCATTTTTTTCGATATAAGACATTTTAGGGTAAGACTGAGTACGCGACATTCTTATTTTTATTATTTATTATTATCACACTTGTGTATACTGCACTAAGCGGTAGTGCAGTTACTACCTGACGCGATATTTTTTTAGTCGCGTCACGCAGCAATAACGCAAATCTCTGGACACAAGTACAATTGCTTTTTGGGCAGAAGTTTTTCAGTACAGAGATGCTGTTGAAAATAAAATGTTTTAAGAAATTTCTGAATTTGGTTTAAAGCCGATCTCTCTTTGAGAGGTTTTAGTGAATATTAGTCTAAAATAAGAAACAAGTCCCATCTAAGAAGAGTTAATTCGATTTTATCAGGAATTTGGAAGGAAACTACTTACAAATTATTATATCGCATATTTATTATTTGTATTATATAATTGCTTATAGATGCGGTGGTTGTTGCTACGACTAGAGAGCTCCTCAGAATTGCTCGGAACTTATAGTAGGTACACACCTATGACAAAAACTACAATGATGATCTCATACTTTTGTTTTTTAATAATAAAGAGTGCTTTAAAATGTAGACACAAATATATTTCTATTTTAATTTTCAAAGCGCTCTGATACTGCTCCGGGCAGCATAGGGCCCCTAACGCCAAACTATTTACTTTTTAACCCTTCGATGTTCGGTGCCATATGATACCCTAAGTGTAGCATAAAGGTCTGCCCAGACCCATGAAAATAACATTGGAAATATTTTTTTAGAAATAATTTTTATTTATTAATTTAATTCATTTAATATATGTACATTACAAAGAGCAATTGGGTTTGCAATTATGTAATTGCATAGAATGTTCGTTGAGGCATATAGGTCGATTACATCTGCTGCAGTTATATCGAATTTTACGTCGTTTTTTTTTTTTTTTTTTTTGAAGAAGAAGCGCAAAAATAGCATGATGAACGTTTTGAGGCTACTTGAGCATATATTTGTGGCTGTGCTGAAACTGATGTAGAAGGGGAAGAGTCCATTACCTAAAAACAGTGAAATAATTATATATAAATTAGTATATACGGAAACATACATACACATATCTATATAGATAGATTTTTGCACATACATACATATATATATATATATATATATATATATATATATATATATATATATATATATATATATATATATATATATATATATATGTAATATATATATATATATATAAATATATAAATATATATATATATATATATATATATATATATATATATATATATATATATATATATATATATATATATATATATATATATATATATATATATATGCATTTTTATACATTTATATAAAGTATACTCACATCGATATTAAAAAGATTCATTGCTTGCTTTATGTGAGCAAACCTCCATACTAATGGGTTAGTCGCCCGTTCCGTCATATGTGGAATGACCAGCTGGCTCGGCAATTCGATAACAAATGAGCGTCGTTTGTCACTTTGCTTTGCTGGACTCAACTCGTCGTAGATGATGAATGAGGCCAAACCGGCGACATCCAGCATATTGTAAAACATTGCCAGTGGCCAACGATTTTAAGAATATCCAGTCAACATTTGATCTATTGTGTCTACGCCCGCTTTAAACTTATTGTAGTCCAAAATGGATCGCTGTCATGACGGTAATGAACGGCGGACAACATGAGCACTGGCTTTTTCGGCTTTGCCATATAAGAACACAGAGCGATATTATTATTGTGGTAACAAAATATAGTGCTATTAACATCACGTTTATGGTCCAGCAATTCAGGGGGAATTAAGGTCTTGTTCTTCCTTATGGTACCCACGAACGCCACATTACGATGCATCAACAAGTTGTCAGCATAAACTGTCCTACCGCTCGACGACTCGTTCGATTTGATTCGTTTCTCGCTGGCCACCTGGTGGTTTTCCCATATACATTATACCTTTCAAAGGGTAATTTGAAACTGAGTCGCAAATCCACCAAATTTTTATGCCATATTTTGCGGGCTTACTCGGAATATATTGAGTAAACCGAGTACGCCCACGATATGGAAATAACTGCTCATCGATAGTTACTTGGCAGTCGGGTGTGTACGCTTTTTCTAAGTTGCCCATCAGCATTATGCAGATTTGCTTTGTTTTAACCTCCCTGCACGAGTGCTACCGTTATCAAAGCGGATGAAAGTAGTCAAGTGCTTAAATCGATTTAATGACATGGTGGCCTTATAAATTGGCATGTTATAGCTCGCCCACAATTCTTTTGCTGGCTGAGAATTTGCGTGAAACACACCAGCAAATAGTAGCATCCCAAAAAATGCATACATTTCGTTCTCGCTGGTCATTTTCCAAGCTCTCTGTTTGTTATTAGGATGCGTTTCGGTCCATACTCTAAAAGCTTCAACGGCTTTTCTATTAGTTTCCCGCACAATAATACTAACGATTTCGGGGGACAACAACGACTTCAAGATAGCTCCATGATTCGGTGTCCCTCGGATGTCCCTCGAAATAGCCCTTTGCGGGTAAAAGTTGCCACATTATGAGAGCGAGGCCTACCAGATGGTGGTGGATTTGAATTCCATATCTTACCGTCTTTTGAGCGATACGTATGATCTTGAATGCTGGATGTGCTGGCTGATGAAGTTTTGGATGGAGCTTGAAGTGAAACGGCGGCCACAGTTTCTGTATACAAATCCTCAACGTCATCATGCCTATCATCAACGAACTCTAGTTCAATTTCCTCTTCAATGTCGGATGCCTCATCAAAATTTTTATCATTTTCTGGAAGATAGTCATTACCTCCTAATAAGTCATCACCAGTCTCGAATGGATCGAGCTCCTGTCCCATTAGTTGCTCAACTTGAGCCTCAAGTCGCTTCCGTTCTTCAGGACTAACATTTCCTGCACTTCATTTATGAAGCAAACGAATCATCATATCATCTTCATAGATGCCTTCTTGCTCCATTTTACTGAAATAATAACTCGCACTAAAGACTTTAAAAACACGTGTTCACTCTGAATTCTAAGCATCAACTAAAATATGTGATCTCTCCCTCTGCCGTTGTAAAAGTTTTATTGTTTTCTTATAACGGTGATACAAATAACATGAAATTTTTTTTGGGTCTGCTCAGACCCATGTGTGCTTAACTGGCGAAAGTACTTAAAATTGGGTTTTTCACCACAAATACAATAAAATTTTTAATTTTACCGTTTCATTGCGTTTGGCACAATATATTTGAGGAAGTCGTGGACTGGGGTAGCTCAGCAATTAAAAAAAAAAAACATAATGCATGCATTTTAAAATCGATTTGGTCTGGCCAGACCCATATGAACATCGAAGGGTTCATTCCTTGAGAAAAGAAAAACTTCCCTATTTGTTGTAAAAATGGGAATTTGATTTGCCTCTACTATTTTTATTTAATACCCAGGATTTTTTTACATTCAAGATCGTTTAGCCAGTTTTAGATTTTTATTCCTATATTTAAGCATTATCTTAAATAATTAATATTGAAATTTATTATTTTAGATATGCTGCCCGCCCCACCAGTTGATTAAACAATTACAGTTTGAAAAATTTATTGAAATAAAATGTCGGCATATCAAATGTCGCAAAAAACAGTATTTTTGCCATTATCGATTAATTATTTCTGACAACTCTACTAGGATATATTAAATAATGTTTGATTTAGAAATAGGCTTTCATTAAATTTCTTGAATTGGTTTTAGGCATTTGAGAGGAGCTGAGGGACAGCAAATGGTATAGAAATGACCATCCCAGTAGTACTTAACTAAAATATAATATTAGAATTTCATTGAAATATTACATATTTATGCACATACAATTTGATTTTTCGATATATTTTTTTTAAATCGCAACATAACTTTTATTAAAGCTTGAAGAAAATATTATTTTTTTTTATTTTATAAGAATGTATAATATTTAAAAATGTAAAAAGAACTCAAAAGTATTTCTTATGTATACAATTAGTTAAATATTGTATGATTTTGTTCGTACTGAATAACTAATAAACAAAATTTATTCTCCCAATTTTTCAATATTTTTGGTATTTGTTTTGGATTTTATTTCCATTAGATCTCGAAAGCTCTATCTCCATATCAAAATAATAGACTAGCTTACGATCCAAAACAACAACAACAACAAAAAAATAATAATAATAGTAATAACAACGACAATGAAAAATTAAACTGCTGCTCTCTAATAAATATTTAAAATTTAAAGCTTTTTCATACAAATAATTTTCCCAAACAAATGTGCTTTTTCTATTTCGCATTTTAATTCTATCTTACAACATACTTAATATTGAAATTTATTATTTGGGATATTCTCCCCAACTAATCGTTTGAAACAATTAGAGCTTTTGCGAAATGCATTGAACAAATTAAAAAATTTATTGTTTGTTGCGGCTTTAATTCTTCATATGTCGACATTTCATTGGTTGCTAAAACCAAATCGTAATTCATAGGCAATATTGAATTCTCATATTGTATTTGATTTATGTGGCATAAACATCCGAGGTTGAATGTTTTAAAACTGCTTAAACTTCACTGACGATTTGGTTTTACCAACCAATGAAATGTCGGCATATGAAGAGCTAAAGCCACAACAAACAATAAAAATTTGTTTCTATCTTACAACACATAAACAACATATGGTTGATATGCAAGGTGGCGCAAAAATAATATCATGTCGAGTAATTGTTACATTTGGCAGACATTTTTTTATAAATGGAAAAAGAAAGTTCTGTATACCTACATCATGAATGTGAAATGCATAAACAGCCAATTAAAATTTTGGCTTTACTCTTGCCCCACTCTGTATTAACTATTGCTTACATTACTTGATTAAAAAAGTATTATTTAATGAAAATCGCCCAAGTTCAGTTCTATTATGCAGGGATGCTGAAAAACTATAGATTTCGTAAATCAGCTGCTCCGATAACTAGAAATGCCGTGTAATCATATCCATATTTTGACTCTATCTAGTAATATGGAGATGTATGTGTGTATATATTAGATATTGTAGCGCCAACTAGAGAACTGTAAATTCGTTAGATTTATAAAAAAATATAATTAAGCTTAAAGCCCACAATAAATTCCATACTAAACAACGACAACACTTTATGAAACACTAACTGCGTTATTCATAAAAATTATTGTATGTTTATTAAGCGCTTATTTGACAAATTTCTATGGGATATTTGTCAAATTAATCTTTAACAAACATAAAATATTTTTTTATGCATAAGGCCGTTACTTTATAGTGTATAAATTTTACTTATTTGCGTTTTGTCAATAAACACATTAATTTGTCAAGTAAACTTTGAATACTAGGTAAAGTTAGAAAAATAAAGAATTCGTTTATGTTTAAATTTAAAAAAAATTAATATTACGTGTTCGTGGTTTTTATCAAAAGCGCACGTTGAAAAAAAATCCATACAAAAACACGTTTCAGTGTACAGGAATGTTGCTAATGTAATACCCATTTCCCAAAAAGGGGAGATTATTTTTAACTTCTGACTTGTGAGGTATATAGAGTCTGTTTTACGGGTGCCATAAAACTTTTCTCGCAGAAATTGTGACATTCTATTCCCCATTTTGGTGAAAGTAAGGTGGTGGCTAAAGATATTTCTCAGAGATCGCACTATACGAGTTGTTACAGATGGGATCTCATCACGGGTACACCTCAAGGCTGTATAAGCCTATGTCTTATTTTTTCTTAAAGACCTTCTATGACAAACTCCCAATCTACTGTTCTGCGGATAACAGCAGCATTGGCCATTTATATTAATTTCGCAGTAGGCCAATCTTGTCGGAGATAGAGGTCATGACGCAGAATATAATCGTTTGTTTGTTTGATGTGGCCTCCACTTTTTTATAAATAACAGGAAAAAGACCAGCTCTGAAAATATCTATCTATACTATATATCTACATAATTAATGTCAAAGCATAATGACATTTGTCGTCATCTGATTATTGTAGGATAAATTTTCATAAGGTTTTTTAATTAAGAAAGGATCGATCATGTGGCAATATTCCAACAGAAAGAAATATATCATTTTCGAATATAGATCACAAAATATATTCGAAATTAAAAAAAAAAAGATTGACAGATAAAGAAATGCGGTGTTCACAGCGGAATGGCTGCAATTATGTGTTGCCTTGTAAGCCATTGTACTTTTCCAGTTGTTATAGTACCAACAATAAAAAAGTACTATCTATAGTAAGTAATAGTAAATAATAGTTCTCGATAACCATCCCACAATTGCCAATATATTGATGTCGACTTGGTGTCATGTCTACGTCGACAATCATAATACGGGCAATTTTCAAACACAAAACTGTATGGCTTCTCTTCAGAAACACCCGGAGTCTACGGCAGGAATCGAACCTGCGACCTTCGGACTACTAGTCTAGTACACTTATTACGAAGGCACCATACGTGTACACCAGCTAACAAAGCTCTGTTATTCACTTAGTGGGAGAAGAAATATTGGCAAAAGGATCAGCTCCACATTAAGTACCATAGAGAAGAGAGGCGAAAAAAATAGTTGTAAAAAGTAACTGAGAAACTAGGTAAAATATTATTTTTGTTTGTTCATATATGAAAAATTTAGTTTATCACTTGCTAATCAAAAATGGAAAAAAGAACTGAAAAAAGGTATTTTCGTATTTCAAGTGAAGAGATCGTAGAAGAAGAATCATATAAAAAGTTTTTAAAAAATTTGACAAATTTCAAAAATTGGC
The DNA here is from genome assembly GCA_963681545.1 of Germaria angustata. NCBI lineage: Eukaryota > Metazoa > Arthropoda > Insecta > Diptera > Tachinidae > Germaria > Germaria angustata. Next base: position 84,051,991 of record OY813001.1, on the reverse strand, counting down.
TTGATATATTAATATATGCGTTACGAACTGAGATATTTTGAGATGGTGCGAAAAAACTAGTTGACACAATAAGTAGTGCTCATATTAACATTTTAAGAAACAATTTTTAAAGCTGGTTAATTATTTTTTAAAAAGTTTTTATATTCAACTTTTTAGAAATCATTATTGAAGTCTTTATGAATACTAGGTAAAGTTAGAAAAGTAAGTTATAGTACCAACAATAAAAAAGTACTATCTATAGTAAGTAATAGTAAATAATAGTTCTCGATAACCATCCCACAATTGCCAATATATTGATGTCGACTTGGTGTCATGTCTACGTCGACAATCATAATACGGGCAATTTTCAAACACAAAACTGTATGGCTTCTCTTCAGAAACACCCGGAGTCTACGGCAGGAATCGAACCTGCGACCTTCGGACTACTAGTCTAGTACACTTATTACGAAGGCACCATACGTGTACACCAGCTAACAAAGCTCTGTTATTCACTTAGTGGGAGAAGAAATATTGGCAAAAGGATCAGCTCCACATTAAGTACCATAGAGAAGAGAGGCGAAAAAAATAGTTGTAAAAAGTAACTGAGAAACTAGGTAAAATATTATTTTTGTTTGTTCATATATGAAAAATTTAGTTTATCACTTGCTAATCAAAAATGGAAAAAAGAACTGAAAAAAGGTATTTTCGTATTTCAAGTGAAGAGATCGTAGAAGAAGAATCATATAAAAAGTTTTTAAAAAATTTGACAAATTTCAAAAATTGGCTTGATATATTAATATATGCGTTACGAACTGAGATATTTTGAGATGGTGCGAAAAAACTAGTTGACACAATAAGTAGTGCTCATATTAACATTTTAAGAAACAATTTTTAAAGCTGGTTAATTATTTTTTAAAAAGTTTTTATATTCAACTTTTTAGAAATCATTATTGAAGTCTTTATGGGAGGTACCATTCTCCCTGCTCTTTTCACATATTGATCAAAATGCGACCATTTTGTAAAATATAATAGAAATTGGGTGAAAAAGTCGTTTTATATAATAACATATTAACGAAGTCGGCTGAGAACCAAACCAGTCTATACCCTCTCATATATGCATACTTAAAAAAGTTTTTCGCCCCTCACTTTCTCCAGTTTGTTTCCTTAAAAATTAAGATACACACACTCATTTTTGCTCATAGGTAGAAAAAATTTTTTTTTCATATATGAGAATGAAAAAGTTATAAATTCTTTGTGGTATGTCGTTTATGAGAAATATCAAAAATGTTGATAATTTACACTCAGTTTGAAAATCTTCGAACCCTGTAAAAACCTCTTCACATTCACACATAACTGTTAAAAAAATTAAAGGTTGTAATTAAGTTAAAAAAATGGGTTGTGTTTGCTAATTAAATTCAAATCTATACAGTAATCCCACGATTTACGTCGTGATTGGTTCCGAAAAATGACGACGTTAATCGAAACGACGTAAATCGAAATTAAAATTACCCATATGTACACATGTACCATAGAAGGTTATGTTTATTGAAAAATAACTTAAAATATACATATAATTCAGTATTATGTTATACATACATAAATTTTGCAGTTTATAAATTTATTTTATAAACGAATAACAAAACATAAATAAATAAAAAATAAAAATAAAGAATTAAGTAAGTTAATACCTAAAAATGCAAGCAAAAATTAAATTTCTAAATTAATTACAAAACTTAAAAAAATGTAAGACAATAAAAAGAAAACAATTCAATAAAAATTCGATAATTCAATACTTAAAGGAATATGTGTATGTATAGTAAATGCACATATGTATACCAATTAAAGTACATTAATCATTTGACGAACTTTCAGTAAGAATTTCAGATACTAACATTTCGATGTCATCGACAGAACTCCTACTTCTGTCGCTTACAACAGGTGTTTCTGATGCAATAGGTTTAAAGAATGTATCAATTCGCTTCTGAGATAATGACAATTTTTTCTGTTCATACAAATCACGGTAATATTTAAGGCTCGCATTTATTGTTCTCTTTGTCGATTCAACTCTTTCTTCATCTTTATCAAACTCTTCGAAAATTTGCATAGCCTTATTAATGCAGCCAAAGGCTTCTGGAAGTTTTGCCAATGGAATTTGAGAATCCTGTTCACAAGCCTCGACATCTAAAGTCTCTTCCTCTATATCATGTTGATTTGTCAATTCAAATAGCTCTGAGTTTGTTAGTGGTTCACCCTCCAAGTTTAAATGATCAGCAATATCAGAATCTTCATCTTCATCTATCTTTAAGATTTTCATAACTTCCATCTTCAGTTGTGTATTCAGGCAATACGTTTTTCCATGCATTTCTCATCGTCGATGCGCAAACCTCTTCCCAACTTTTTTTTATATTGTCAATTGCTTGCATTATATCATATTTTTTCCAAAATTGTCTGACAACGTCGTTACTTTTATCGTTTTGGTCTGATTGTTTGTCGATTGCATCAATAAGGTTATTCAAACTTCGTCGTAAATAGTATTTCTTGAATGCGGCAATAACGCCCTGGTCCATTGGTTGAATAAGAGATGTCGTATTTGGAGGTAAAAACACGATTTTAATATTATCATTCATGTTATTCAAACTGATGGCGTGGCCCGGAGCATTATCAACTACAAGCAGTGCTTTAGGGGACAAATTATTTGTTTCGAAATATTTCTTAATTTCATCGCAAAAGTGTATCTCAAACCAGTCGGTAAACAGCTTAGAAGTGATCCAAGCTTTTTTGTTAGACATCCAAATGGCAGGAAGATTTTCTTTCGAAACGTTTTTTATAGCCCTTGGTGTTTCGGATTTATATACTAATAAGGGCTTAATCTTAAAGTCTCCTGCAGCATTACCACCGAGCAAAATCGTAAGCCTATCCTTCGAAACCTTTTGTTCGGCTGCAAATCTTTCCTCTTTCGATATAAATGTTCTTCCTGGCATTCGTTTCCAGAATAGCCCGGTCTCGTCGACATTGAAAATTTGCTGAGGGGTGTATCCACCTTCATTAATTATTTGTTTTAACTTTTGAGGAAAACTTTTAGCTGCTTCACTGTCTGCACTTGCAGATTCTCCGACAACTTTTGTCATGAAGCTTTGCTCTTTTTTAAATTTTTCTAACCATCCTCCACTGGCGTTGAAACAAAAACCGGCTTGATCTTCGTTAAGAACAGAGTTAGATTTTAGATCGTTAAACAAACTTATCGCCTTTTTTTAATAACTAAAGTAGAAAGAGGAATATTTTTTTCGCTTAAGTCCTTTATCCACAATATTAATGCATTTTCCATTTTTTCAATCAGTGCTGGCCTTCTTTTAGTTGTGGTTTCAAGAGAATAAGCCCCAGCCGCTGTTGCGCTTGCACGGATTTCAGCCGCATTTTTTATAATCGTTCTTATTGTAGTCTGTGGAAGTTGCATTGTGCTGGCAATAATAAAAGCTTTTTCACCGTTGTCATAACGACGAATGACCTCTATTTTTGTTTTTAATGAGATTGCATTTCGCTTCTTTTTTATTTGAGATAATGAAACTCTATTTTTGGAGCTCATAATTGACTCTATTGCGTCTAACAAGTAAAACAGCAATGCATTCATCTACATATATGAACTGATTTGAATAGCTATGTACACACATATGAAAATATAAAACAAGCACTTTACATAACTAAAAACGGGGATTTCCCGAATTTTGGTTTATGGAGGTACATACATATGTATGTATGTTTATGTAAACAACTGAGGCGACGTAAATCGAAACGGCGACGCAAATCGAAATTAGAAGGAACAAAAAACTTGGCGACGCAAATCGAAAAAGCGTAAATCGAGACAACGTAAACCGCGGGATTACTGTATTCGCCTTTAAGTATCTGGTGTTGCCATATCATCGAAATTAAATTGCTGAGAACTCGCTAAAATATTATTGGGAATTTTTGCTTTTTAAATGAAATAATTTTAGTTAAATAATGAATGTAACAAATACTTGGAAGCCTTTGAAACATTTACATATATTTGGGTTAAGCTCGTAAGTGAAATATTTCACAACATCTTATATTGACTCCAAGTATTAAGAATCGGCAAAACTAGATTAGTTATTGTGCTGAGTTGAAAGATATAGTTTAAGTGTTTTTAATTAAATTTTTTAGAGCACAATGCTCTCAAGCTCTGCAGTAAATTTTGTATCATTCCATATATCCTTCATTTAAGAAATTAAATGAAAATCGGCAATTTTTTTAATTGCACTTATGCTATTAATTATTATCTCATTTGTATCCTTTATTTAAGAAAGACGCCATTAAGCTTTATGAGAAATTTTGATTGATTTAGTGCAAGGTGACATGAACATAATGGGAATCTTTAATTTAGGAATTTAAATTTTTTCATAGCCATAGTACGACAAATATCGGCAATAATTTCTATAATATTAATACCAAACTGTGTTAAAAATTACGTTTCGTTTAATGCATGGATGGCAGTTATTGTTCACACATGCTTATTTAAAAAAATTATTTCCTACATTTACGATAAGACACGTATTAGACAAAAATTGAGCAGTGTTCCTGAAATATTCTCTACAAAATTTCACTCCATTCGTTGCAGAATGGCGGAAAACTTTTTAACTTCGTTTTTCGTAATTTATTTCTGCCTGCGTAAAAATTTCGTTTATCTTATTCATAAAAAAAACTCAGTATTAGGCCTGGTTTGCCGCAGAAAATGAATTTTTATGAATTTTTTGCATGTTCTTTATTTTTTAAATGCATAATAAAATGCTGAAATAAATAGTATTTCTTTTTTATTACGTTCTGTTTTGGTAAAATTATTTTTCGCCATTTTTTTATGATTGTTTTTTTTTTTTTTTCTTTTTAAGGCCACTCTTTGGGCTTCAGTTCAAATTCCGTTTCACTGTTTCGTTAGCAAATCTGAAAATTATTTTAATCTCAGAATAGCTGGGTTTTTTGTGGCCTGTATACTTCTCCCTATATGGCACAAATATGGCAATATTTCTTGCAATTTGCTAAATGTGTTATCAAAGCAGGTTGCTGTTTTCTAGAGAAGGGAAGGCTCAAATTTCATATTGTGTATAAAATGAATCTTCCGTGAGTGTTAAAAATTTAGATATGCTTAGCAATATTCAAGGAATCACTAAAATCTTCATCTTCATCACTAAAGTAATCATTTATATTTCATTTTATTCAAATTCACAAGTGAATATATAAACATTAATGTTCAAAAACATGCATGAGTATGTGTCACTTTGGCCGGTTAAACCATTAAATGATAGAAAGATTAAATATACAACTCAGAAAGTAAATACGTGGACCAAAGTTATTTGAATCTCTAATCTCAAAACCAAAAAAAAAAAAAACGCCTTTAGTTGTCAGCTGACCTGGTTCACAGAAAATACATCGATGCTTACCAGAATACCAAAATTATTAGTCAACCGCGAATATATATTTATATTATTCGGAACTTCCTAAATTTGTTTCCTTAATATTTAATGAATGAGCTCCACGGAGATTAAATTTTAAATGATTTTTTTCCGATATTTCGTGTCTATTTCTATGTCTGGAAGTACACATGTTTTAAAACACTAAGTACATAAAAAGTTAAAAAAAAAATGATGATTAATACTAATTCTTGCGAGTAAAAATTTTCGATTCATACCAAGTTTCTTAATACCATGTTTTTAGGCGTTTTTGATATTCTTCTACAGATGTTGTTATTATTTGTTTTTGAATTTACCAGCAATATATTACCAAAAAACGTGGAATAACATTTTTTAACAAATTTTTATATAATTATATGTTTTAGAAAGACAACCTAATGCGTTCTGTTAAAAATAAAAAAATGAATAAACAGACAGTTTTATTATAACAGCGCAAAAATATGCCACTTTTTAAGCTCAGTTGATCGTAATTCCGACCTTTTTTTGGACCTTTCTTTCGGAAGTTAAGATTTATATCTTTCAGACAAGTGGAAAAAAAATTTAAATATTTTTAGAGGCAAGAAAGTTATGATATCTTTAGTTGCAATTACAGGAATACCGTTATTTGGCGAATCAAAATGGATAACGACGTGCTCGGGGAAAATTACTTCTATGGACTACGACAAATGAGAATTAGTATATGAGAACCCCAACTTATTTTTTCGTTCAATAATCAATAATAGTATAATTATCAATAGAAATTATCTAAATTTATAAAATAACAAGGCAAATGGCAACAATAAGTTTTTTGGAGTGGTGCGAACTAAACATTTTTAGGGTGCAAATCTCGATGTCAGAAAAAGACTTACGCAAAGAAGAAATAGTCACTCGCTTTCATTCGACAAAGCGTCCCAACGATGAGGCTTATTGCCTGTGACTTTTTGAATTTCCCACTTCCTTTTTGAATTCCCCACTTCGACAACTGCAATATGGACGAAGCATGGATCCACCACAACACACCAGAGACCACACAGCACACGTAACAGTAGGTTTATCCGTATGAATCGACGCCACGAATTAGGATACGAATCGCTCCCTCATCTGCCATGTTTTCCGCATTTACCTCCAAGTGACTTTGTCTTGTTTCCAAGCCTAACAAATGGCTCGGCACCTGATGACCTCGACAAATTTCATTTTTTTTTTTTTTTTTAAATAATAAAAATATTAGAGAAACGTTGAACGAAGTGTATAGACCTCAACGTACTGTGTCTCATTCTAAAAGCCAAGAAATGAACATAGAAGGGTAGATATATTTTCTTGTTGTTCACTTAACCTTAAAAATATAACGTTGTATGTTTCCATTTTGATTTTTTAATTTTCTTTTTAATGTTTCTGTAGATTTTCATGTTAATACAAGTATTAGCTTGGCGAACGCTTACTTACATATACATACATATGTGACATATGTAAATGATTTTGACATTTGTGTTCGCATACGTTTTTATTCGAATTCAGTTTCGTTCGAGTTATCGTGCCAGTCGTTTTAAGTGGGAATAGCTGTTTGTCGTTTAGAATGTTTGCGACCGAAAATGTACGAACATTACATCCTATTGAAGTTTAAAAATTTAAGCTGAATATTGTACCTAATTCGACTTGAGTTCTAGTCCTTAAGCAAGAAGTAAGATGGTGTAGCGACTGTTGAAGACAATACTGTTCCGTTCTGCTAGTGTAATAATTGGTTTTTCCCTACATCTTTTTTAATAAAAAACTATTAGCCTGAATTGTCAGCTTAGCCAAACATTAAATAAAAATTAGGTAAAATAATTAATTGTTCACAATATAATTATTTTTCATGGAAATTTAAAGAAAATTTACCATTTTGATCAAAAAAGTGATTTGAGTTTAGTTGCAATTGAAATTTGCTTTTAAAATAAGCAAATCATTTTTACTTCGTTATGAAAATGTCATTAAAATTTCGACAAAAATAACGAATCTAAATTTAACTCAGCAACATTTAAAAAATTAAAATAAAAACGCAATGTTTTAGCTAAATTTTTGGAAATATATTATTCTGGATTCTTTTTAATACCGAGAAAAGTTCAAACATCTATAATTTTTTTAATAAATTTGATAATTGTGATATTATTTCTTAAATATTGCCATATTTACATGAAGACTGAATATTATGTTTGTGCTGAACACAAAATATGGCTCTTAGCGATATATACTGAATAGCCAGTAACTGAGTGAAATGTTTGAATCCGATGACCAGGAAAACAAATGCAAAACTTATCCAGTGATCTGTGAACCCCATATTGGATTCTCATGGAGGTTTTTTTATTATTGTATGCCGCAAAAGTAACAGCCTTCAAACTCGCTTTGCATTTTCAAAATCTATTTTTAAATGTTTTATAAGCCCAGTAGTTCGCGTGACCAACACCTGGTAATGGGATTAAAAAGAGATTTAGCTAAAAGTTAAATTTGAAATAAATTTAAAAAAACACATTAATTTTTCATTTGACTTTTTTCTACAAAGACCATTATAACTGGCAGCAATGTCACCTTTTCAAGCCACTTACTTGCTGAACTTTTGCAATCAGTCCATCTGTAGTTAAATGACAAGAGGGGACAATATCCCCTTTTGTTGTACAGGTAACTACATATGTGCATAAAGAATATTTTAGCCAATTGGCTTAAGCAACACAAACACCAGTAATTGCTAAATGGCATCTATCGTACGCCCACCCAAAGGTCAATACTACATGTTTATACACTCTCCAACTGCTTAAGAAGATTATTAAGGCTTCATTAATTTATCCATTTTACCTTTTGCTGGACAAAGTGAGTGCCAACATTGAGTTCTAAGCGAAAAGCAAAAAGAGAAACGGAAAATTAAAATAGATCCATTGAATTTATATTTAAATACATGTACATGCACATACATACAAAAATACTTACTCGTATACAGTATAACCAGCCCTGCGATATAACGAAAGGTTATATAAATTTAAAACCAAAGCATTTATATAGAAACTACATATAAAATTTTCTACACCATTTACTAAATAAAAAGGTACGAGTAGCATTATTTTTAATATCTTGTATTTAGACTAAACTATTTAATTTTATAAATTTATTGATTTTTGTTTATTTTAGCAAAAGCAGGCAGGCGCCTACTAATATATGAAATAAAAAAATCGTAGGCTTTTTGTTTAAATTTATTCGCAGTGTATTGAAGCTTTTCATTTTTTTCAAAGGTTTGAAAAATAGGCATCTACCAATTATTTTCGCAATTAACAATGATTGTTTTTACTTCAACAAAACCTTGAAAAATATATTAAGGTATATTTGTATATAGCAAATTTGGTAATAAACTAGAATTATTAACTGATCTTCATCAAAGTTGATTTTTTCAAAATAATAAAGTTCTAACGATTGAATCTGGTGGAGAGCACAAAAACCATACATATCTATCGCCGTTTTAAAAGTTTGCATCTGAGATTTGTTTTAGGGGGACATAAGTTCCTTCCCCCCTTTTTTTTTGCATATAGTTATAATGAGTTGGTATTTGCCATCTCGCAGCCGATACCTTTTAGTACTTTTATGTAAAATAGCACGACAAACCTTTTTGTGGAACATTTTAACCCTCTAATTCTTCGTAGTATGATTCTTTTTCAAGAGGGACTCGGCGGCTCTCTAACGGATTGCAGTGTTCTAATAAAATATTTGTCAAATAACTTTATTATAGATCCAAAGAAAAGTTTTTTATATTATCAAAACTCAAAATGCGCTTAAGAGTTAATTTCGTGCGTATACATAAAAGGTACTAAAATATCCTACATATCCTATATCCTAGTTTATTATTTTATATTAAACATATCTTACACAAAATTTTGATATAAGTCACCGTACAAGTGAGTATACATAATTTTTATTAACAAAAAAAAGAAAACAAATTTCTCCTAGTCGTTACATTTTTCTTTTAGCAACGTTAATGCCTGATTCAAGCAGATGAGCTTTTCAAATATTTCTGATTTATTTTTAGACAGGCTTAACTTTGGTACTTGTGTATTTAGATGCTCTTCCGAAATTAGTATCGGTTTTGGATACACAATACACCATCTATTAGAGTCAGTCTGTTGCAGCTTCTTAAACAGCTTTTTTCAACTAAATCGAATTAATTTCATTAATAAATGTTTTAAAAATTTTTAAATATTTTATTATTGTAATATTAAGTGATTTAAAAAATATTACTAAATATACTACTATAGTAGTAGTGATTAGAAAAATAGTATTAAATTTAGTAACTTAGTAGTAGTAAATTTTGAGATCAAAAATCTTTAAAAATTGTTTTTGCTGATCTACAACTTCTTTGACGTAGTGATGTTGGCCATTTGTTTACCATATCAAAGGTCTTTAATTTGAGTACCAAACGATGTAGGGACATCGAACTTCCTCTTTATCTGCTGAGAAAAGGGTCCATCCGTGCCATGCTGCCCATCTTTGGCGCTACATGACCAATGACTGATCAATAACAAATGGAGTTGGATGACACCGCCAGAGTAAAGTGGCCGCCATGCATTTTCAACTGTGACTGAGCCATTGATAATTTTTTAAAGTAGTAATTTAGTACTAAATCTACTACATATTTGTTTCTTAACTCAACAACTCTATTCTTTGTTAAATTTTTATGTTTAAAATTCATGTTAACAAGATTTATTTATTTTCTACCATTATTTCTTTCTTAGCCAAGTGCAACTAATCAGTTTGCCTTTCACGTCTCATTTGCTTAGTACAATTTTCACATGGTTGTGTGGTTGTGTTCGTTTTCCTGTCTTTCATTTTCTAAGCTGAAAATTATATTAGAAAAAACATACATATCCATACGTATATATGTATGTATATGCCTGCGTGGTATGTATGATGATTGGGCGTGTGTGTTCATTTGCGTTTATTTGGCTTAAGTCTAGTTGATTCTATTGTTGTATTCTTGCATTCAATAATTAAATCCTTTTATTGCATCGACTTCATTCATCTATTCATGTCAATAATGATATTCATCATTCAAGTCTCATAGTCTGAGTTTGGTATTTTTTTATATTTTGTGTCAAGACGTGACTGCTTGATTTCATTTTATCTGACTGCCTGCTTTTAGTATAAAACAACATTCACTCAATTGGAAGTTGTTATTGTTTATTAATTTTGTTTCTTTTTTCAAAAAAAATTCTGTCTAGCAAAGAAAGGCTGTCAGTTAGTATAAGACTCGTTTAAGAAAATATTATTAAGAAAGGAAATAATTTATTGTGATAATTTCCCTTCTGGAATTTTGTAAATTTAATTAATTAATTTCATTATAAATTTTATTAGAGCTTCATTTAATAAAATTAGAGTGGTTGAAGTTCTATAAACATTCTTCAAGGATTAAAGATCTTATATTCAGATTAAACATTTTTGCACTAATTAGTGTTGCTATGTTTCGTTAAGTTTTGTAAAATTGAAATATTGTTAGTTTTTAAATTTTATATATTCATAAAGCCTTAAATAAATAAATTGGTGGTGAAAGGAAAATCTCATTACGCTTAGCAAAGTTTCGTTAAGTGAAAACTAAATGTTTAAATATTATGTTTCTTGCCGCAAAAATTAGTTGAATAATTTTTTCTACATCACTAACAGAGAGAGATTAGATTTCGTTAAATTTGTAAAAGTTTTCCTTAAATGGAAATAAATTATTACTTGACTTTTTTATGCACTTAATACAAATATATAAGCACTTAAATTTAAACTTCGTTAAGTGTGAATAGGTATTATTGCCAGATCGTTTAAAAGACTTTCCAAAGGCACCAATGAAATGTGGGACTAGAGTTTCGTCAAGTTATCACAAGCTGTGCAAGATTAAGTTAAATTATTATGAATAGTAGTAACGTGTACAATACATCGTTCATTTGAAATGATATGAGTAATTTGTTTCAAAAAAATCTTTCGTTAAATTAAAAAAAAATATTTCATCGAATACCTTTATTTGAATATGGAACATTATTAAGTGCTTAATTATTTCGTTAAGTTCAAGCTTAGCCTTTATAGTAGTTTTCGAAAACTTCCTTGACCAATAAGTGCCGAACATCTTATTTAAAGTAAATAAAAACTCTTTTATGCAAGTTTGTTGCGGAAACAAAGTTTCGTTAAGTTTTCAACAATTTTATTGATCAAAAAACTGTATTATTTTATTAGTTGGATGATATTGTGAAATTCATTTAAATGTTTATTTCGTTATTGACAATTTTCGTTAAGGGTTTTAAACTTTCGTTAAGCTGAAACGAAAACTCGATAATATATTATATGATATGTGGCATGGCTAAGTCATACGTAGCGAAAATGCAGTTTCGTTAAGTAGAAATATTTTAAATTTTTCACACAGTTTTCTTTTTAATTGTAAAAATGGTTCAAATATTATTCTAAAATGTCAAGCAGCAAATACACATCTAGTTTTTTTTAATAAAAATAATTTGTTAAGCAAAAATATCGGTTAAATATGCTTTTAAACCAACTGAATATATAAATTTTTCTGTTGTAAGTTTCGTTGAGTTATAAAAATCCTCTGCCCATATAAATTTCATATAGATCTTGTGTGTTTGTGAAGTAAAGCTTTGATTATAAATCACTTTTCTTTGTTAATTTATATCTTTCAACTGGACCTTTTTTGTTTTGTGCAAATTGAACTCAAAAATTTTTAGCCAAAATTGCTGTGAATCATAATGAGAAACTAAAATTTCTTCCGGGTGAAAGAAACTAAAGAAATTTTTTAACGAAGAACCGTAAAAAGATTTATGAACTTTGGTGTGTTAATGACCTTTTTTTAACTCCAAATATGAAAAAAGTTGCAGGATTTGGCTCGTGTTGAAGAGAAGAATGGTAAAATTCATCAAGACAGCATCAGCATTGGAACTCGTGCTCAAAACCAGGAAAACACAATTTAAAATCAAATTTAATGGATTTTTTGTTTGATGTGTTGTAACACATCACACCGGTAGAACAATCATCATTATTACAAGGAATACATGAATAGCAAATGGTTTTTCCGCTTTTTGAATTCCAACAGAAAAAAAAACTTAACGTAAGAATGCCATGCTCTTATCTACTAAAACTGCTGATGCTGAGTTACTGCTGCTAATGCTGGTGATACAATTTCATGTCTCTGATGCCAAGGTAGAATGAGTGTAAACCGTGGCATCATTAATCTTTGGCTTGTTGAAAGTACCACAAAAAAAAAAAAATATGTACACACATACATAAGTATGGGCATCAGATATCGTATTTGGTTTTAAATGCAAAAGAATGCAGTTTTGGCGTTTTTTATACTTTGGTGTCCTACAGAAAGATTGAAGAAAAAACATGAATTTTAGTTATTTTCTTAGAATTTTATTTAAATGTGTTTATTTAATTTTTTTTCTTTTTTTTATAAATATAGTTTGATAATATCTTTGACACATTTCTTTAATGAAAATTTCAACTAAAATCCTAAAATGCTTCGCAATGCAATTTTACTTGCGAAGGTTGTGATTCAGTTAGGAGAAAAATGCCAGTAAAAAATTAATTTCCATGGAAGTCAATACGATCCACAATTCGTGATAAACAACTAACGAAAATTCGAAGCTTTTCCAACGACTTAACATAAACTTGTCATTGCAAGATGTTATGAAAAAAATCTTTTGGAAGCACTTCAAATACTATTCATCCCACAGTAGACTTTACATTGAAATGTGTATGAAAATTATTTCTATAACATATATAATTTTTTAATTGCTTTTTGTCGGCTGGATTTAAAAGTCCTCACAACCTCAGCATATAATACTGTGAAAGAGCTTCCCAAGGAGTCATGCTAAGATTTTGATTGTAAAATGTGAGTATTTAAATTTTTTTCGTATGACTTAAAGATAAACTTGTCGTTAAAAGACTCTCCTTTTTAAGGGCTTTAATTGAATCGTATTCTATCTTCAATATACTAAGAAAAGCAGATTTTTTCTTCAAACAAATAATTTCATTACAAATAATAAATAAGTTATATTCTGGTAGGAATAAAAGTCTTGAAAAAATAAAAACTTTCCAATACCTATTTTTTTGTAGTTGGAGAGTAAAACATTCAGTTAAAAATGTAAGAAAAACAAATTTAAAAATATTTTCATTTATGTATTTAAACCTAAAAAAGTTAGTATTTTTCTTTGAAGTTACTGGGAAGTTGAAAAACGGATGCTTTAAAAGTAATAAAAATGTCATTTCATAACAACAACTTCTATGTTTCGGGATGTGTATGACATATGTTGTTGTACTAATAAGCAGAACTCTTCGGTCTACAAATTTTTTTTTAATTTTTTAGTACCTCTGAGGAGTGCATTTTCATATTAAAAAGCAAATTAACATAATTTTTTTATGGACTCAATTAAAATTTCATCAGGCTCCATTAGAGATTAATGCTTATTAGGTTACGTTAGGTTGATTGGAGGGGTATGATAGCCCATGTCATACGACATACACTTAAGCCTTCACTGGCTTGTTGTGCGCTCCCTTTAATTATCAAACACAACTGCCAGAGTTCTGCGGCAGGATTCGAACCTGAGACCTTCGCACTACGAGTCTAGTACACTACCTACTAGTCTACGAAGGTCAGTTTTTTTAATGCTTATTAACTTTTAATGTGTTTCATCATTAGAAATGACAGGAAAAGTAAATTTGGCTACTACCTGGAGAAACATGTGCACCTTTTCGGAAACGTCAGTGATCTTATAAGGAACAGACTCTACCACTTGGGCAAATTTTGTTTGAAATAATATTCAATGGAAGAGGAATACGAGAATTCTCTATTATTCATCGGTAACAGATTTTTTTTGTTGTTGTGAACAAAGTTTGTGCACTTTGCCAAGGTTGCCTCTATTAATTTTGTTTTCCATTTGTTATCCAATTAATGCGCCTTTATGGACCATATTTTTGTTACTGCCGGGGAGTCCTAAAACATGATTTGCAGTACAGGCGCGTAACTATTGATATTGTCACATGCAATAAAATGTATCGATGAGCATAAATCTAATTTCATTTGTGCTTTATTGATATTTTTTTTATCAAATTATTATTTAGACCAACTTTGTATTGTAGGGAATGGAAGCAGCTCTTGTTAAAATAAGCCTACCAAGACCCATTAATAACGTCTATGCAATAGTCCAGTTGATACGTAAAATGATTGTCAATCTCTATATATAAATATTTTTTATAAGGAAATTGACAATCGCATTCTAGGCTTTGGTGGTAACCAAATCTACCTTATAAATGGGCCTTGAGTACTACAATGGTTTTGAAGTGTTTCCTCCAACCGTTCCGTTAAATTTTCCAAAATAATATATTTTGCTAACTATTGATATTGCCATTTTCAAAGCAACTGATTGCAGGGAAATGTTTCTAAACATATAAAATCGCATCAGTGCCAAGTGTTTGGACGTTTTAGAACTGCCTCTACCAGATACGAAAATGTAGGAGATAAATATTATTATTCCGTAGGATTGCTGTTGGATTTTGTAGCATTTTAGCTCAAGCAACTATTATTAAATAAATAAGCAATACAATTTTAACAATCGTACCATAATCATCTGTTTGCTTAGAAAAAATTAATTTTCCCACTCAACATGAAAATTTACTGTTTGGGTGTCACTGCATGAAATAAATTCTTCTGTTGCCAAAATACAAAATTATCACAAATATATTAAGTGAACAAATTATCTCTGACTGCAATTTCAATAGTTCGAAATGACTTACAATCAGTCTCTTGAACGCCCTTCTCTCATTACATCACGAAATGCATTTTCTCCCGCTTAATGATGCTAAAAAATATTTACATTGCAACAGCAATCATTATCTTTTGTAATAAATTTCCAATACATTTAATTTTTCTTTAATGGCATTTTCGGTCGAAAAAAGGGGTTCAAATCCACCATAATAAATGTATTTTTTGGTTCATGGAAAACAAGTGGTTGCAGAGAAGCAATAAAATAAATTTATGTGAAATGTCTATTTCGTGTGAAATTAAATAAGAAAATTAACAAACGCTTTGCTTTTTCGAACAAGTAAAATTTAAATGGAAAATAAATCAGTTGATTTAAATATATACTGAATTTAATTCAAATTCTCTAGTCATGTAGTAGCAGTCAGCCATTGAGAGACCAGTAGCCGACCAATGGAATTACAAATATAATATTTTTTCAAACAAAACGTTTTACATAATTAGGCTCGAATCTAAGTAAAAAGGCAGTTGCCATAAAATGCGGAACGACTCATTGGCACAAGATCATCAAAACCTCTCTCATAGAGAATGGCCCCTGAAAATCGTGAACAACTTTTTAGCAGTGTCTAATAGACCACCCAATGACACATCTCCGATACAGTAAACAGTTGCCTAAATGCTTAAACCAACACTCCCTCACAGACAATTAGTCCCAGAATTGGCAATGAACAAATTATTTTTCTTTTTCGATGGATCAGCTTCTGCAGTGCCCGCAATAAGAAAAACCTTTAGATTTTTGTTTTGCTTACAAAAGCTTTTTTCCCAGGGTTAAAAGCTACTCATTTTCTTCAGCGAGGGATAATCATATCTTCAAATCTTTTTAGAATACCTGTGTCATCCAATCCTTAAAAAAAGTAATGATACTTGGCGCAGTCCTTGCAACTCGGAACAAAAAGTCTGCGAAAGAGCGAATTTTTGTGGGGACAACTTATTTTTCTGCATATTTCCACCCGTAGCGACAACGTTCCATTCCATGCCGTTCCATTGACTTCCGTAGTTTTAAACTTTAGCCCACATACTTGTTGGATTTTTAATGGAAACTTTACCTTAAAAACAAATTTTTAATTTCTAACAATTTGATAATTCTTTTAGTTTGTTTAAATGTTGCTTAAAGTTGTTCGCAAGACTCTCAAATATATTTTTTAGAGTTTCGTTAAGTTTGATTGCAGAATAAAATTTTTAAGTGTGAAGTTAAGTTTTAAAATTTCTAATTTTTTTAAGACTTGCGGCTAAAAAAAATTCGTTAGCCAAAAAAAGGATTCACCAAAATCAATTTGGGTCAATTTCTTTTCAGTAGATGACTGTCTTGTAACTTATAATCAGTTTCCTACTGTGAATTTAAAGTTAAATACTTTAATTTAAAGAAAATAAATAGTCTCGCTTAATTAAAAAGAAAATTTTAAGTGATATGCTTTAAATTAAGTATGTAAAGTTTTAGTAGATTAGAAAAACTTTCGTTAAGTTTGAAAAGATTTCGTAAAACAAAAAATAATAGTTAACATGATTCATAAAAATGTGTTGCCTTATTCTGATAAATCTTACGATCATCTAAATGCCTCCAATTGTGAAAATTATACTTTCGTTAAGTTGGCTGATAGTAAAAATCAAATATACTCATATTCGGCTTTACAAAAAATTCTCATAGTTTTTCCCAATATGCATGTTTGAGGAAAAAAAGTTTCGTCAAGTTGAATAAATGTTCGTTAAGTTTGAAAGAGTATCGTTATGTTAAAATAACTCTTTGTATGATTTATACACAAGTGTAGTATTATTAGCAAAATCGTTCAGTTGAGAAAATAAAGTTTCGTTAAGTTGCTAAAAGTTTCTAGTCCGTATTGGCTTATAGTAATAGGTTTTCGATCGTAACATTTACTACTAAAATAGTATTAAACACCATATGGTGTTCCAAAGTAATAAGGAAAAATTTAGTTTTAATTCCAACCTACACGATAGAACGAATATACGAACCGTAGCCCATTTAAATCAATAAAAAACATACAAAAAAGTTTCGTTATGTTTAAAAAGTTCTGCAAAGCTTAAAATAGCAGTTATTTTAATTTATAAAAAAGTAGCATTACTAAGGATGTTCGTTCAATTGATAGAAATACAGTTTCGTTAAGTTTGTTAAAATCAGAGATGTATATGGTATGATTATGTCTGGCTTCTAAAAAATTTCTCACAGTCTTTCAACATGTTTGTATAAATAAAAACTAAATTCAAGTTAAAAGAAAATTACATGATTCATGCGTATCTGTGGTATAGTTAAAAATATATTTTTGAGAAAAGAAAATGTCCTCAGGTTAGCAAAAGTTGAGTTTCCAAATGCATGATTTTCAAGAAGAACAATTTTCGCTTAGTTTTAAAAAGTTTCGTTAAGTTAAAACCAACACTCGATATGATTTCTACGATAATGTGAAAATAAAATAACGTTAGTTTAGAAAAAGTTTCGCTAAGTTTGTAAAATCTGTGTAAAATAGAGATTTGTAAAAATATCTGAAATGTCCTTTTGTTTAATTAAAAGGTTTCGTTAAGTATCAATAATTTTCGTTATGACAGAATAGACTCACAGTTTAACAATAAATAAAAGAAATATTTATTAAACTAAAACGTTCCAGTAAAAAACAATTTCAAATTATTAAATATTCAATTGCGATTGATTGCTAAATTATTTTTATTTATTTAAAAAATCTATTTTAATAATAATTAAAATTTTTTTCAAAATCCCTTATTAAACTGTTCACTATGGGTTGATTTTTAGTAAATATTTTTTAATACTTAAAAATATTTTAGGATAAATTATAAATTTCTAATATAGTTTATTTCTATTAATTACATTTTTCAAATTATTTATTACTTGAAAGGGCCACCCTTGTTATTAAATTTCTTTCCTTGAACTGGAGGACAACCCAATTTGTTCCGGTTTGTTAATATTTTGCTTATAAATATTATAATTTTCTTAATGTTACTACAAGAAAACATATTTTTTATTAAAAACCACATAATATCCCACCTTAAGCTGGAAGATTATGTTTTGAAATTTTATTGAAACTTTTTTATGAATTTTTATGTCGTTTTTCTGTGTTTTTGTTTAGATTATCTTTTGAAATATTTGTGATTATTTAAAAAAACACACACGCAATTGGGTTCCTCGTTGTTGATTTCGTTAAAGGGAGGAAGAGGGTGCAAGTTAAACACAGCTGCTTAGTTTTCCAGCCCTTCAGACCATTCGAACATGTTTCCATTATGATAAGACAATTTGTTTTAAAAATGTGGTGAATTCATGTTTACAAGAAATGTCAATTAAAGCTCAACATTTATTTTAAAGTAGAGAGAAGGGAAATAGACAAAACGATGATTTACAAAACACTTTTGGGTTTTGTCCATGTCGCCAAATACTGATGTATTTATGCACTTAAAATATACTCATGAGTATACTCATGATACATTAACGAGTCACTAATTAGTACAACGCAATCCAACATATGAATTTCCACGATTAAGAATTGAAATCATACTTTTAGGAAGATTTTTCGTACGAGTCTCAGAAGTCTGGCAGTTTGTGTCTGATAATTAAAGGGAGGCGCACAACAAGCCTTCACTGGCTTAAGTGTATGTCGTATGACATGGGCTATCACAACCCTCCAATCAACCTAACCTAACCTGGTGAACTTAATGCATCCGCCATTGCTGGCGGCCAATCCTAGCAGTCTTTCCATTAAGCCAATGGAAAACCAACCATCGATCATTCGCCTGTACTGTGAATATTATTCCATCCAACAGATCACTGGTTAACCTATTGCTTAACACAGAATCGAAAAAATTTGTTAGTAGCTCCAATTCAGGAACCAGTCACTGGCATTATTCTGAGCTTTAGTGCTTCAATCAACAAATTTCTTCACGTAATTTGGATTCCAATCGTAAAGGTGGTAATAATAGTGGAAAAAGCGCAAATAACAACCAACAAAGTAAAAATTCTAGTGGCTACTAGTTTCCCTGATACCAGTTGAGACTCCGGTCGGCAGTTAGATTATTGTTAAATTCCTCAAGTGGTAGTAACATATTTCTCCCGTCCAGAATGAAATTAGGCCAGGGTACCAAGAATTTTTGAAATCATATGTTCTGGAGGATAAGGAGTCAAACAAAGATTAGCGTGATGTATCTTCCAAAAACCACGCCATGATTATCTTATCATCGGATATACTTGGTGTGCCCGCAACCGAATCCTGAAGGGTCATACAAATGTCATTTACTAGATAAATGAAGCTTTTCAGCGCATAAGTTGGCTATGTGGAATTGCAACACCATTCCGAGGGAACGAGAACTGCTTCCAATAATATAGTGAGTATTTTAAATACGACTACCTTCTACCACAAATAGCTATTAAGCTGCAGCCATCAAGCAATCGCCACAGGAGCAAGAAGCATTGGATTTACCAGACACCAAATGTCCCCAGCTGTAACTCTAGTCAACCATGAATACAAATTCCTCTTGAAAAAAAAAATTATTTTTGAATTGTATAGACAAACGCAAACTGCGAGACCATTTGGCTGGTTTGCAGAAACATCCAGAGTCTTTGGCAAGTTTTGGAACCTGCAATCCTTAGACTACTACTCCAGTACATTATTTACTAGTCTATGAGAGAACCCTAATATTGAGCGGCTTGCGCAGGCTGGGGCAGGATGCAAGAAAATTAAGGCTTTGGGAGTCGCCAAGCAAATTTTTCTTCGATTTGTAATGAGAATGGGTCCAAACTGAAGTGTCGGTTTTATGCCGGGATTTCGTTAGGGGAGCGGTTCTTAAAGAGTTTCTATTTTTTACTTTGGCAAGTTTTCGCTTTAAAATCTTCCTTACCATCTACAATTCGACCCTTTCTATACTCTACTTATTTCTTTGACTTCACTTTATTTCTTCCATTACAACAAATTTAATCCAAACAGCCGGCTTTTTAATAAAGAAATAAAAACTATTTAATGTTCTGACATAAACCAAATATTTTATCAGCTCATTTCCGTTTTCCTTCAAGCCAGTCTAACTTTGCAAATAAAGTGACAAATATTTATCTTGAAAACGAAACTTTTTTCGTTAGTGTTATTATTATTGTTTTTGTAGTTTGTGAAAGCAAAAGGGATGAATTGTTTTTAAGGATTTTAGCGAAGAGAGCAATTGTCTTAATGTTTATAGTTCAGCAAGACGTAAATCAAATTTTGTTTATTAAATTTGTGGTGGGAGTTTTCGAAAAATAAAACAAGGGCTGATGTAAATGATGTCATCCTTTTTTGTGGGTGGAGAGGTTTGGGGGACAAATTTCAAATAATTTACTCTAATTTTTAATTTTTGATCAGCATAATGCTTTTTGCTGAAGATGTGTAGAAATGATGTCAGAGGGAAACATTTTCTTTTTGCTTTCTCTTAAGGCTAAAATTATGGCTTGTTGGTTGGTTATTTTATTTAAGTAGAACAGTTTCGTTGTTCATTTTGCTGTTGCTTTAAGCAACATTGGAAAATTTTCAAAAGTGACTTGTATTTGATTTATGGCCTGAAATATTTCTTACTGTTGCAGTACAAAAATTTTTTTTGCACATGCTGGCAATTACGCTTTGAAAAATATTACTTTTTATAAGAAATCATTTTCTTCAAACAATAAAACAAGATGAAATGTAGAAAAATCTACTAATTTAAGGGCAAAGTGGTTACTGCATGGCGCCAATAAATTTTTTAAACAAAACAAATATTCTTAATTTTTCAAAAAATATTTACTGAATTAAGGGCAAAGGAAATTTCGTTGAATTTTTAAAATTAAAAAAAAAACTAAGCACAACTTTTAAGTGTAAATTAATAAATTTTTGCTAAATTTCACGAAATTTTCAATGTAGAAACTATAACAGGAATTATGTGCAAAATAGAAGAAGTACTCCCAACTTATGCTGTGGAGGGCGAATTTTACCAGCAATCTTCACTTACTCTAGACACTTCTTTATAAACAATAAATAAATTAACTTATTTTAACCACAATTCTTTTGTTTACCACTTTCTTCGAAAATCATAAAACTTCATTGTTTTACTTTTGGTTGTATGCGAAATGAGTTTTTGGAAACTTTTCTTAAATTCCAGACCAGACGTTGAAGTAAAAATTTTTTTTAAAGTTGTAATAAAAAAAATTTTGTTTTTTAAAAATTAATGAAAACTATAAACAATTCATTTCCAGATTTATATGTGGGTAAAATTTTGACAAATAAATTTCTTTCACAAGGAGAATAATTTCTTATTTTTATAATCCCTTGGAGCTTAACAAATATTTAGTAATTGACTCATTTTTTAATTCCAAAATTTAGGAAATCAAAATAAAATCATCCCATTTCTTTGAATTAAGGAAATATTTGAAATATGCTGAGTATCCATTCTAATTAATTAATTTTTGATTTACAGTTGAATAAAATTTCTCTTAAAAAAAACTTTTTGCATTTTTGTAACGAAATTTTTTTGTTTGTTAGAATTATAAAATCAGTCAGAAAAATTCTTTTCATTATTTTTTTTTTTTCATAATTGCAAGGGCGATGACCAGCGACTGCTTTTGTATTAATTAATTGACTGCACGAGGGTGGCAATGAAACTTTAAACTGTGAATTGCGCTTGATTGTTTCTTTTAAATGGGCGAATTCCAAAATAAGAAAAGGGTGGACATACTATTTTTATTACTTTTCTTAATATACGAGGGTGGCTAACCTTGTAACTACAAATTGCATCTGACAGTTTGGTTTAAATACTTGAATGTTACAGCCGTAAGAAAGTAAAAAAAAAATATTTTCAACTTTTTTTTTAAATACGAGGGTGACAACCAAACTTCCAACTGTAAATTTGTTTAAATTCCTAAATGCCGAAGTCATTAAAAGTTGAAGAAATTATTTTCAGATCTTTATTTATTATACGAGGGTTATAATCAAATCAATAATTGTAAACTGAGCTTAACAGTTTTAGTCTTAAGAGAAAAAGTCATTTAAAACTGAACAAAAGAGTTTCAATACTATTCAACACACGAAGATTGCAATCAAGCTTACAATTGTATATTGCACGCGAGCCGGTCTTAAGACTACACCGAAGATAACGCCGAAGGGCAGGTACTCTAATGATCATCACAGTTTGAATTCGAATTAAGGCACTTTTAGGGGAGTATTTTGCCTCTCAACATTTTAAGCCACTTATTCAAGACCCCCTAAAGCATATACATACATGTTTTATGAATGCGTTGCCTTTCATTTACTCTTATTTTCTATCATCCAAAAATGAAATATATATTTACAAAATCTTAATCATGAGTTCTAACCGACCAGTATTTATAAACTCTTAAAATAGGGAATAATTTGAAAAAGAAATGACTCATAACATTATTTTTAGCAGGAAGTAACTGCATAAAAGAGCCATGATGCAGCCAACCTTGGCTGCTTGATCAATCTACCTTCTACCAATTGTAATTAAAATTTCATTAGCTGAACTTTAATGATTTCCAAAGAATTGTCTTAATTTAAAATTAATACCCTTTTCTCAAGCGCTTTTTAATGATTTTATAAACATCATGCCAAAGCATCAGCTCAACAGCTAATCTTCAGGGCAACCAAAAATAAAAATAATTTTTTTACATTACATTCTTAAAATTCAATTACAAATTACGATCGCTTAAACGGAAACCCAAAAAAAGATCTTCACTCGCTCGTCTTCGTTAAGAATCGAACCCATATCCTAGATTAATCTAAATACATCTGGCCGTGCGCCCAAGAAATTGTATATAGAATTTGTTGCCATATATGTTGTAATATATACGAACGCTGTAAATAATAATAAAGTGGTCTCCAATAGTAAGTGGCCAATGTTGGTAATATTGGCGGTCATTAGTTCTTACTGTATTTATAAAATCTGCCGTATAATACTCAGTCACTGGTGGCAAATTATAATGGACGTTTCTGCAGACAAGTAAAAAAAAAGTTAGAACAAATATTATACGTTGTTTTATGCCAGACCCCTCAATGGTTGGTAGTCAAATTCGAGACGAACAAGTAACACAAGCAAATAAAAGTCAGTCCGCGTAACAAGGGTCACGTTCAGTTACTTCTTCATCTCGTAGTGGTAAAGAAGTAAAATATGCGACAAAATGCTACTAAAATGCAGAAATATGCTTTAGCAAGTAGTTTTCAAAATGCCTTAAAGTGTTCTGAAATCAAAACAGCTTTCAAAAACCCATGAAAGTTCTGAGATTAAGACACGGAAGTAGTACACATTTGGATAAATTTCAATGGTTTTAACTTTTGCCTGTCATTATAGTATATTCTCTTTCTTCCTATTCACAGATTTGAAAGCTATAGCCATTATCTTGAGTAAACTACTTGAATTTTTGCAAAGACAATAACCTGAAATTAAATTGGAGGGCGTAAAAATTTGCTAGTGTCACGATATCTTTTTTTATGGAAACTAATTTTTTCGTTTATATTTAAGGAAATAAGGTGTTTTATAAGAAAACGAAACACTTTAATATAGAGTTCTATAGATTTGTGGAGAAGTTAAAAGAATGCACTATTGGTTTTTTGCAAGCAAAAAAAAAAAAAAACTGTCAATACCTGAGAATGATATACTGAGTATACTCATAAATTATACAAATATGTATATATATATATATATATAACTAACCAAAAAACATATAAATAAGTCATACAATTTTATATATTTCTGCTTGCCCTGGTAAATACATAGAAATACTTTCCTTTTATAAAGCAACATAATAAAACCATGTGAAAACAGAACTAAAACTCTACACCAATATAATGAATTTCTTATTGGATTTTGTAATTGAAAGCAAGACAGCCACTGCTACTGATAATGACTGCCTCTAAATAGATGTCCATCCGTCTGTCCGTCAATCCCTATGTCTGCATAGACTTTTTTGCTTTTTTCAACTACTTTTACGAATATTCATTCATTTTCTACTACTCGTACTTTTCTATGTCGTCATCTTCCTATTATTTGTAATGATAATCATGGGAATCATTGAAAAGATTTTCCCAGCACTAACCCATACATGTTTGAAGAAAATGGTTAACTTTTGCTTGAAATGTCTTAAATTTTTTTTAATAAAACATTTTCCTGGTTTCATTTGGAAAAAGAAGTAAAAATGTTTTTCTGTATTTCCGTTTTATAAACACAACAAAGAGTTTGTTAAAACTTTTTTACAATTTTATTGTCCACTTTTATTGCAAGAGTTGTGTTAATTAAAACCCCAGGGAGAGCTGGCAAGCTAAGATTTAGCCTTCCATTGGACGTATAATGTCTTGGAGTGTACCTCAATAAAATTTTATTAATATTATTTTTATTATTATAATTTGTTTGTTTAAAACGCAATTTAAAATCGCATTTAACAAGCCATATTTTTTAGAAAATTTGGCTTTCTTTAAGGTTAACTCGCTTTACGATTAACTGGATCGCATATTTAATTTTTTTCTACGTGTAAATTAAATAATGGAGGCACTCGTAACCTGTTTTCTTTTACATTTTTTATATAAAAATTAATTGCTTAACATTATTTCATTTAAGCAAAAGACATGGAAAGAGAAAGGGGACAAAATACTTTCAAAAAATTATTTGAAAACAACTTTTAATGGCTTGTTATTTAAAAAAAAGTATAGTTTAAGGTTGGTAAAGAAAACTATAAAGATTAAATCTGACTAATGGCCTTTTCATATCATGCCGACGAATTGAATATAGTGGTTCGTCATTTGGTTATTCCATATTGTGTTGACTTCTCTTATCAGAAACTTTTTCATTTGATATCTATATCATATGATGATTCCGTTTTATTTTCAGCTTCCTTGTTAGAAAACCCTTTCGTGGAATAGACATATTATGGGGTGTCTAATAAATTGTTAAACACATATACAGCGGAATAGGTAAAGTGGGTAAAAATCCGAGGAAAATTTATTTTCTCTTCAATGAGACAATTTACATATAATGGGTGACTTTTTAACCATCTGGGTTTTATAAATTGAAAAACTTAGAAAATATGGAAAAATTTATTGAAATATTTATTTGAAGTGATAAATCAATATCTGCCATTTACTTTTTTAAGATTATTTCACATAAATGTACGTTTTCCGTCCATGAGTTCTAATTTTGGCATACTTTTTCCCAGCATTTCGGCCGGTACCTCAACAGTGGAAGCTGTAGCGTTATCTTCCAGGGCTAAGATTATGGCTGGTGCAATACTTTCGTGTGCCTGTACATATTTTAAACAAGCGTAGCTGGATAAAGCTTTGGAAAGCAGGAAGGGGGGGGGGATCATATTCCTTTGTCTTAATAGAGAAGCATTAATACTTCCAAAAATTTATGTAAAAGACTAAACAAGATATGTGTAAGACTGTTTCATGTTCCAGGACTATTCACTATTATTGTTGATTTCCTATCAAAACTTCTTTTCCACCAGGACAATGCAAAGTTGTACGCATGTGCAGTTTTAATGAAAAAATTCCATAAATTAGACTACGAATCGCTCCCTCATTCGCCATGTTCTCTTGATTTTTCTTGTTTCCAAACCTGAAGAAATGGCTCGGCTGAAAGAGATTTGACTCCAACGATGAAATCATCTCAGAAAGAAACACCAATTTCGGTGATCTCGTCCAATCTTATTTTTTGAAAAGGATGCAAAAATTGAAGAAACGTTGGATATAGTGTATAGAGCTCAAAGTAGACTATCGCCCATGTTCTGAAAAACGCATATCGCTTAAAAAACGTTCTGTTCTGAAAAACGCATATTGCTGGAAGTTCGCGCTTTCGATTTGAAAACGCCAAACAGCTGTTGTGGCAAACGAAAACGCTAGAAATCTGGCGTTTGCAAACCGCTAGTGTATGCTGAAGCGATCTGGTCATTTTTATTTAAACTGCATTTGAAAGAGAAAATAAAATTATGTAAAATTTAAATTTAATATGTTTTGTTTTTATTTGAAGAAAAACTTTTAACATTTTTTTCACAATTTTAATTAAAAATATGCAATTTAAAATTTTGCTTTGTTTTTGTCAATTGTCGGTATCATTTGTTTACTTATAAACTGGCGATTTATGCAAACAGACAGCAAATCGCTTCATTTCAGAACATGCTTAAATGCGTTTTGCGTTTTAAAAATGAAAACTGCGGAGTTCAAAATTACAATAAAAATATTCATATAACAACAAATTTAATCGGCTTCAAAATTAGACTGTGGATACCTTAAGTTATGCAAAGCATTATAAGCATTTCCTACTGAAATCTTTGAGAGGTGTGAAATACAAGATTTAATCAGTCATCTTGACACCAGCCTGAAATATCACAGTAGAGTTCATTTTCAAAGTTGGTTAAATTTCTTGTTAAAAGGATTTATTTAAAATTATTTTTACGTCGGTGTGATGGGTAGCCTTCCCCCTGCTATTTTCGCATATTGTGTCAACCATTATTACACATATATACAATTAATTTGTATTGGAGGCATCATTGCCCCTGCTTTTATCTTGTCACATTTCGAAACGCCACTTGGAGCTCTAGTAAGAGGTGAGATTCTCCATCAAATTGTTGGCGGCGGTGGGAGAGTACAAAAATATTGGTGGCAAGTAAAAGTCGACTATTACTACGTTTATACGCACGTCTTATTTGCAAATAAAAAAGAAGAATGTTGCCGTATAACTTTTTTATTGTAACTTATTAACTCACTTAAACAAGTCTTGAATAACGGCACTATTTGCAAATAAAAAGTAAGACGTTGCCACTTCATGAACGTTTTTTGTGTTTTACTTACCAAACAATCATATTTTCGTCACATGGCATCACTAATAATAACACAAGTTCTGTATGCGATTTCCCGTATAAACAGTGAACTAGTTATTTGCAAATAGTTCTATTTGCAAATAAGACGTGCGTATAAACGTAGTATATAGTCGATGTAACTCTCAATTATTTCTTAATAAAAAATTTTGTGTCAATTTGCTGAGAAACTAAAATTAATAGAAATAACGATTTTTTAAGTAGACTTTAATATTGATAACGGCGATGGCATTTAAAAACAATTAAAGGCCATTGATAGAAACACACTTTACTTTTTTCAGGTTTAGAGCCTTGAAAGTAAAGTATATTGCAAAAATTTTAGCAAACCTATTTCAAAATCTGTAGATTTTTCAAGAAAATAGCAACGATTTTCCCAGTATTTAAAATTATACAAAAACCTTTGTGGCAAAAAATATAATTTTGTATTTCTCTAATCAGTCGATCTGTAAAATCCACTGACGAAAATAAAGCTAAAATGGTTGGAAATCTCAAAGGCGGTGGCTCGATGAAAATGGCGCCGACAGCGACTCAAAACCGGCTGTAAGCGCCAATATTTGATCCTTTGAAAAAAAAACATATTTTTTTTAAATTCCAATGACTATGTCACCCTTCCTAAATATTTTCAATAGTGTTGCTTAATGGCACAAATTGGCACTTTCAATGCCGCGCCGGTTTTTGCTACTTACCTATTAATGAAATATTCAAAAATATTATTGCTGCTATGGCGGTCGCCAATGGTTTAAAATTTATTTTGCCTATAGGCCTCATTATGTTGTAAATTTTATAGATGTCGTTGTTGCTGTTGTTGTCGGCAAATGCTGTGCTGCCAGTATTATTTACTAGAATGTTTGTTAATTTTTTTAGTTTTTTTATTTCGTTACACAAAATTTTTATTTCGATTTCTTATTTTAAACACAAATTGATGTAAAATTTTCTTTTTTTTTATTTAATTTAAACAACAATTTTTACACACTTGTTCTCTTTATCTATTTAAAATGAAGTCGTTTGGTTTTTTATTTGAAAAAAAATTTCCTTTTTCTAGAAGATTTTGAAAGTTTAAACACAAAAAGTTTCAGTTCTTATGTATTAATAGATATTTATTTGCACCTGCAAAGAGAAAAACAAAATAAAACTTTCATAAATATATTTGTAAGAAAAAAAATTAATTTTACTGAACACAATAATCATAAAAAAATTGCGAGGAGCACAGGTAAACCAAACTCCAGAGCTCAGTTGTATCTAAAATAGTTGTTGAAATATTTAGGGAATAAGTGCCTTCATATGAGTATTAGACATGTGGGAAGTGAACAATTATTACGATGTATTTTTCACTCATTTTCTTCATAAAATATAATGTGTAAATTGTTAAAAAGTTAGATAAAATGGCTGGCTTTTGGTATAGATAAGAAATCGTAAAAATTTGTTTATGGCAAGTTAAAAATATATATATAAAATAGTAACTAGAGTTTAAACTTATTTTATATATATTTTGCAAGAATTTTATTTCAAATATGCCTGAAAAAGACAGGTATTACCATTTGAGAACATTAGTCTCACTAAAAAAGCAACAATAATTATTATTGTCAATAAATAAATATTAAAAAGTCAATAATTTTTGGAGTCAATAATTTTTTTTTTAGTTTTTTAAGGCATGCACCAAATTTTCAGAAAATTTTTAGGCAATTTTCATTGCAAATTTTCGCTTCGACAACATTCTGAAAATTATTTACTACTTGATTGACTACACATTGAAGCAACTTGCTTCCTATAAGTTACTTGACTGTTCGACTTTTTCTTCAATATTTTCGTTGATAGCGCCATATACTTGACTTGCATGTGTAAATGCAGAACAAATGAATTTTTGTAATGCATTTTATCAACGAAATCTTTGCACATAATACCATAAATAGTTTGTTTAAATTGAAATATAATTAATAAAAAAATATTAACTGAAATGGCAGCAGTTAATTTTTTATTTAAAATTTTTCTCTCTGTCTGTCAACATTTCAATCATAAATTTTGTAGTAAAATTTATACCTTTCAGGATTAGCATGGAATACTAGTTTTTCTTATACGTTGATGACACATACGGAACCAAGAAGCATTTTTGATGGAATGTCAAACTATATACGACGTATGAGAGAAAAAAAATTATTACAAAAATAAACAAAATTTTTTTCTAATGATTTTGTCAGCCAATTTGGACCGACAAATGTATGGTGCAGTACAATGGCCTAGCGCTTCATACACGTCAAGTAGTCTTGCTCAAGTTTCAATTCAGCTGGGATAAAGACGGAGAAAATATGTATGTATTCCTATATTATTCTTCCTCTCAGCTGAATTGAAACTTGAGCAAGAAAACTTGAGATGTGTGAAACAGGCCAAAGTTTCTAGATTAAATATATAACAAAAAGTTTTAAATTAAAATATATAATTTCCTGTATTTTTGAAAGAAAATACTGAAACTTTTTGCAATTTATTGCTCCATATAATTTATACAAAATCTTCCTCCAGCTAAAGTAATATTTTCTAAAATTAAACTGGAGTTAAAAAAAATAAAAAAATATGCTAGTATCTTTCCTTAAAAATATCGCCTTTGAATTCGCCCTCCGCTAGCCGTTTTCATTGTGTTTTTCTTTGACACTTAATCCTCACTCTTTACTAGATAAAAGCGAAAGGTTTTATGAAATTTTAAATTGAAAAAAGTTTATAAAATTAAATTCAACTAAACTTAACCTAATGAAGTAACTGGCACTAAATTATAAAAATACTTATAAATATACGTATATTTCCTTAAGCTAAACTTGCTTTTTCATTCTGTCTTTCCTGTGGATCTTGATCTTCACTTTTAACTTGTTCCAAATGATGGGTTTTGTGCAGTTTCAATAAGAAAAAAATCATAAAGTAAATATTATTTATGAAAAGTATGTAGTTTTTCCAAATGCATCAGACATGCCAAGAGAAACAACGACCATTAACCAAGACGCATCTAATGTTATTGCGCTGCTATGGCCCCGTAATTGCCACTATGTACATATCTGTACATATACATACATATATATGCACATAAGCACAAATATAAATATATATATTTTTTTGTTTCAAATAACTGATTATACAGGTGATGGCTGCTTCAAGGCGGTAACGGAAATCATATGGTGGTTAGTGAGCTCAAAATGTTAAAGAAATATCCGAAGAAAACGCGTTTGTGGAATGCTTAATGATATATTTTGTACTTTGAAAAAAAAATATATATTCTCTTTCCCTCCTGCTAGACACCAGTGACATTAGCATCTGGAACCACACCATGAATGCGAGAATATGTTGCACGTATGAATGTATGTTTGGGAATGTTGTATGACAGCTTTGCTGCTCTGTTTGAAGATATTAGTGCGCTGGCAAACAAACAAAGGATATTCATACTTAACAGGTGTGTGTTAAGTGGTTGCGTATTTAATTGTTATAGTATTAGTTTTTGTAGTGGCAGTAGTTTGAAGGCTATGTAGTGTTGCTGCTGTTATTGTTGTGGCATGCCATTGATTGTATGGTGTCTCATTGAAAATGTGTGAAAATCGTGAATGAGGAATTTTTGAATACCTTAAGAATAATGCATATTTTGCATAAAAATGCTAAACGATAAAAAGAAAGAGAAAATAAGCGTCATAAAAAGATCATTATCTTTTAGCGCAATACTCATGGAATTTAATCAATATCTATATTTGGCTTTATTTACAATTTGAAATCTTTTATTGTTCTATGTATATGTACTCGTACATGGTAATTTTATAATTTCACAAAATCGGGACACAAAACATAGTACGGAATCAAATACAATTCCATTACGGCAGGTACTTGTTTGATACTTTATGCCAAAGGCGTATAAAAAATGTTTTCCTTTTTGCCAAAATAAGACTAAGAAATCATAAGTTGCTGCATAAACATGTTTTCCCTTAAAATCTTGAGCTGGCTCCGGGGCTAGTACCGGATCAAGCTATAAAACTATAACTTTGAGATTAAAAAAAAATATTGTTCTATTAATAAAATTTCGTTGTTCATTTTTTTCGTATATTCAGAAAGTTTTAAAATTACAAAAAGTGCTTTTGACCATCTTATATTTTATATATAATCAAGACAATGCCATTATTTATGAATAAAAAGCAAAATATAAATATAAATTTTATTTTTTATATATTCAAACACAGTTTTTAATTAAAACTTTATTCCTGTCGAAGGAAAGTTGAAGCTATAGAAAAATTCCTGTGCCGTAAAAAATAATATGCTTTGATTTTTCGCATATTATGCTTAAAAGTACCTTTTTGGTACTTTTCTACGCATATATACAGACGTTTTTCTTAGAAATCGCAAGAAATTGGCAATTACCAATTTTATACCTTGACAGTCGTTAATTCCATTTGATTTGCGACATCTAGAACATGTTTGGCAATGGCGTAAAAATTTATGTTTTTTAAAGGAGTTTGCAAAATTATTTAATTTAAATTATTATTAATTAAATTATTTAGTTTTCATGTATTGAAACGATTAAGACCTTTTTAATTGAAAGTTTAATTTATGTCGCAAGAAAGTATCTTTCTGCCGTTTATCTGATGGTGAAAATGTTGGTTTTGTCTATTCATACAGTCCTTAAAGTTTGCACAATTATATAGATCTTATTTTGATATTTGCAAAAAACTAAAGCATTTTTTGTTCTTTTAATTTGTATATTTTCTAATTTTCTAATACAAAAAGTACTTTTTGGGTATTTGAAGCGACTACATTATTTTTTTACTTAGACAGATTATATATTTTTCAATTCAAAATTTTTTTCAGTCGAAAGAACGTTGCCGCTACAGAATTTTTTTGTCCTTAAAAAAATCTTTTTTTGTATTGTTTTAATTTCAAAAGTACCCTTTACGACAAAAAAAATTAAAATTTTAATTAATCTTTAGGCAAAATTTTTCATTTGAATATATTAAGAAATAAAAAAGTACTTTTCTGTTACTTTTTTGCACACATATAATGGAGTACAAAAATTAATGACGGCAGTATTTTTTAAGTTCGAAAAAATTCATAAATTTTATTCCAAGAATCAAAACATGTTTTTATTGCAAATCTATTTTATGTCGAAAAAAGCAAAATTTCTGCTGTCCAGCCTGTTGTCATATTTTCACGAAATTAAAGCATTTTTAATTAAATAAATTATTTCTTTCGCTTTGTCTATTAAAAATGTTTTTGGTATGAAAAATAAAATAAAAAAAATTTCAGAATTTTTTTAGACTGTCCCTTATTGGTACTTTTTTAATCACAAAAAGAGTACAGCAATATTTTTTTGCAAAATTTTTAATGGTTGTTGTGTGTTTAAAATTAAAGTATAATTTCTGAAATATAATTATCTTCTTTTTTGTAGAAAATTCAAATGACAAGTAGTATAGTTTGCAAGCGGTTTTTATATAGACATTTTTTTTCGAATACTAGACAAGCGCATTATTAAAAGATATATAAATATTAATGGCATAAGTCGATAAATCAGAAAGTACTTTTGTGGTACTATTGGAAAAATTTTAATTTTTAGAATTAAATTGTATACAGAATAATTTTGGCGTTCTATAGAAAATAATTATTAGATATGCTATATCATGGGGCATATAGTTTCTCTCCCAGCAAAATTATCAAACTATGCTGGCGACTAAATCTTACAATGTATTTGTACCTTTTTATCGTGAAAAAGATAATTTGTTAAAAAAATGATAAAAAGCTTGATTTTAAGATGTTTATCATTTTATTTCGCTGGAGATAAGAAATTATCAAAATGATATTAGGGTAATTTCCATGCCAAATAATGCAGGTACAGTCACCGTTAAAAATGCTGCCTTTCTGTGTTAAAAGTTCTTCCTATATGATGCCATAGGTTATTTGGCAGTTCCTATTTATTTTTAGAGCAAAATATTTTCTACATTATAGTTTAAATTCAATAAACTGGATTAAAGTTTTATTTTTTTAACCTTACAGCTCCGATCAGCTACAAACTCCAAAGTTATGCCTTTTAAGCCAAACAAAAAAGGCATCGCATGAGTTTGCGACTGCCCTCTCTAGGCAGGTTATAAAAAGTCAGGCAGATTTTTCTTTAGTTATTTTTAATTAATTTTTTAATTGGAATCTTTTTTGATAAGTTTGTAGCCTGGTGTTTTTATTACTTTTTTGTTGTTGATCGAATCAAATATGTACATACTTATAAAGAGAGTGAGAGAACAAGATAGTAAAAAAAGATACGGTTGACTAATAAACCACAATTGGAATGAACACTAAACACAACTCGTTACCTGTTAAAAGTCAGAAATACCGAACAGGTAAAGTATCAATAAATAATTGGGATAAACTCAAAAGGTATCTGGAACTATGTATTTTAAAAATATTTATTTCTCTTAATTGCTCTCAGCATGAAATCTCTCTCTTTCTCTCTAAACAACTAAAACCAGTACCGGTTTATTTGGCTTGAAAATTATTTCAAGTATTTTCTTGCCGTTACAACATTTAGAGAGTTTTAGTTTTATCTTGTATTTGCCAGATTTCATAAAATTGTGTCATAAAGATTAAATTTTAAAAGATAATTTAATTATTAAAAAACTGTACTCCAACAAGCTGTAAGAATTTTTTTAATTTTTGCTGATGATCATTCGATAATTAAGTGTGTTTTTCTGCCCATGACTCATGTACTCTTAAATGTTCTTCTATTTGTCTTAATTTTTTTTATAATTTTCGAAAGCATTGGTTCGTTTAAAAGAAAAGAAGATATTTATAGGAAATAAGAGCTGTAATAAAACTATGAATGAATTTTGTTTCAGAAAAGAAATTGGAAACCAGTTAATGAACAAAGGCCTTAGAAAAATTCGCCAGAATTTTATATTTCATGTTTAATTGAAAATAATACTGAGAGCAGTTTTCATCTAGGTAAAAACACAATTACAGCCACAGGCGAATAAGCATAATTAAAAAGCCATTTTAATTTGAAAAAATAATTAAAAGTTATATTTCCGGCAAATAGATTAAAATTCTTAATTTTGCTAACAAATTCGTTTAGCCGACTCTCGAATAATTAACTTTTATTATATTTTTTTAATAACAACAAATTATTTAGTATTAATATGCGGTGAACATTTTTGTCCTGGAAAATTTTTATTCCATCGCCTCAAAAATATATTCGGAAAGGGTTTCAATGAAAACTTAAATTTCAAGTCAATGAAATAAGTTTTAATATTTGATTTGATACCCCCTAGTGACTAGAATTTTGAGGGCCGTGGATTAGATTCTGCCTAGGATTCTTGACGTTCCACCAGAAAAGCGAAAAATGACTTCGCAATTTGTGTTCCTTAAAAAAATAATAACTAAATAAATATTATGTCAAGAACCGCTGAAATATATAATTTTTTAAATGGGGAAATGATTAATAACTATCATTAATATTATAAAATATATTATATAAAATATATTAATTTACAATAAATATTATTACTAAAGTGATTTTACTTTTCTCAGAACTCCCTAAAATCTTTACAATGATTTCCAGAATTCCCATTTAGTTTCAACAAAATTCATTTATAAAATACATTCTCTTTGCTATTCCACTTAACAGAAATATCGAAACTGAAAAATATATCTCCTGGGATATTTTTTTCATTCTACCGATTAGAATTAACAAACACAATCGAAGCTAATAAACTTTTCTCTTTTATATCCGATGACCGCGCGTATATTTTTAAAGTAATTGCTCTACTTTATGGCCGGCTAAAGTACTAGAAAAAATTTTCATAAATGCGCTGCATCAGTAAAGTAAAATGTTCTTAATTGCAACAGTGTAGTACATAAATGGTATCCAAAAATAAGTTGCATTCGAGTCATATACAATAGGCACATGATAAAAGAGTATCATTTGATTTGTTGTATGGGTGCAGCAGAGAAAGTTTGCGCAGTACTGCATTAAATAATTAAAAATAATTTTATTAAAATAATTTTGATTGACTTTTAAATTTTCGTCATAGAATTCACTTCTTCAAACACTTCTTTTTGTTCTATTTTTTTATTTTACAAAGAAATAAAACTGTTTTTATGCCTAAAAGTCTCTTGGCCTTTGGAACTGGTGTTTTTTATTTTTGTTATTGCTTAACAGAAATGTGTGTGTTGCCAAACAACTAAATACTAAAAATAACCTTAAAGAAAATATGAAAAAAGAAATTTCCGCAACCAGCGGTAAATGAACTAAAAACAATTTCTTTCTCTTAAATGACCAAAGCCTCAAGACCGGAATGTGAAAAGGAATATATGAAAAACGTCTAGTTGTCTAAACTCTAAGAAAAGCATTATTTTTGTCCCAATTACTTGAAAGAAAATTTTTTGGTACCGAAATTGTGGGATTGAAAAAAAGAAAATTTCAACGAAATTGTTGGATAAGAAATGTGTAAAAATTAACATTATAGTGCAAAAAATAACTTTGCAAAGACATAATTATTTAACAATATAGAATTTAGAAAATTGTCTTTATTCTTTTACGAGCTGCCACAAAAAATATTTGATAATTAGTAGACAAATTTTTGAATTCTAAAAAACTTGTTGGAAAACATGCTTTGTGTTGAAAATAATACGGGGATATTGGAAGCTGTATATTATTTGCAAAAAATATATTTTTTATCAAGTAGGTTTGGGACATTAAAATTGTTCATAAAATTTTCGAACCACTTATAAATTTACAATTGCTGTATCATAATAAATAGTTTTTAATAATTAATTTCTTTAAATTTTTAACAATCTCTTACTAAAAGTATGCTGGTTGCTATAAATTATATATTTGTAGATAATATACATATGCCCTATTATGTGTTAGTAATAACTAAATTAATGGATTAATATTAGGACTGCCGCAACTGTCTATCGTGGCCGTCGTATTCCATAAATTAAAAAAAAAAATTACAACGACATTTGCACAATAAAATTTGATATTGAAAATACACGTCATAGAACTGTCACAAAAAATTGGAAAATTAAATTTTTGGTATTAAATATTAAGATAAATTGTAAAATACAGATAATTTCTATACAAATCACAATTTGTAGCTAAAATTAGACGTTGAATTTGGTATCATAAAATTTGGATTAGTTAAAAAATTTTTAAAATTTACAACTATTAATATTAAAAATACTGAATTAAATATTTAAAAAACCTTGAAGAATGATTTTTTACATAAAATTTAAAAATAATGGTTTTATATCAGAAAGTAGATGACAGAGAATTGTCCTAAAAGATTTGTGACAGCAAAATTTTCATTACTTCAAAAAAGTGCTTAGGAATCCAAATTGCTTTAATGAATGGATTATTGATGTCGATTTAAAGTAATTTTTATATAATATACATAATTTTTATGTAATATACATAATGTTGATACATTTTTAAAACGTGTTATAAGTTGCTACTATTTATTTATTAAAATATTTTATTTATTATTATTATTTATATTATTCGTTTTTTACTCTTTATTTTCAGGTTAATGCAATTTTGATTTTATCCATTAGAACGGGTAAGTTTTCAAAATTTTGTTCTGTAATATAATTGTAATTGCTATTTTTTAGAAAATTCAAGAATTCGTATAAAAATTTTATAAAATACATATAGTTTTTGAAATATGTGTTGCTTGGTGTAAAGCTTCTCTCCTTTTGTCTAAAGTATTTTATTTTAATTAATTTATTTATTTTTATACGAAGATTTCAGACAATATTTAGATTCTAAAA
Organism: Germaria angustata; assembly: GCA_963681545.1. Classification (NCBI taxonomy): domain Eukaryota; kingdom Metazoa; phylum Arthropoda; class Insecta; order Diptera; family Tachinidae; genus Germaria; species Germaria angustata. Next base: position 84,015,129 of record OY813001.1, on the reverse strand, counting down.
GATTTAAAGATATTGATGTCACGTACCCATTATGCATAAAATATTTTTTTAAAATCCAGTAGCACGATAAAAACAACTTTTTTAAATTACACCAAAAATGAATAATTTTAGAATTTCGGGACACGGTTTAATATATTTATATTTATTTATTTTTTATATTTGTTGTAGTTATATATCTCTCATATATTATGACGTATTCATTCAGCAAAACTTTTCGTTGAATAATATCGAAATAATTAATAAAAATTCTATACATATATACTTATGTATGTATGTATATATTATTTTATTTACTTGAACTCTTTTTTTTACAAATTCTCTTTTTAATTTGTTTTATTTATCGCGTTTCTACACTTTTTTCCCCCACCGCTTTTCTTTATTCCAACGTTCTTAACACGTTCGTTATCGTTAAACAACTAACTTATTGCTGTATGTACGTTAATACTCAAACTAACAGAAGAAAAGTCAACCGACGACGTCAACGTCGCTTCAAGTATGATTAACGTTTTAATTTTGTTTCATATACAAAACGCGCCAACCCAATAAACTGCATAACGCACTCAAATACAACATACTCATACACACATGCCGTATTACAAAACTTTTAAAGGGATTTATTATTTGTGTGTGTGTTTCTGTGTGTTGCTCTTTTCTCTGGTTGTTGGTTTCGTGTAAAATAACAATGAAATAACACACAAACGTTTTTATATCTTGTTGGCCTTTTACACTTCGTTTCTCTTTATTTTATTTAGCCAACGCCGTTATCACTGCACTAGTGTTGTTAACGCTTTGGTGTTTAAATAAGAACTGAATGTTACAATATACTCCAACTAATTGCTTGGATTCATGTTTTCCTTTGTGATGTTGCTTCACTCATCCCACAATTGCATTTATAAAGTGAATACACACGCACACCACTTATTTCCAGTTATTCCTCTCATTTAATCTCACAGTAATTTCTCAGTAAATATTGTGTAAATTTCCCAGAAGTCTTTTATGTTGAGTCCAACAAGAGAAATGTTGCTACGCTAAATATGGTATACTCTGCAACATGAAACCTTACAGTGAAAACTGAATAAAGATAACTTTACTAATAATAAGCCATTGAAAAAAAAAAAAACAAAGCAGTCTGTATTTTTAGATAAAGTTTTCTTCAAAACTAACAGTTTGGTTACATTTTGGAGTTTTTGTCCTCGAGAGAAATGACTTTCTGTTGGTTTTATTGCACTCCCTTCCATTCTCAATTAATTTACGTTTTTTTGCTTTGCACTCTCAACTTAACTGACTTTCTTCTAATAACTCGACTATTCGATTTAAGAATATTATTTTTTTTTTTATTTTGAAACATATAACTAAATAAAGCCGACTCTAGTTTTTCTTTAATTTTGTATATTTTTCATTTGGAGTCTCGCTCCTTCTACAATTTATGATATTTCAAGCTATTGATAAAGGTTTTCCCATTTTCACCTGAATTATACTGGGTTCTGCATTATGTTTAAAAATTTTATTCTCATCTTGTGTTAATTAATTAAAACTTGTGTTTGCAATCTTTAGTAGAGTTGTTTCATTTCCTTAAAGTAAAGTTCTAGACTTTAAACGGTTAATAGTTGCAGAAATTGTAAAAATTGTAAAACAAGTTTTAATGGCAAAATTATGTAGAACTCTACTTGCAGAAAATTTCTGAAAATTTTTATTAATTATAGCCAGAATGTCAACACTGATCATAGTATTAACGTATGTATCACCAAATATCTTAAAGATCAATAAAAAATATAGTCATCGAAACACGAATCATGTCTTACCCCATGCAACATTACATCAAATTTGATGTATTGTTATTGAAGATATTAATAGGGACCCATGGGGCCTTGGATATAAATTAGTCATGAAGAAGCTTGGGTTTAAAAACCCCGCGCAGGAGATGGACGAAAGGACAATGGAGAATATAGTGACAACACTCTTTCCTAAGCATGGCTTAAGGAATGACATCTACAACACGGAGGATGCGGCAACACAAACCCACTTTATCCCATTCACCATAGAAGAACTAAGGGCAGCAGCTCTAACCCTCAAGAATGGAAAGGCCCCTGGACCTGATGGAATACCAGCCGAGGTGGTGAAGAAAATTGCAATTTCTCGACCAAGATTGCTTTTAGAAATGTATAATAGCTGCCTGAGGGAAGGCGTTTTTCCAGAGCCGTGGAAAAAACAAAAGCTAGTGCTTATAAGCAAAGGAAAAGGACAACCACACTTGCCATCATCATACAGACCACTCTGTATGCTGGATTCGGCAGGAAAACTATTGGAGAAACTACTCAAGCCCCGCCTAGAAGAAGCTGTCAATAGGGGGGGTGGCTTATCCAGGAGACAATATGGATTTCGGCCAGGCAGGTGTACATTAGATGCCGTGAAGGAGATAACAGATGTTGTCAAACTTGTCCAGCAGAGAAACCATTTCAGCAGGCCCGTGGTTCTTCTCGCCACTCTCGACGTAAGGAATGCTTTCAATAGCCTAAGATGGGCAGACGTGTTGAAAGCCTTGAAGAGAAATTTCGCAGTGCCAACATATCTAATGAAGATAATTGGTAACTATTTGAAAGACAGGGTTCTCTTATACGACACCAAGTAGGGCCCGAAAAGTATGGTCGTCACCTCGGGAGCGGCACAGGGCTCTATTTTAGGACCCGATTTGTGGAACGCGAGCTACGATGAAATCCTGAGAATCGAAATGCCAGAGGACACATTCTTAGTTGGCTACGCAGATGACATCGCAGCAGTCATCACAGCTAGGAACACGGACGATGCCCAGAGGAGACTCAGACAAGTGATGATAAGAACCAGGGCCTGGCTAGACTCACATGGGCTGGAGCTCGCCACACACAAAACAGAGTTGGTGTTTCTCACAGGACGGCACATGCCAACCGAGATAGAAATGCGGTTCGAGGATGTTTTAATAACCACCAAGGAAAGCGTGAACTACCTAGGTATAAGGATGGATAGGAGGTTGACATACTCACAACACATTCAATATGTATCCACAAAAGCGGCAAAGATAACGGCACAGCTGAGCAGATTAATGGCGAATGTTGGAGGACCTCTATCATGCAAAAGGAAGCTGCTGATGTAAGCATGCAACAGTGTCCTTTTGTACGGATGTGAAATCTGGGCAGACACGCTGAGTACCAAGAGAAGAGCAAATGCATTACTCTCAGTGCAGAGGACAGCGGCGTTGCGCGTGGCATCGGCATACCGCACAATATCGGCATCCGCTGTCTTTGTGATAGCAGGCATGCTTCCAATCGACCTTCACGCAGTGGAACGCAAGAGAGTATTTATCACAAGACGATCTACAGCGGACACAATGCCTTTGCCAGATGCTAGGCAGGCAACTATTGAAAGATGGCAAGCACTACGGAGCGAAGATAGGAACGGTAGATGGACAGCCAAACTTATACCAAATATACGGAAATGGATGGAAAGAAAACACGGAGAGGTGAACTATTACTTGACACAGATGCTCTCCGGACACGGCTATTTTAGAAAATATTTGCACAGAATGGGAAAGTGCAGTACACCATTTTGTTTGTACGAAGAAAGCGATATAGGTGACGATGCGGAACACACGTTTTTCTCCTGCCAACGCTGGGTCATAAGCCGACAACAAGTGGAGATGCAAATCGGTTTGATCACGACGGCAAACCTTGTTGACAAGATGACAAGTAATGCGGAAGCGTGGAATGCAGTGGCAACGTACGTCGAATGTGTGCTTCGAGCTAAGAAGAAAGATCTGGATAGAGCACACAGCAGCTTGGGATAGGCTAGGACAGCGACTAAGCTAGACAAAGGAGAAGAGAAAAAAAAAACAAACAAAAAAGTGGGTGCCTGGACGCAGGCATGCGGAAGGCGGTCTCCTGACCAAGGAGGGAGCCACCTCGAAGTAATGCGAAAGCGGTCCCGAGGTGGAAGTATCTCCCAAAGAGATGAGGTGGGGTTTTAGTCGGTATGCCCATATGGGAGAGCCCGACATATCGTAGTGGGTGACGATCCACTATGAATGCAGTAATACATTTCCCCAGCTCACCCGCAAAAAAAAAATTATTATTTATATTTATCAAATTTGTTATTCGAGATATTCTCCAAAATAACTATTTAATATTTTATTGTTTGTTGTTGATTACAAATAGAAAAATATGATTGAGTTCTGTTTAAATTCTCATATAGTATTTGTAGTCTGTATCATAAGTATACGACCTTGAATGCTTTTCATCAGGGTACTGATGATTTGGTTAGTGCCAATGAAACCTAGCTAAGCCAACAACAAACAATAATATGTTAAATTATTATTATTTATGTTATTCGTGGAAGAATATCCGTTATTTAGGAAAACCCTGAGAGTAGTATAGGAGGGAAGGCGGGTAACTTCATAATTAATCAATTTCTTAATAATTAATTTCTTATTTATTTTAATAATTAATTGCTTAATTATTTCTAACATTTCTAACAAAAAACGACGTTTGCAATTGTTTTTTGTATCTGAAATACGAGTGGTTGTGTTATCAAAGTCTGGGTAATTATTTAGGTTAAGATAATGATTTGTCAACGCTATTTCGTAAGAGGCAATATTATTTGTTTTTATGTTTATTTGTTTTATAGTTTTGGTCCGATCTACTCGTATGTCTTGTCAATCTTGTCCTTGTTTCATTCTTCGTCGTATCTACATATACATTTTTATTTCCTTTGCATGGAATTTGTACACTACATTCGGCATACCTGACTTTTCCGCTCTGTCGTTGGTTCTACTAAATACTCTAGCTACTGTCTTATAAATTAATTTAATTCAGAGGTACAGGCATTTAATTTATATGAACTGAAATGAAAAGTAGCGAATATACACATTTTGTAGTGTTGGTTGTTGGAATTTATAAATTTGTTTATTTATAACATTACATAATTCAATACGTCAATTATTAACTTGCGCAAATTTTTTAAACTTTTTGTAATATTTTCTTAATATTTATTATAAAAAGATTGGGGAAATAATGAAAATAAATTATTCATAACATAAAAATTTGAAAATTTTAAGTTATAATTGGAATGGATAAAATTTAATAGAAAAAAATTATGTCATCCTCTATTGTCTGCATAATTTATAAATGTAGGTAACTAGTTCATAGTAAAATAAATTAAGAGAAAAATTTATACGCATTAAAAATTAATTAAAAAAAACTCATTGATAGTTATCGGTATAGAAAAGTTTTCACGTATACTATGAACGCAAAATATAAAAAATTAGAAATAAACTTTTTTAAACGGAAAATTATTTATAGTGCTTTGTAATAACATTAAAATCTATAGCTTATATCGCAACTATTTTTACACTCGCCATTAACAAAAACTTTAGGCTATAAAAAAATTTTATCTAAAGAACTTTGTGATTCCATATTCTTGTTACATTCGAATATTTTTCAGTCGCATTTAGTTTGTAAATAGAGTTGAGTAACTATTTTTTTAACTTATATTTGAATGTCTTAATTTTTATAATTGCCTTTTGTTTACAACACTTCAACAACAGGTGCTTTTTGAATTACAACAATAATTAGAAACCCATAAATTATTTCTCACTTCTTTTTCAGTATGAATATTCCATCGTTTCTCTGAAAATTATGCAGTTAACATCGGGAGATATTTTTAGTGGTTCGTCTTTTAAGTAAGTTCATATTGGAAAGAGAGTGAGAGAGAGAGAGAGCGTGTGTGAATAGAAACATGTTTCAAATACTATTTTATGTGCAATTGTATATACTTATGTTGCTAAGCAATAAATTGCCTGTAACAAAGATGTTTATATACCTTGCAAGGCTGGGAATGGTTTCTTACACAATAAAATGCTGCCATAAAACGTTGCGTATCTGTTAGCATCTCTAGAACCATTTGAAGTCAATCATTCAACATTTAAGGTATAAGCAGATCCGATCTAGTGCTTATATTTTTATTTTTTTTAATTATTTTTATTTTCTCTGAATTAATGTTATTTGTGTAGAAACATATTTTAAATTTAATTTTTTCTCTAGATGTGGACACGTCAATCTCTGGAGCTTTAGCTAAGCCCAAATACATGAAATTCCACGATCACGTGACGTTACTGCTCTCTAAACTGAATGGGTTATTAAAAGTTTAATTTCACTAAGACTTCTTTCAGTCTCATCCTCTCTAAATCTGAGTGGTCTTTTAGATATGCGATTTTATTTAAAATTAAAATGTCACTTCGAAATAAATGGAGCAAATAGGGGCAAAAGTATTCATTGCCCATCAACAGCCGCTTTATTTGCAACATATGATGTCTTAGTTTATATAATAAATCTGACATCATTTAAACATAATTTTTCATGAAATACTACTCTGTTCATTACAAAAGGTGCATTTTGAAAGTTTATGTTGGCACACTTGTCTCGAACCTATGTTGTTAGTATAGTTTGTTTGTGAGAGGCATAACAGTTAGCCATATGTTGCTCGCTCGGCGATTCGTGTTGCTTCTTGCAAGCGGTGCATAAGTGCAAGATAATACTCCTTATTAAACGTACGACCATGTAAGAAAAGCTCATGATGTACTACGCCACGGTAAACGAAGAAAACAGTAGATCGTCGTTAACGTCATTCAATATTTTTTTTGCCCAAATTTGCCAAAATTTTGTATGGCATGAGCCGAACAATATGCCGACATCCTCTTTAACTTCTCTAATAGTGATTCGACGATTCTCTATAACAATTTTCCTCACTTTCTCAACTTTTTCATCGGTTTTTGATGTGATGGAGCTTCCAGGTCGAGCGTCGTCATTCACATCCTCTCGACCTTCTTTGTACTACTTGTAAACATTTTTCTGACTCTGAATACAATCACCATATGTCACCCTCAACATTTCAAGAGCTTTTGAGAACTTAATTTTATTTTTTACACAAAATTTTATGCAAATTCTTCTTTAAATTTGTTGCACATGAGAAAATCGCCGAAACAGCAAAATACGCCTAATTGTTATGCCTCTTACAAACAAACTCAAATAAGAACATATGTTCGAAACATGTGTGCCAACATAAAAACTTGCTAATCGAGTGCACGTAGCCCGAGAAATGGCCAAATTCACATTTTCTGTTGAACAGACCTCGTATATTGCATGAAACTTTATACATTTGCCTGTATAAGGTAGAATAGGAGTAGTTGGGATAAAAAAATGTGATGAGAACTTGTGTGAAATTTCATGTGAAATGTATAGTTTAATTCCAATCCAAGTGTCATATGTGCTATCTCCGGTTTAAAAAACAAAACTTATTGCAAAACATTCCTAATTTATTTTAATGAAGCAGTTGGTAAAGGCTAAATTTGAATAAGAAATTTTAACACAGGTTTTTCTTTAAGATCGTAAATATCTGAAGTTGCTCTTATGCAACAATCAGTTCGAAATAATATTTAAATAAATAAAGGACTTGTTGTCAAATAAATTCTTGTCTATGTATTATGTCGCAAGGATAATTCCTATGGAAATATTTTGAATTTCGTGCAAGTAGCATTTTCTTAGGGGGTATATAGACTTTTGTACGCCACTGTAGGTACTAGGCAAACTTATCCATTCCCGATAGAATGATTCTAGGAAAAACATGCTACCATTTTTGAGAATAGTTTTCCATGACCCTTTCGTTTTGCCCGTTCAGCCGTCTAAGAAACAAAAAGATTATGATGAATTAATTGAATGTGAAAGAAATACATTTTAGAAAGTACACAACAACAAATTTACTTTTGAAACAAATTTGAATCTTTTTTTCATTTATTACCGTGATATCGTTTACTTAATTTTATTTTAAATAAACTATTAAATTTCCTACTCATTATATTTAAAATATATCCCAAACCCTTATATGTGCCCTCTATGCGATGACTTTTGTTTAAATTGTAAATTTGCCTTGACCATGTAACCAGAACAAATCAATGCTCTCCTTTTTTTGCTTCGACTGGTCATCTTTTTGATACTAGACTCAATGAAATTTAAATTGACAGGGCGTAACGGTAAAATCAGTTCAGAAATGCAGTCAGTGTGTCTATTTATACGTTTTATTATACAAACACACCCTCTACATTTAATGTGTAAGTGCAACTTGCGGCACAAGTGAAAGGAAAATTATTTAAATGTTAAATTGAAATTGATTTGAAATATTCAATTATAATTTATTTCTTAAGACCCGCTTAAAATTTTGAATAACTTAATTTTATAAGAGCAGTAGCAGCAGTTAATACATTGATAGTACAGTGAGGGGCAAAACGAATTAAACTTTTTATATTATAAAAAAATAACAATAATAAAATAAAAGAACTAGTGTGCTCGTATGTGTTATTTAAAGTTCCTCCATTGTGGGCCTATTTTTGGGGCTTTGTGCCTTTTTTAACATTCTGTCACTTGCAAAGATAAGCTAAGCAGCATAAAAATAGGGAATAAAAATTTAATAGTAGGGGTAGACGACCTCGCCTAGCCAGTACAAAAAGTAGGTTTACTTTCCAATATTTCATATGTTTACATCTATATGTCCTGTTTCATACACGTTAAGTTTTCTTGTTCAAGTTTCAATGCAGCTCGAAGAGAGAAAGGAAGAAGAATACGTACTCTCCCTACCATTCTCCCACCTGAATCATAACTTGAGCAAGAAAACTTGACGTGTGTGAAACAGGATTATGATACATAATATATTTTATAAGATTTTATTTAACAAAAATACATACGTCTACTTGTATGTATGTGGACAAAAACCATCAATTGTATCAAATGGCAAAGATATTAAGTAATAAAATTGCAAAACATATCAGGACTTGACATAAAAAACATTACTTTCGCAGCAAAAACTTGTAACAAGAGAACAACACAAAAATTTCGAAAATTGCTCTCCCACCTTCTGAATAATAGAAAAATGTAAGTGAACTCGTTGCTTAAAAAAAAAAATAATATTTTTTCGTATGTTGTTGCAAAAAAATTTAAGATGAATAATATTTTTCCTCGCAACTGCTCATTTTGTGTGTAAAAGTTCAGAAAGAACTTTGCATTAATTTGCAATTCTTTCATTTAGTAAAATACTCACTGTACCCAAGTAAAAATATTCTGACAGTTTGATTTGAACTCACTGCCATTTACTAAAGGTGAATTCACCCATTCGCTCTGAACGAAATTTTTGTTGTTGTTCCGCATTAATATTACTCTCTTTCTCTCACTCTCAAAAAAATAGAGACGTCAAACTACATATAAAAAAAAAAGCGTTCGGTACGTTCAGAACGAATGGGTGAATTCACCTTAAGCATTTTCTGCGATCTTATTTCCCCCATGTTTAAGAACAAATTATTTTCTCATTTTCTCTTATGTTCTCATCAAAATAGTGAAGTTTTTTTTTTTATCTAATAAACACAAAACAGCTCTCAATTTGTTACGCTCTATTTTCATTTTCTCGTTAAAAGTTTTTCAAATACATTAACACTCTCCAAGTGGTAACGATGACGAAAACTTTTAATAAATGAACAGACCTATTATCGAATTACACATAATTTTTGCATTGTAAATAAAATACAGCTGTTTTTGTAATCGTTTAAATTTTGCACTAGTGTTGCCATTTTCTTATACAAAAATGGCATTTTAACTTGAAAAAATTAGATAAAATATTAAATTAAAAACTTTGGCAACAATATGATTTGACAATACAAAAATAACAACTAAAGCAAATTTATAACAGATGGAATTAATAGCCCTGCTGATAACTTTTTTTTAAATTTTTTCGTTGCTCTATGTCAAAATTTTTTTATTTGTTTCGATTGCTTTGGAATACATTCATTTGCTTTCTCTCTTTGGTCTGCTGTTTTTGGCATTGAAAAACTTTTTTCGGAAGCCTTGTCGTAATAGGAAAAGATGTGCTACAAATTGTGAATCTTGTTAGTCCGATGAGTTAATAAACGAATCAAGCGTTAAGCGAGATTTGCCTGCATATCTTGCAAATGATTGAAATCCAAAGTGCAGTTCACCTTTCCACATTAGGAAATGTAAAATGATCCTCTTGGAGTTGCGCATCTATCTCTCAGCCAGAGATTCCAATAACAGGATTCGCCATATAATGTTGTTTGTTTGGACATCGAAATAATTCATCTTGTGAAATGTTTGCAGTCCAACCATAGGGAAAATCCAGACGCTGTGAAGTGCGTTCAATCGTTCAGAGTCCAAATTGTGATCTATAATATTTTAAGAAGATCAATTCTGAAAATATATATGACTGAATCTTTATAAACGATTTTTTTTTCGAAAGGCAATCGAACTTCTTTCGTCATGCGATGCATAGAAGCAGCGTGATCGTATTCCTGCTAAAAACAATATTTCAAACTCTTGTAATATGAAATCTAGATATGAGTATAATACTTTTAAGCTACATTAAAAAGGAAAAGAAAAACAAAATAATGCTCTTGCCCTGCTGCAAATATTTATGGTGGCTCGTGTTTGCCACACATTTTCATTTTCATTCGCAATCCCAGCAGGGAGCCAAACAGTTTCCAACTCGATTTGTAAATACAATTTAAGCAGGAGCATATACGTATATTGGCATGTGTGTATGTATGTGTGGTATGTACGTATGTGCATGTGTGCCGGGGTTAATTTGATAACTGCCTGTAGATACGTACATATGTATGTATGGGAATATGTGTGACCATAATTATGTTGTGTCTAAATTCCCGTTTGACTTACCAACCCAAGATCATAAGAGTTCAATTCAATTAAAAAAGGATGAGTGTAAAATTCTTTAAAAAGAATTTTTAGCCTGTCTACTCCTGCTTTTATGAGCATTGAATTTGGTTGGCTTTAAATCTGTCCGTATGTCTAAACGTTTTATCTGTATGTGTGAGTTTAAACGAAATTCAAACTGGTAATTTTCATCAAAAAGGGTCAATCTCGGGGTTAAACATGTTCGCATTAAATGGTTTCTAATTAAATTATAAATAATTATTAAAGTTTTATCAAAAGCGAAATAAATAACAAAGAGGTGAAGGGTAAAAGAATAAAATCAAAGAAGACTTCGAGAAAATTTTTTTTTAATTTTCGAAAATGAAACGCAAATACAGGAATATATCGTGAAACTGAATATCAAACGCATTCATGTCGTAAATGTAAATTCAATTTTTATAAAATCATGTGCTTCTTAAATTTTTTAAAGCCCGATTAGCTGCATTCTTTAATTTAATTTTTTTCGAATACAGGAAAATATTGTTTATTTTTTCGCTTTCCAGGGTGATGCTTAAGCTGGTTCGATGCGTTTGATATTTTGTTAGCGTAAGATCTTTGGTTTTAATGAATGATTTTGACATACGCTTTCGTATTACAGAGTGCATTTCCCATCTTCGTTCTTTGTATAATAATTAGAATATTTAGTTGTATGTTTAGGCAATTCATTGTGTCCAGTATTACTCGTATCGGCGTATATCTATTGCATCAACTACTACCAAATACATGGCACACAGGAACGCTACCAACAAAATGGTTAATAATTATAATCTTGCCTGTCCACAAAAAAAGGAGATGATGCAAACGGTAGTGACTATCGTGGGATTTCACTTCTTAACAGTGGATACACTATTTTTACCAATATATTGAATGAACGTCTTAATGAATATACAGAATCCATATTACGAGATTACCAATATGGATTCCGAAAAAACATATGTACAACGGACTATGTGTGTGTCATGACACTGAAAAATACAAATACCAAAGTTATAATACAAGGCGAGTTTTCTAACTTATTCAATGTCATCTCCGGAGTGAAACAAGGTGATGATCTATCCTCTCTTGCCTTCAATCTAATTTTACATTTATAACAAATCAACTCAAATCTGCGCTTACGCTGACAATATTTTAATTATTGCCAGAAGTAGAAACATCCTAAAAGACATATTCAAGAAATTGAAGGACACATCACAGAAGACAGGTCTCATGATAAACCCAGAGAAAACCAAATGTACACACCCTCATCATATTTCTTAATGAATTTAAATACCTGGCAATAAATTTAAGCGCGCACGGAGATACGACTGTAGTATACGATATCGAGTACAATCTGCAAACAGAACCTGGCTTATCCATTTAAAACTCTTTTGATCCTCTTTGTTATCTAAGAAACTCAAACTTCATCTCTACAGAACTCTTATAAGACCAGCTTTAACATGTGGGCGTGAAATGTGGACTGTAAAAATATCTGACGTAAATCAATTACTCTGTTTTGAAAGAAGAATACTTCGTAAAATATTTGGTCCAATAGAAGTTAAAACAGAGTTGCAAGATTCACGTCAGTACCTGCCCGAAGGCCTAACCTGACGGTGCACTATTGCACAAGGGTGAATAAAGCACGTTCACCACCGCCCCAGTAGCCCCCGCCAAAGGCACATGACTGGAGCGCCAACTAACATGTGCCCCTGACAGGGACAACATGGTAGCAAGTTCCGTACAGGCTGCAGAACCATGTACAGACACCTTGCTAAGATGCTTGGAGCTATCTAACCTCCTACTACCCAAATGGCACGGCAGTGGAAATTTTACCCCCATCTGACCTGAGGCTTCACCTACCGTAACCATTAGAGCAGCTCTGTCGAATAGCAAGAGCACCTAGAGATATATGGCCTGAAGAGAACATCCACATCATGCCACTAGCCCATGATTGAAGACACACTCATCCAGCCCATACCTCTCCCCGCGTACCTGTGGGTTTTAACCACAGCCACCACGTGATCCCCGAAGGGGCCTCACCAATAACCAGTCCAGGACACGTCCTAGGGGCTACTGGTTCCCGTGGCACCAGATAGGACTCTGGTCAGCCGCGTGTCAAAAGCACCTCCGATTTTAGGTTCCCTGCACACCTGAGGCATCGGTAACACCTCTACCCAGACTAGCGTAGCAAGCTACTTCCTTAATTACTTATATGCACGCCCGTTACCCTGGTGTTTCAGGGATTGGGTAGTAACATATTAAGTTTTAGGGCAATTGGCCAAAGGTCAAGGTCTGGAAAGACCAACTACCCCTCCGGACGAGCGAGCGAACCCGCTTTTACCTTTAATTTACTTGCATGCGCGCCCGTTGCCCTGTTGATTCAGGGATTGGGTAGCAACATACAAGTTTTTAGGGGTTATCAGCAAAAAGGCCTAGGTCCGGAAACCTGATAACCCTATACCCCGGGAAACACAACACCAAGCCACCAAGACAAGATGTATTGACCATGCCCCCCGGGGGGAGAAGTTGAAACAGGTATACAAATCCCAAAATAATTGGTGACACTGAATGAAAGTCAAAATATCACACGTTTTATAAAAACACAACGAATACGTTGGCTGGGTCATGCTTTGCGTATGGAAGATTATATGGAAGTGAAGAAAATTTTTGAATAACAACTAGAAGGCAATGGAAAACAAGGGCAACCGAGGAAGACATGGAAAGATGATGTCGAAACGGACTTACGAATAATGAAAATTATGGACTACAGATAAAAAGCTTTACAAAGAGAGCAGTTAGAAGCAATAGTTGTAGAAAAATTAGGCCATAAAGGACTGTAACTGCTGATTATTTATGTATTGCATTTTACAATCGAACAACTTTATTTTGGAATTTTCGTAGTCGTTCTATTTACATTTGTCTGCAGCAAGTGTATAGAACCGTCGAGCGAGTAAAGTTAAATAAAATACACATAAAGCTACGATTTTGATGAAACTTTTATTTCATTATAATGCTTAGACTACGCCATTACGTACAAAATAAAACGTCATTTAAATGACCACCTCTAGATTGGTTGCAGCAGTGGATATCTTTGAGGTAGCTTTCTGCCACTTTTTCGCATATATCAGGCGGTATCTCGGCGATAACCTGAAGAATGTTTGTTTTGAAATGGTCCAATGTTAGGAGATTATTGTTGGCCAACTGACGTCGCCAAAACGTGAAATTACGCGTTCTTGAAACTTACCATACAATAAAGCCAAAATGAATTGTGTGGCAAGCGACGCCTTGTTGTTAAAACCACATATTGTTTTGTTCATAATCTTCAATTGCAGGCCAAAAAGTCGGTTATCATACGGCCATAGTAACAGTCGTTTTCAAACAAATACGGTCCAATGACACCTTCATAACATAATGCACACCAAGCGGTCACTTTTCGCGGATGCAATCTCCTTTTCACAATTACTTTTGGGTTTTCCGTGCCCTATTTGTGATAATTTTCACATTTGACGTAACCACCGAGTGAAAATGAACTTCACCGCTGAAGAAAATTTTGTTCGGAAAATCTGCATTAAAAGCTTGTTGCTCTAGAAATCGAAGACGTTGTGAATGGTCAGCCAGCCTTAACTGTTGCGTAAGTTGGACTTTATATGGATAGAAATGTAAATCCAAATGTAAAATACTCCAAAGTGAGCCTTAAGATAGGCTTAGCTAAAGAGAACGTCGCGGAATCGACAAATTCGGGTTAATCTCCGCATTATTACTAACACAAGCGATATTTTAGGCTGTCGGCACATTGCGATGATGCACAGATCTGGCCACACCTGTACCGATTCCATTCTCTTCAAATTCCTTTTGCTAAATAAATGACATTTTAAATCGCAGACATTTAATAGCTGACAGCCTTGTTAGATCAGCGGTCTATTTATCTGGAAATTTGTATTAGTATCCAGGTTTATTTCCATAATTCTTGCTTCATTTACATTTCCATTTAATTTTAATTTGTTGACTTTTAACCAGTTATTTAATTTGTCCCTATTATTTATCAGTAACTCCTTCTGCATATATCAGAGTATCGTCTGCAGTGCCTTCGTGGACTAGTAGACTGGTAGTTCGAAGGTCCCAGGTTCGACTCTGGGTGTTACTCTTGTGGTACATCAATTTCATTTCCAACTTCATTTTCGTTTACTATATATTTAAAAAGTTTTTCAATCAATATAAAAACAAGGATGTAAGATGACGCTTTCGTCTTATTTACCGGTGTACACCATTAGTGCAATTAAACACCACTTTATTAAACTAAAAGTCAAAAGTAAAAAAAAAAATTAGTGTGAAGAGCCGTATTGATTGGGATACGAGAAATTCTCTTAATAAGAAGTCGCAAAATTCTCAAAATGGACCAGACCATTTCTTTTATGGAGATAAAATTTATCTGTGTGTCAAACTTCTAAAGTTAAAGAGTTATGACATTTGTCCTTAAGAGGTAAAAGCAAGTTTTTATCATGCTAGGCCCAACTTAACATATACCCTTTAGGTTAGGTTAGGCTTAACAGGTCGCTGGTTAGTCGTAAGAAATGACCGTTTCACTTGATTCCTATTTGTTCCCTTAGCACTGGCTGAGGAGTGGGACCCGGTGATAAACCACAATGATGGAAACTGATATTTCTGAGGAGAAGGTTCATAGCAGCGATTAGAGAGCAAGAAATTAGAGAGCAGCCGTTCGACATTCTCTAATTTTTCTTTTTGGCGGTTCCTACAAATGTCATAAAAAGTGAGTCGAGCTCTAAAAAGCAGTTTCTTGTAAAAACCATTGCGAGCGTGATATGATCTGCATTTATATCGGGACAGAATCAGCTGCAAGATTTCGCATTTGACTTCATTGGATCATCTCATCTACGTGATGAAAAAAAGTCCCTGCTGTGTCCGCGATATACGAGTATTCTTCAATGTAGGCTTCTAAAACTGTACAGGTTCGCGGTTTATTGTCGTAAATGCAAGATTTTGAAAATCCCGCGGAGAAAGGAGTCTGATGCTTCTAGATTTGGTGCTCTGGACGGCCAGTATAAATCTCTAAAGCTGGAGATAACTTGACCTGGAAATTGGTGTCTTAAAATCTCCATCGTTTGGCAAATTCGTCAAATAAGCAGTAACAATAATTCCACGTTCTTAGGGTGTGTATCCTGTGTCAAAGTACAGTGACATTTGGCGGCATCTGCAGAAGTGGCAGTCAATTCAAATTTGACATTACTTTTGTGCCATCATGTTTATTTAAATAGTATATTCTCAAAGTGAAAACAATAATTGTTATTATTTATACTGTTTTCATGCTTAAATTTAAATAACTTTCCTCGATTTAGAAAGTCGGAAAAATGCACCAAGGCTTACTTTAGAAGTAATGAAAATGTCATTCTCTAACTCGCATTTTTTTATTTAGTGTTTATTTTTAATATATTTTTTGGAAATAAATATAGAACCATAAGCGAAATAGGTATAGGAGCGTAAGCACAGCGCAATCTATCGGTGTGAATGTTTTATTCTCTTTAGGGTAAAAATTTCTTCTTAGAATTTTGATTAATTTCATTTTGATAATTTCACTATTTTGGAACACTTTATGCATTTCACTCGATCTGCTTATTTTCCGCATGCACTTCGTTTTTAATTATTTTAAAAGGTTTCTTTTAAATCAAAAAATTTTAATATCACGCATAAAACATATTGATATGATATGAAGTTTTCCCTAGGAGCACTTTCAGGGGATGAATTTTTCTCGTTAAATTATTTTTTCCCCTCCACCTTGTTGTTACAATTTTGCAATTTCGTTTAATGATTTTGAAAAATATTTGGCACACAAAATGACAATACATTGTTTTAAAACAATTTAAAATGAAATAAATGAATGGAATAGTGAAAACTTTTGTTTTAATTGATGGCAATTTTATGGTTTTTCATTTATTCTGTTTGACCGGAAATTGAACTGTGTCAAATTTCTATGGGGTGGAAACATTAATCTGGTGGTGGTAGTGGTGGCGGCTAATAAAAACATCTATCAAATTAAGAAATGAAAAAGATGTGGCAAAATGTTCCAGCAAATGTCAAGGATAGTGTTTATAATGGCTAATAATACAAAATAAATGGAACATGTATAAAGAAATTGAGATGGTGATAAAATGGTTTTCTCTTACTAAAGAGGGTAGAGGGAAAAGGAGCATTATCTGGTCATGATATTTCAGTGATAGTTGTGCGGCAAGTCCCAGTGATATGCCCTTAATACCAAAATTGTAATTTTACAGTAGGAGTGGTGGCCCTGTAAAGTCTCCTCTCGAATAATAGTGGCCAAACGTGACGCTATTGATTTGACAATCAAACAACAGCTCAATGCGCCTAGAAATGTCAATTTGTCCAACTTCATGTACATTGTCGTTAAAGTATACCACCAAAAAAACTATATTTTTTATACCTGAACTTGACCTGATCCGTCAGTCGGACACCCATTTTCTTGACTGGTACATATAAGAACATTTTATTTAGATCTGATGTATGACATAATCATTAGGACAATAATAGATGATAATTTGTAATTGTTGTTCTAGTTACACAAAATTTTTGATAATTATTCGTTTTTATAAAATTTTTTGGGATAATTTTTCCAATCCCAAATTTTGTTGTGACAATTCTTAAACAAACACGTATTGAAATCTGCGGGGAAGTAAGGCCTTAGATATTTATAATGTAAATAATAATCTTAATAAATATTGATCTTTAAATTTATTCATTATAAATTCAAAATAATATTAAATAATAAAATCTCATCTTAATTCACTTGAACTGGAGAATTTTTAGACAGCGAGAGCTAGAAATTCGAAAAGTGCCGAATTTATGAAATCCATTTGAAAAGCATTTTTAAAGTTACTAAAAATAATAGAAATTTTTCGATAACAATGTTTCTCACGCGAATTTATAGATTTATATTGAATTGGCGGGGACATGAAACAGTCAAAAAAAAAATGCATGTATTTTTAGTAGAGCTGTGCCCGGTCGTTGGTTTCAGTGACCGGTCTTTCTCGTTCAATTAGCGAAGACTGACCCGTTCGTTCATTTCGTTCATCCGGTCCCTTTGTGCGAAAGTACGGTAAAGATATTGTAAAAATTTTTCTGTGAGTACGGTAACGCACACAAAATATACGTGCACACAACAAACATACGAAACAAGCTGGCATTTTGTTCATTTTATTTTTGTTTATTTTGTAGTTTTTAGATTCGAATTGGAAAAAAAGAAAGGAAAAGCTTAAAATCTGAAGTCAAGAGTTTACATATGTGCATAGTGTACATACATAATATGTAAAATTTTAACGAAACAGACGGTTAATTCAAATAAAAACTATAATGGCAGTACCACACTGATACTGAACTAAAATTTTTACTTACGTATACTTTTTAAATCAACCCTTACTTATACACAAAAAATCAACCGAAATAAAAGAGCATGACATAAAAAGAACGAAAGAAAATATGGTATCAAGCCAGAATCGTACACTATTGACCGGAATCCGCTCAGTCAAAAGAACGGATCCCTTCGTTCAATTAAGTGATTCGTTCTATTTGACCCGTTCGTTCGCGAACGACACAGCTCTAATTTTTACCTAATTTTTGGTCTCCGTTTCTGTGTCAATAATCTACTTTCATTCGGTGGATAATTTTTCAAATCATTAGTTGATACTTCTTATATATTGATAGACTTACATAGACCAATATAAAATTTCAGCTCCATAAAACGATTTGCGGTGGACTGAACCGTTGTCATGAAAAGAAAACATTTCGTTCCTCACATAATATCAGTAGTGTTGAAGGATCATTATAGAGGGACTGCGCACCATAAAAATTCTCATATGTTTACTCCTTTTTAAATTACAAAATTGCAATGTGTGTGAAGATAAATATACCAGATCAAATATTATTCGACGTAATATGTTGCGTCTTGACATCTTTAAATTAAAGCGAAGTATGGCCGAATCCTACACAGACTATTAACAATTTCCTAAGTTTGATTTTGAAACTTTTCTAAACAGAGTTCACAGACAATTATTGCATATTTTAAGACAACATTATTTCACTTTGCTTTAAATATGTCATGACGTAAGATTTTACGTCGAAACATATTTAACTCGTCATATTTATTTTTACAAACATTAATTAAAACTAGAAACCCAGTATTGCCATCTACACCCCCTATTGATCAAAATATTTCTGGCTCCATAGAGTTTGGTATTCAAGTTGTGTGTACCGTCTAATGGACGTTACGTTCATCTTAGAAAAATGTGTGCGATTTGTTTAATTGGTCAAAATTCACCCTTATCGCGAATAATAGGTGAACTATTCTTTTCGCCGAACAAAACCGCAAAATTCTAAAGGAATAAAAATAATTTTGCCTTGCACTCTCCATATTTGTATTATTTCATTTTTGTTAAAAAAATGCTTCTAAATATCAACTTGTTTGAAATTTATTGTTATTTTTTTGCAAAGAATACGTATGTATTTATGTTTTCAAGGTTTCTTGTATAATGAAATGCAAATTTTACATGTTATTTTAGATTTCTGCTAATTCCATAAAAAAAAATCTGGCAACACTGACGACGAACGGAAATAGCAAAAAAGTCTGTGAGTTGATTATGAATATGATATGACGATATGTTTTTAGCAAATGATTCATTTACTACAATCTCTATTTGAAATCGATGAATGTGTCTCTAGATCGCAGGAAATATTTGTCTTGCTGCCATATCATTAGGCCTATTGGTTTTATCATGGACAGATGGCCAAGCTTAAACCATTTCCTCCACTTCTATTTCCAAACTCTTAATGGCATCATTGCATGTCTGACGCTATTATTCTTTAGGAAATTAAAACTTAAATCTTAATTTTTAGCAACAACTGCTGTTCGAAGCGATTTCAATCCCTCAATTCCCAACGCTCTTCGATACCTTTCGTTATGCAACATAAAGTGTTGAGAGATGAAAAGAAAATTGATAAAAAAAATTAACACAAACATGCAATAAAATCCAACCGTTAAAAGCAAAATGGACACCAAAAACTAATAATTCCTTTCTTTAGTTATTCCAGGAATGTTAATAAGGCGAAAAAATAATAATTTCACCCATTCGCATGCTGTCTCGTGTCCTTGTATTTTCCACAAATAATAAATTATGACTTGAAAAAGATGAATTTTCATGCCAACACACGCTCGTTCATTTAAACGAAATCCAAAAGTTTTTATTCAATACGTATGAACAACAAACACCCACGCGAAATCCCTCACAGCAGCTGCAGCTGCAGTGACGGTAACAACAACAACAACAATAACAACAACTGATAGCTGATAACATAAACGGATACAAGAATTTGAAGTCTATAAAAACACGATTGCAAACAGGATTTATTGGAAAGTGTATAAAATTGCAATTTTGAAAAATAAAAGCAACTACATTAGAAAAAACATAGATACCGACAACAATAACAAGCAATAATATTAACAAGAGCAACAACAACAAACAGCATCTTTTAATAATAGTAGTAACAATTTCAACTAGAATAAACAGCCACATGCCAAGATTAACAACTATATCGATTGCAGTTTTGTATTAGATATTTGCCAGTGTAACAAAGCGACACTCGGCGAAAAATGTTGGTAAAAATAAATTATATTGAAGACTTCACCTGCACGGAAACAATATAAGATGACTGTTTTCAGAGCTGGTTTGATCGAAAAAAATTTGAAAAAGACGTTAATTAATATATTAATTAATGCTATAAACACATTCGAGACAGCAGGTTACCGACTACAACCTGTCAAAAATAGAATACATATATGTATATGAAAATGATTATTTTGAAGACGGCACGGCAGGTTGTTGTCTGTGCTACTTTTGTCGTGTAGTCAAAATTAAACTAATTTCTATTTTTGTTGGCTACAAAACAAAAACAGTGTTGACAATACAAGAAAATGTGGAAAGCAAATTAGCGATTAGAAATATTTTTTATTGCAAAATGAAAAATAAAAATCCAAAATTTATATGTTATAATATATATGCATCAAGAATTTTTAAATAAATTTATTTATTTGTTTTATTGTGTGGTTTTTCTTTCTTGGCCAATTTAGATTTGATTTGCGTTTTTAGTTCCTTGTTTTTTCAGCTAATCAGGTCTGATGTGTTTTTATGACAATAAATTTCAAAAGTTATTTATTTCATATTTTCCCGACGTTTCGTGAATTTTTTGTTTAATTTATCCAGGGACTCGTCTGTTTTATTAAAATATTAAAAACATCAAGATTGACTTGAGCCAAAAATATCAACATTGTTAAGGATTAAAAAAAATCATAGGGTAATAGCCCTTTTTAACATAAAAATTAATTAGTAAAATTTATTGAAGATGTAAGGAAAAGAAAACTATCCTGAACAAGAATTTTAAAAAATAAAAGCGCTAATATGCACCACTGAAATATACATAAATGAATTGTTGCAACAGCTGTTTACAATGTAGCTGCCGCTTTCAAAATAATTAAGTAGCTGACTACATGGTTACATTTGTAGACAACGACATTTGTAGTCGGTGTTCGTGTAGCCCGCTGTCTCGAATGTGTTTATAGCATAAGACTACAATTTCTTTAGTTGGCTTTTTGGAAGTGTTAAATTTAAAGCACCATTTCCACTCTCAACTATTATTTTCCGAAATCAAGTGCTAAAGCATTTGACAGGCTTTTCATTTAGTTTTGACAGCAGTTTTGAAGCCAGCTTGCCCACATTATAGGTAGACCTTTGATTAACTTTACAATTCAAATGTTTCATTATTTGAACATTTCAATTAAATTTTGTATTTATTTAATAAAATAAATAAGGACAACACGTTTCCAAATCGAAAATGATGGCCAATAAATACCGCAATACAATGAAGTCGAATTCCTGATCGTCTATTGATTTCCATCGCACATGGACGTTAAATTGATGCAAATGAAATTAAAGGCTGCTCAAACAAATTGTCTCATGGCGAGATATTCGACATTAAGCTTAGATTGCACACTTTTTCTTTACAACGCGATCCTAAATTCAATATGGTGCTATAGAATTCAGTTGTGGAGCTCTGCTTCAGCACCCAATATAGAAAAATTCAAAGGCTCCAAAATTAAATCCTCCGCATGGTAACAGCCGCTCACGTATTCAGAAAGACTTGGACGTTGCATTGGTTAAAGCAGTGGTTTCAAACCACGCGATAAAGCACATAAAGAAACTATAGTATCATCCAAACTTACCAGCCCGCGACATTTTATATAACAGAGGCTACACTCGGATGAGAAGGGGGACACTCTTGCTCTTAGCCGAACACGAGAGATGCGAAGGAAGCGTAGAAACTAGTCTCTTTTGTCTGGCAATGGATGGGCTTAAATAAATAATAAGTTCGATTTAAAATTTGAATACTGATTATTATTGCAATTAAATTGAAGATTCAATACTCAAACAAATAGAAAAATATTATTTAATACGTTATTTTATTGATTGGATAGATCGTGAAAATTTTGCAAATTAATGTTAAAAGTTTTCTGACAGATGGGAAACTAACATTTTTTTAACCCAATAAGCGATTTCTATAATTATACTTGGCTTTAGTAAATAATTTAATTGCAGCTGGGCCATCGCTTAAACCTTAATTAACTACTAGCGGACCAGGCGAACTTCGCCTCGCCCCAATTTTAAGCCTTCAGACAAACTTTCTATTTTTTAATTTGAAAAGCCATTAAGGAATAATTTCAAACAAAATTTCATACAAAAACTCGATTTTCGATTTTTCCAATTTTCCGACTTTTCCGGAAGGATTTTCCAAAATTTTCTTCCATAAAACCTTCTACTCGAAAATACGAACAACTGACAAAAAGTTTTACAGAAATCGGCCCAGTCGTTCTCATTTTTTGAATTATGGGATTTTGCCCCTCCGCCCATAGACCGAAAATCAAAAATCAGACTTCACAGTGTCACCCGCCCGAGTATTCTGAAGGTTCCCTGAAAATTTCGTCAAAATCGGCCCAGCTGTTTTGGAGCCATTACGTTACATACATACAAACATACATACATACACACATCCTATTTTATATATATAGATTTTCAATGGGACTTAGACGATTTTTAATTTCTTAAAACTAAACCAGAGGTTAAGAAAATTTTCCTGCTTTTACTGCAACACATTTTGTCGAGCGTTTTCTTGAGCAGTAATGCTTTTTGTCAGTTAAACTAGTAAGTTTTATCTGATTCCTACACACGTTCGCACACATTTAATTTCTCTTTCACAAACACTTGTGCAGTAGTTTCTTGCACAAACTGCATGATGTTTTGTGTTCGTATGGGTATTGCGTGAGTGTTTGTAAATAAGAAAAAAATTTATTATCAATTTCACTTCGTTCCATATGGTTGTTGTTGTTGCACTTAGTTTTACTTACACTTCTGCATTTGCAGTTGTTCCCCCACATCCTCTGATGCCAATCGTGGTGATGCAGTTTGCAATGTTCTGGTGTTGTCGTTGCTGCTGGTTGTACGAGATGTTTCCTTTAATGTCACATCAGATGATGTGTAAAAACTCGCACGACAAGCACGCACATCCAACAAAAAAGGAGAATAATAATAATAAGTACAAGAATACTGCAGTACATTTTCAATTGTTCTTTTCGTTAAAAATCCTTATTCCTGTTCAATAAAGTTTTCAATGTCAAGTAGGATTGTGTGAATGTGTTTATTTATTGTTGTGTTGGTGTCAGTTAATAAATTGATATTGTTACGCTTCAAACGTGCGTATGTGATATATATATATATATATATATATATATATATATATATATATATATATATATATATATATATATAAGATATATAAGAAATTATTTAGAGAATAAAAACTTTATGTTTTACAACCCCAAAAAGTAAATTTATCGATCTGCGTGTGGCTCTGCGTCACCGTGCTTTCTCTCCATACAAAGATCAATAAAAAAGAAGAGAGTTATCATATACCACGTTTATACGCACGTCTTATTTGCAAATAGAACTATTTGCAAATAACTAATTCACTGTTTATACGGGTAATTGCATACAGAACTTATATTATTATTAGTGATGCCATGTGACGAAAATATGATTGTTTGGTAAGTAAAACACAAAAAACGTTCATGAAGTGGCAACGTCTTACTTTTTATTTGCAAATAGTGTCGTTATTCACGACTTGTTTAAGTGAGTTAATAAGTTACAATAAAAAAGTTATACGGTAACATTCTTCTTTTTTATTTGCAAATAAGACGTGCGTATAAACGTAGTAATAGATAGACGAAGTTTGCTACACTGAAGAAAAAATTTTAGTTCAGGCAGAAATTAATGCTCCGTACATCTTAAAGGTTTATTGTTCATCTACATAAACCCCGCTAAAATGAATCCCAGATGTAAACTTTCAAAACGCTGGTGCATGTATATATTTTTTGTGCCTTCTACAAGAATCCGTCGTTAGAAGCTTGTTATTTAACTTTTTTGTTGTTGTATCAATAATGTGTGTCCTAACGATTCTATCAAATATATAATAATTCAAATTAAGAAAGTTTATTCTCATTTTAAACTAAACAGGGGATTTTATTGAAATCTTAAATGTTAAAAATTATTTGTATGTGTATTATTTGACTGCGCCAGTGACCCGCAGGGTACTAACAAATTCCTTAAAAAATTTCCACTGAAAACTATTTTCTTTTACTGGGCATATTGGGAAGTTGACAAAATGTTTAAGTTTAGAAACAATATTATTAAGAATAAGAATTTATAAGAGTCAAGCTGCGCTTAATAATTTTATCTAAATTTTATCTAAATTTTGTGTTTAATATTTTTCTCAAAAATAAATTCCTCTTAGATATTTATATGGGACTTTATATATTTATTAGTTTTATACAATTATACATTTCACCAATGTGATTGACGTGATACATTTTCTTTTTTTTAACAATTGAATAAATACTAAAATTGTTAGTGAAAATTTTAATTGTTATAAGTATTGATAGACGACTCAGAAACGCATACACGTATATAGATGCACGCCCCTGCACTATTTTGTTTTTGTATTTGTTACAAACTGTGACATTCAGTTGCAAGTTTCCTGTTTGTTTTTTAAGTGTATTATGCATTTCTTTCACACTGTATGTGTGTTTGTGTGTATGTGTAATTTTGTTGTCATTACAATTCAATTGGAAAGTAATAAAATTGTTAAAAAGAAAACATTCCATTTTATTGCTTGTTCTCAACAAGGCATCATCATTGTTCTATTAATTCTGGAATTTTTTTATTTTTTGGGGAAAATTTCTTATTTTGGACAATTTTATTTAAAATGTTACAAATATTTAATTGTTTTTATTTTATTATTTTGCTAAATACTGAGATTTCACAGTAGTTTTTCTTAGATCTCAAAAAATATATTTTCCATAAGTGGAATCCATTGCCATCGAAAGCCTATACCAATGAATGCATGGTGGCCCATATAAGAATTATTGAATACGGAAAATATGCAGAATAACCACCATGCAGTTCTTGTATCAATTGCCTTGCAACTCTGATAATCTGATAACCATGAAAATTATAAAAAAACATATTTTTTTCGTGTTTCTAAATAAGGAGAGAGGAAATGATAAAAACTTTATATTCTTAAAGGGAAGTGGAAGTGAAATTTTTGTTTATTTTGTGCTTCCAGCTTTGTCACAGTGATTTTACTTTCATTTTGTTTCGAACAGACGTGGAGTGTTCTGAAAACCACTTTTACCACAAATCGATTACTACTTTTTCATAAGAATAAATTTCTTTGACTTTAAAATAAACAAGTAAATCATGATAATAAGTGAAATTAAATTTGATACGAAGATTACAAGGATTAAAATAAGCTCAGAAAATCGGTAACATGTTTCGTGATTTAGAATTAACAAATCAAACATTTAGCAACTTTCTTAGATCGGAAACAATCAATAATATTCGTTAATCTAAGTTTAACGGGGTTTAACGGTGTCCAATCACACGATTTCGGTGCACAGTTCACATCAGCAGAAATCTGAGCAGGAACATGGGGGCGTAGGTAGGAAGTTGGGCATGGATATGTTGGAGTGCGGACACGAAAGCCCCCACACAAACTATTTATAAATCTTTCTATATCTTGATAACTATAATAGTGAGACTCTTCGTATACCATGGATTATTTTAGAAATAAGGTGGGGCAAGAGTCCCCTTGTACAAAGTAACTAGCCCCTAAGATTTTATTATATTGACATAATAATTTTAAATAATTAGTTTTAAATTAAAAAATACAAACAAAAATTGAATGAAAAGTTGTCATCACAAATAAAAACATGAATCTTATGGAAAAAAAAAATTAAAAAAATGGAAATAACTTCACAATTTTTCTAAAATCGCGAAATCTTGTAAAAAATTAGTTAAACATCGGAAAAAATCTCCAAATTAATGAATATTGAAAAAGTGTAAATTCCAGAAATTTAAGAAAATCGCGTGTATCTTATTTGATAAAAATTGGCAATAAATTGCACAAAAGTCGAAAAAAGTCCTTAAGATTAAATTAAAAAGGGACTAAAACTAAAACTAAAACTTGAAAAAAGCACCCGTAGAACAAATTAACGAAAATTTGCAAAATTTTACAAAATGTAGCGTTGAAAGAAATTATGTTACATTTCTTCCGTTTTATGGAATTAAAATATTTACGTGCAACATTTGTTTTCGATATACAGTGAAACTTCGATATTACGAACTTCGTTATAACGAAAAACTCAATATAACGAATTTTTAGCTGAGTCCGTTGAAAAAACCTTTTTATTGCAAAGTTTTTCATACAAAAAATGCTCTATAGCTATAACGAAAAAATTCTGAGCTATAAAGTCTCTATATAGCGAAGTATTTTTTCAAAAGCCTGTATACAACAAAATTATAATTGGGAAATAAATACATAACATTTTAATATAACATTTAAGTGTGCAAGTCATTATCAAAAGCCTCTACATAACGAAGTCTTGAACTATAGCCTCCATGCAACGAAGTCAGAATAAAGCAAAATTAAATTTTAAGCAAAACGGGGAAGTCCCTTTTAAAAATAGAATTTGGAAAAAAAGACTGTAGTTATAACAATTTTTTTTCGTATTTCTTTAAATTTCGTTATACCAAGGTTTCACGATGCATATGTATAACGAATCAATAGCTATAACGAAGTATTTTTCCATCCCCTCTAGATCCGTTATATCGAAGTTTCACTGTAGTAAATTTTTCAATGATTTTGCTAATTTTCAAATAGAGGATATCTTGTGATAGTTTTACCTCTTTTCTACACGCTGATTTTGATAAAATTTGGAAAGTTCCACTTTTTCCTTATGAAACTGATTCATCAAAATTTGGTGCCAGCCGTTGCTTTTGAAACTAAGCTGATGCACTTTAGTCTAAATAGATCCATTAAGGTCCTGCTGCGTATATCCTTGGCTGATTATATATTGAATCAACCTAATTTCCAAATAAATTAGTTTACTTATTTCGTTTTGCATTCCAATTGGTTTGTCAGTACGAGCAATTCAGAACTACGTATATAGATTAACCTACAGCTATTAGTTCTAGGTCATAGATTTGAGTCAGCGATCAAACGCTGCAAAGGTTAGATTAAGTCGTTTAGCATTAGACGGTATCTCTTCATTGGAATACTACTAGAATCGGGGTAGCTAGAGACATTTTTAGACGGTCTACAACCCTCTGAGAAACTTTCTTTCGTGGGTGGGCGGAACAATGCCTTAGCGAAGAAAAAAATTATTTAATTTAATAAAAATTCCAAAAGATGGAAAGAGTTCTTATGGGGCCGAAATGTCTTCTGACGGGAGCTTAAACTTATGTTTCGCCAGCATTCCCCTAGCCCCTCGTAGGTAGTACGAAAAGAACACTGACAGTAGCATTGCTATCATACATACATAATTTCATTTGGTGTTACGAGTATTATTAATATTAATATTTTTGGAATTATTTGTTTTTTTTTATTTTTTTATTCCTGATGAGGATTTGTAATACTATCAAATCTGCGCACTCATCTAGTTCGGAATCTACTCCCTTTAGACTTACGCAGGCTTCAAGCTGTAGTGAACCAATTAAGACCTCCTCCATGCCGGTGTACACTAAATTGTTTCGACCTCCTCATGTTGCTCGGTATTTAAAATTTATTTTTTCCCTTTATCATCATCTCTACATATATAAAAATTACGTGTATGTTCGTGATCGCTAAACTCAAAAACTACTTGACCGATTTTGACCAAATTTTATACTCATGCTCTATGGGCGGTGAGGAGAGTTTCTATGTAGTTTGAAGTTCGTCCGACAGATGGCGCAATATTTAGTTTTTTTTTGCACCGTAACTCAAGAACTACTGCACCGATTTTGTGTTTTGCCCGATAGAGATTAGCGCCATAAGCCTATGCTGTGTTTCGCTAAAGGCATTGGGTCTTTAATCAGCGTGTAGTGTTGTTAATTAGCCCGATACCGGTATTTGAACAATAATTGCTATGTCGATTTAGTGCACCTTTCATTCTTCTTCGAAATATCAATCCACCATGACTTTGCAACGAAACCAGACTTGCAGTGAAAATAAAATTTGAAAGCAAAACAACGTTTGCCCGGGTCAGCTAGTATACTATACATACGAGTACACATTTACTAACCTTAATCCACTTTGCTCATGTTCTGATGGGTGGGTGGTCCCATACAATTTAGCTCCTCTGTATGTATTCTTCCTTTTGCCAGCTGAAGATATTGATCCATCTAAGGAACGACCTTTTCCATTTAGTGCTTTGTACTTACATGATGTTTAAATAAAATAATTTACAATAAAAAAACAAAACAAAAATTTACAAATAATTAAATTTTCAATGAGTTTTGCAAACTGCCATACGGCACCGAAAGCAAAATTGTTTGAAGATCGAACATCGAATGGAACTCATTGTAAGGGCCTAAAATTTTTAATATAGAACTAAAGCTGAAAGTCCATACCATCCGTTCTATGCGTATGCGTTCTATGCGTTTGCTGAGCGTTCTCTCCGTGAAGTTACATACAATGCGTTTCATGCGTCAACTTTTTTATTTTGATCAGCTGTAGTGTAAATATTTTTATCAAATAGAACAAATTTAAGCAAAAATGGAATGTGAAATTGTGATTTTAAAAGAATTTATGGAAGTCATTGAGTTTATATATATAATATTTTGGTCCTACTGAAAGCTGCAAAAGAACATGGAATGAGAATTGAGTTGTATTTTTGCAGCTTCAATAACATTATTTTCCCTTGTAGTTGATTAAAAAATAATAAATAAAACAGAGATGACACTCAGTACATAAAAGTAATCGATAACTAGAACGCAAATTTTCTTAATGAAAAAAATATGTTAAAAATTGACTTTAATATATTTTATCAATAAAAGTAGTTGTACACTTTAATGCGAAAGGTTTTTCTTTTATTAAAAACTTTTTTAATGCAAAAAAAAGATAAAATTAAAATCCACCACACAAATTTTTAATCGATATCATTGAACATAAAATATAATTTGTCATCACTGGTTAACAAAAACAACTGACCTTTTTTCACCCCTTTCTCATGACGCATGAGACGCATAGAAAAGTAGAAAGTAAACCTACTTCATGCGTTCTATGCGTTCTATACGTTCTATGCGTTTTGCTCTGTAACTTGTTACATACAATTACACAGAATCTACTTTTTTGACAGACGCATGAAACGCATCGACGCATAGAACGGATGGTATGGACTTTCAGCTTAATAAGTAGTTGCGAAAATGATGTAAAATTAATCAAAATTATAAGTATATAAAAATGTTCTTACATGATGTCGATTTGTATACAAATCGATACTAAGCATTTCGATTTGGTCCCGATGAATAAAATATGATCAAAAAATGTATATGTAAATAGTTTTGTTTGTTTAACGGCGGGTCTTTGGTTAAAGTAGAGAATCAAAATTATAACAAAATCGAAGTATTAATATCAGCAACTCCATATAATGTTAAGCAATTTTTTAAGGTGTAAATTTCCATGGTCGAACGGAATGCAATTAATTTTCAAAGTACTTGATAATTATCCTTGCAATAGCCACTCTGCTTCATTAAAGTATCAATTACAATTTGGTGACTTTTGTTTGCATCCATATTAAATAGTTTCGTTTTCACGTTACATATTTTGACACTTTTCACTCACAAATTTCAAATATGTTGCCATACAAATCAATAGAATGTGACAAAATAACTAAAATATTTGTATACTTGACATGTGTGTATGTAAGAGTATGTATGTGATGTCCTAAGGATTCCTTTAGGGCGCTTAGTAAAAAATGTAAACAACAACAGCAAAACTGTTTGTTGACATTGCGGGGTTTCATTCATTAGGTCTTCAAATATCCAGCTGTCATTGAACTAAAATCAATATTGTTTTCATCCATAAGCAAGAAGAAAACAGAAATAAATGAATAGCCGTTTAATGAGCAAGCGAGTGATAAGTAGAGTCTCCATATGCTCCTTTATAAAATTCCATGACAATTTGCTGTTTTAAAGGAATAACGAAAATTATTATTATTTCCAGAAAGCCGGAAGTTTATAATAAAAATGCTTACTTGAAGTAAATTCTAATTTCCTCCTTTTCTGCTCAAAGACCATAGTTTCTGTTTTCAGCACATGTGGGTTGGTGTGGGCTTAGAGACGAGTGGAGTGTCTGATAACATTGTATCAAGTTGTCTTATCATTAAGATGAATAAAGAAGGGAAGGAACACACGCGTGGCCTTTAATCAAACCATTATTGGATTTTGCTGTTAATTTTCTTATTATCCTGGCACAAACGAGCTGATATCAGTTTCATAGTTGAGCTAAAGCCAAAGTGTAAATTTGTGACAGTATTTGAGAGGGTAGATATAAAATTTGTCGTAATCGCGTTATGTGAATGACATCAATATATAATTAAATTAACAGTCTTATATGTACAAATGTAAGTACGTATGCAAAGGCTCCTCTAATAAAGATTAAATAAAATAAAGTAAAACATGGAAATAAAATAAGGCCAAATCAAATACCCTAGATTAAAGCAAATAAAGTATTGAAAAAATATAAATAAACGGAAAACTAAATGAAAAAGTAGTATAAAAGAAGTAAAATAAAATTAAATAAAACAAAATCAAATTCAATAGCGCAAAACCCAACAATATGAAATGAAATAGAATAAAATAAAAATTTATAAAATTAAATTAAATAAAAAATATGTAAAATTCGGTTATAACGCGCAACGGCTTTAACGAATTATCGCCTATAAATAACAACTTCTCCGTTTCACACAATCGTAAACATTTAATTCGTGCAATTTGTAATGACTATAACGAACTATTCGCTTGCAAGCGAAATTTCGCTCATAGCGAACTAGTTTTTAAGCATCCAATACAATTTTTTTTTGTAAAATTTCAACTCTAATTTTTAATTATTTACATGTATTTGAAAAGGCTATCACAATTACTAAAAAAGGTGAAATTTTCAAGAGAAAACTCAATGAAAAAGAGCTTGAAAAGAAGGCATTAAAATGCTGAGATTAGGATTTCAAAGTAGTACAAATTCCGATCATTTCTAGTGATTTCAAACTATGCCTGTCATATCATGACACTCTCTTTTTTGATTGCTATTCACCGATTGGGAAGCTGTCTTCAAATAAATTTTTGTTTTTTATTTTGCAAAGAATGCATTAAATAAGGATTGTTTATTCACCACTGGGAACAAACATCACATCTGTAACGTATAAAAATTTGCCGGTAGTCGTGATTTCTTGTTCCTTATGTGAAATATATTCGTCACTTATTTACAAATAATAGAATAGAAATAAATATTTGTTATTTATATATATTATTTGTATATATTATCAAAATTTACTTCCTAGGAAGTTGAAAAAATGCACTATTGGATTTTTGAAAGCAATCTGAATGTTGTGTCTTATGATTGGCATCCCTTTTGTCAATTAGGTATATAATGTCAGTAGATTGCATTAACGGATCACAAAATCAGAATATATAGTATATTTAAAACAAAAATTGAACATGTTCATAGAACTTCTTTGTTTTGCACTATGGGGCCTAAACAACTGTTACTTTTCATTTATTATTAAATTTACTTATTTTTGTGCAAACAGATTGTAAATAAAGAATATATTTGAAAAAATGTTACCCTTGCCACCAATAAAACGTAACTGACATAATTTTTGATTTTCACTTTTTAATCGCAATCGATAATTCAAAAAAGAGAAAGAGAAATATGCAATAAAATTTATAGAAAAAAAAAATGAAATGAAATCAATTAATTTGAACGTTCATTCGATCTCTTAGTCTAGAACAAGGAAAACTCCATTTTTATTCGACAACAAGCACAGTAGAACGTAACGATACTTTTCCCGGCAGCCGCTACACCTCCTCTTTAGTTCTTTTGAATATTTCCTGTCTAATGACAGTTTTTGGTTGGCGGTAGTTGTATGCTGCTTTTTTTTCTAAAAAATGTTACATATATAAGACCCTTCCTCTCTGTTTGTGTTCTGTTCTAAAAAACATCTGCACTGATGGAAAAATAGCACGTTCTTTTCTAAATATGTTGCGCATAAAACACGTGAACATGTTCTATATGGTACTCATTTCCTTGGAATGTGATGCTTATTTTAATTACACAATAGAACAGAAATAGTTGCCTCAAATATTTAGTGTCTATATAATAAAATTTATTAGATTTTTATAACTTTTCACACAAAAACAACTTTGTAAACGAAATAGAATGAAACAAAATCCTATATAAATAGAAACAGTTGAAAAAAGGTAGTACCCAACCCTCAAATGAAGTTGAGTGCAAAACATGCAACATATTTCGAAGAGAACATGTTCTTTTTTGCACTAGTAAACATTTTCGTATAGAAAAGAACACAAATATGCGGGATGGGCAATCTTTTGTATTAGAAAGCAGTACGCCATTAGACAGCAACTTCTCTACGAAATTTGTTTAGAAATTCCGTAAGAATCAAAGTGATTTTACATTCTGTTCGCTCGTATTACTTAAACGTAACTTTAATTTATATTGAATCCCTTGAGCTGGAATTTCAGTCATCAATCATGTTCTTCTGTCTTTATTGAATATTCTTTGACATCGTCTCTACTAGACCTGTTGCCTTTTTAGGGCTTTGTTGTTTTCTCTATTCATGCTTACCTTGGTCTTTGGTTTTGTTGTTCTTGTTATTTTTCATTAATTTTACTTAAAACGAAAATGTGTGCATATTCATATTTTTATTGATGAAATTTCATTGTTTCCCAAAGCCATACAACACTTTCCGTTTCAATTGCATTTTTTTGTTTTGTTTCCACTGATTTGGTGGCTTCATTGAATTTTTCATCATACATGTTTTAGTTTTCCTCATACATGGCCTTCAGGATGGAAAGATGGATGGAGGGGTGAATAGATGGCTGGCTGGCTGGTATTGTGCGGCAATGATTGATGACTTTTTTTATTTATGATTCCCGATATTTTATGATTTTTAAAATAAGTTTTCATTATGTATGTATGTAAGCATGACATAAAAGTAAGGCCACTGATAAATTGATTTTTAATACTTTTTTAAATTTTGCTTGTAACGTATATAATTGAATTTAGATGTTAAGAAAACTTTTTGAAAATTGTCGGTTTGTTGTAGGCTTAGCTGTCCACACTTTCATCAGTAGACCTCAACCAGTTTTCAAAGCATTCAATTTCGAATGCTTATATAAAAAATTTCGAATGAAACATGAATATTCAATAAAAAATTTAAATTTTATCATAGTACGCCTTTAAAATCTTAATACAAACAACACAATTTATATTCGATATGAATCTATTTTTCTTGCAAAATGTATAGTCGTCCTTTGCTGACAATGGTTGTGTTTATTAGGTGCAACAAAAAATTAAATTACTTTTAAAAAATATCTATTATTAAAAATTATTCATTATAATATCTCTGATATTATATAGTTGTCGTTTCGTATGTGCTTTGCAAAGAAACTGGTTAAAGTCTACTGAAGAGCTGGTAAGCACCAAAAAAATTTCGATATGTAATGTAAAATTTTCATATCCAACTTGGCAGGTTTGTTGAAATGATTTATATTTTTTATCAACATCTTTTTAACTTTACTTTCTAGAAAGTTAAAAATTGCACTATTGGATTTTTAGAAGCAATAAAAATCCAAGTACATGAATTTCCTAATATCAACGTTGTAAAGAACCAAAACCTGCGTGTTAACGGTCCACTACGTATGCCAACAAAAGTTTTGCGAATTACCACTCGTAAAACGCGTAAAAATTTGAAATCGATTCCAGTTAAGAATCCACAAGAGTACCATCGTCTTGTATTCCCCATCTGAGGTGTTTTCTGAAAACAGTATTTAAATTTTTACTCAATTTATCGCATCAATTAAAAAAACAAACTTTCTTACAGAATTAAATGCTCTTTCTAATTATTTTGCATTAAATTCTCTTTGGCTCTTTGGTTAAAAATTTCAAGTTATTTCTTTCAAAAGAAAAATTCCCTTAGATGAATAAGGAAGAAGAAAATGCGAAATATAATTTTGAAAACAGTCACACATTTCACTGCCAATTAAATATTTTGCAAATTCACACCCTTTCAAGAGCATCTCAATAACAGTCAATGGGTTCATATCTTCAAAAATCTAAATTAAAAAAAAAACTAAATCTTATTAAAGAATTTTAATTTGAATTAAAAAAAATTATGAACTTTTAGAGGCTCTGCGAAGCCTAAATTTTTCTTAAAAATCAATATTTACAAAAACTGGAAAACTTTAATTTGAAAATGTCGTACTTTTACGAAACCCGAAAGCTTTAAAGAAACAAATTTTATTAAAAAAAATAAAGTTTTCCAAAAACACTGTTTTCTAAAAGAATTTTAATTTTGCTTACAAAGTTGAAGGCCTGTGTTGCTATTGCTCTTTATCTCTTTATCTTGTAATTTTAATTATAAGATAAACAAATAAATAAACAAATATAAATAAATAAACAAATATAAATAGCCTAATTTATTTATTTATAAGTATATTTCTTCAAAAAACTTTTACAATAATTGTTATATGAAAATTGCTTCGTTATCTTTATAAAAATGCATTTTCGCAAAAACATAAAATGGTAAAATAATGTCCAACTGTCTGTCCGCCAGTCATTTTCAATTATATATATTCCCTAATTTTCTAATGATTCCTTCTATCCTTGACAACTTACTAATTTATAGAAACGAAATGCGACCAAATTTTATTTTATACTAAATACTCAACGAAAAATTAGAAATCTGACACCTTAGCTATGGGACAGTAGAATAGAAGGAACAAAGAGAATTGATAATAAAAAGAATTTTCGATACAAAAGCATGAAAGTATTGAATTAAAAGAAAAACTCATAACTATTTTCACAACAACTTAACCACAGGATAGAAAGTAAAATAAGCAATAAAACAACCTACAAAAGCGAACAACAATCGAACCAATAAGCTGTTAGGATACCAAATAGGACATGTACACAGGACACACACTACTTCATTTTTGTGTTCTTAGATGTTGTTGTTATTGATACGTTGTCCTCCATACCGCATCAATGTCCTTATCTATTGTTTTCTTTTTCATCCCTCTCTAGGGATATTCAATACCCAACACGCGTTGTGTATAATGCGGATCTAAATGTCAACACAAACACGAAAACAAACAAACAAACCCAGAATACAATGGACATGCCATACAACAACTGGAGTGTTTAATGCAACTTAAAATAAATTTTAGTATGTCTCTGTAAGTTGGGTTTTTAAAATTATTTTCACTTTTGACTGAATATCACATTTCACTTTCGTTCACACACTTACATTTGAGTTCACTAAATTCTGGCTGTACAAGGAACATACATTGAAATAAAATTTAGGCTGTTTTCGTCTAAGGATCTAGAGTTTTTTCAAGTTTCAGAGGGAGCAATGTCCTTTTAAGAAATCCCAAAAAATATATGTCAATCTATGACCGCAAAAATACGAGTTTAAGGCATCTAACGCTTCTAACACTCCAGCATTGATGAACTATCGTGAATAAGACTGACTATTGGCGAATTTTATATGAACCTAATAAAGCAGTACGGAAATACAATAATTAAAATGGTACTGACTACCAACGAAAAGAGTACTTTTGCAACATTTTGGTGCTTTTGATGAAACATATATTTTACACATTTTTGCATTTAACAAAAAACCACTCGCCAGTTGCAACTTTTTAATGTAATATTCTCGGTGAGCATGTCCTTATATGTGGCTCAATCCACCAACTACACGTTTACCAATATTACGATATGGCGTACGTTTTGCCACTCGACTTATCTTTAACTAACCATGGAACTTTAAAATAAACTTTTTCAAAATTGTATAACTACGAATTAATGAAAGTACACAAAATTAAATTTTTTATTAAACCATTGGACAGACTCCAGTATTTTCTCTTACAAAATTCAAGATCATTTAGTTTAATAACTAATTTACGAGCAAAAACATTAAATATAAATATTGGTTGCGTGAAGCACGAACAACAATATTAAAAACGGAAATAAAAGATGTATATAAATTTTGTGGAATTGATTATAACAAGGCCAAGAATGAAATTGTCAATCTCCTTAATAAAAAGTTAAAAATTGCACAGACGGTTGTAAGAACTGAAAATACTGTCAGACAAATGCGCAGAAGAAATCCTTCAAACGTCTGAATATAAAATTTTTGATTGACAATATTGCCAGAAAAATTGTTGCATCGTCAGATCATTGTCAGACTGCTACCTGATAACAATATTGTCAGACATTCGACAATCGTGCTAATATCCTTTGTTGTTATTGTCAAGATTTGATATCTCATAACTGCATTTATGTATGTGCACAATACACACGAGCTTGTTTTTAAGCGACAAAAATTTCAGTGCAATGGAAAATGCAATGTGGCCACGATACGTATGAGGAAGTTGAATTTCTAACATATTTTTTTGCCGAGGTACTCTCCAGTGTCGAAAGAAGCAAGATCAAAAAAAAACAACTTACGATTCTTTTTCAATTTGGATTCATTCTCGCTGCCTTCTAAAACGTACGCAGTTAAAAAGCTTTACAATTTATTCTATTTGTTCCATATCACACAAACATACGGTTTCTATCAATTGCTTCGAGTTTGGCTATATCGACCGATATATCTGAAAATTTTTGGCATACAGAAACCAACCAACAGCGTGAACTAACAATCTTCTTTGTGGCAACAATCCTTAGTTGCTAGTCCATTGCCAGCAAATGGCCAGTTCGAGATACGACATCTGTCTGAATATATGTATAAATAAATATCATAGAAACGAAAGCACTGCTTGGCCACATATTGGTGGATGTATCAGAAATTAAATTTCCTACATTAAGGATATATGGGAAATTGGTTAGTCATTGCACCCGATGAAACGCATATCATTATAAACATTTACCGATTTTATCCTTATTAGTGTCACCAATGCAGCAAAGATTTAATTTCTGCAATTAAGGATAAAAGGGAAGTTAGCATGTCCTTGTACGGACTGAAATGAAATTTATAATATACAATAATACAGATTTTCTTAAGAAGAACATGTAGTTCGAATAGAGCACTAAAGTTGAAGATTTCCTCTCGTACGATAGACAGCGTCGGCAATATCATAGAAGGTGAAATGTACATGCCTCTCTCCCCTCATCGTTAAAACTTTTTCGTTGTAAGTTTACTTGATCCAAAAAAAAAATATTTGAAGTGCCTAAATTTCTTAACACAAGACGGTGTTTTGAATGTCTTTGCTAGTCCATCTGATTGTTGGAGTCGCGTTTAGAACCCATAAGAAACGTTAAATTCCAGGATATTTTGATATTTATTGTTATTATTTTTTAATTATATCAGCACTCAGGAGATGAGCGCTACTCGTGCAATGCACTGTGCTGAAACTAGGGGAATAGTTCATGGAGAGAGGGATAGAGGGAGTAGTGTGTGTGGATTACGCTGAAAGCGACATCCGCTGAAAATGGAGGTTGTGCTTCATACAAACGTAAAAAATGATTTCTCTCTTTAATTGGTAGTCCAATTCGCTGGCACATGAATGAATGCGCCCGTGTAGTTTATAAGAAGCAACGATTTCTGGGAACAGGTTCCTAAATTTTTTTTGATTGAGTAACATCACCACAACTCCATACATGACAGTTTTATTCCATATTCGTCACATACAAATGGTATAAATAGCAAGAAGACCAGAAAGAGCGAAGTATCTCTTTCACCGTCTGAAAAAACGAAGGAGCTTGAATGCTTATTTAGTTTCTCAATTTTCATGTCACCCATAAATAGAGGATGGAGAGCATGTTCCGGCAATCGTTTATGCGTAATCATACAAAACTGAATCATGAGGATCCAAATCGATCCTACGCAAAAGCGTGATTAAATGAATCATTGATTCCTTTTGCTTCATGGTTGCAGCCTTTGACAGGATTGTCTTATTGCTGAATGAATATGCATGGCAAATTCTGCTGTCATTTGCAAAAGAGTAGATAAAGTTGAAAATTTAAGAAAGAAGTTCATTCAGAAAAATATGGTGAAAGTGTAACAGAAAAAACGGACTACTTTGGTATCCCCAAATTCTAAATTCATCTATAACAACTCGTATAGGTCGTTTCTTGAAAATGCGAGACAATCGACACCAAAAGCAGTTTTCCACTACTTACTTTAGCTGAAATGTTGAATGCAAGGCAGTATTTCGTAGAGAGGATCTCTGCCTCCAGTGAGAATCATACTGGTTGGTAGTCGCTAAGTAACCTGTTGGACTCCATATACCTCACAGCACGGATGTTAAGCATGCTTTCCATTACAGACAAATTGCTATTGGTCGGGAATTTTCGGGGTTTGTTCTCCCCTGTCTTTTGAAGATTGGCAATGTACTACCATTTTTAGAAACATACGGGCAATTCAATTTACTGAAAATGATGGCTAATGGAAAAGCACTTCTAACAGACCAATGATGGAGCTCCATTTAGTACAGAAAACTAAGACCTTTTCAGCAGCACACTTTTTAAATAAAATTAAATAAAGTTCGTCAATTGATCTGCAGTCGAATATTCTTCAACAAATATCAAGATATCGTCTAACAACCCATGAGAGAGTAATTATGTATTTATTTGTTTTATTTTTTTCTAATATCAACTGTTTGAATGGCCTATTTCCGAAAATTTAATGAAATCTTAAAAAAGAAATCAATTGAAATTTTGATTATTATCACCAAAAATTTTATAGAAATAAAAAAAAAACAGTCCATTAAACTTATAATCGCATTGCATTTTACTGGTGAAATAAACGGTTTTTATGAAACTTTTTTGGAGAAAGTTAATAATAAAAATTGTGATTTCGAATATTTTCGGTAACGATATCTCCCATACAAATAAAGCGGCTTTGGTAAAATTTTGCAGCATTCGAATCAGTTGTCCAAGTTTCCAATGATCGAGTATGTAAAATAGATTTGTTAAGAATTATAAAAAAATATGTCTCGAACGAAGCGGTATACTCGTGTAATATATATTTGCTCTGTTGAAACGTTTGGCTGATTAAAATTAATTTCTAAAATTCCTACACCCACAAACATCCTTTAACATTTTGACTATTATCGAAGCATCCCTCTGTAGACAAAAGTTGAATGAACTTCTTGTCGCATTTAGGAGTTTAATAAATGTTCCGCACAATATGTTTTAATGGCCGGGAAAAAATTGGAATCTCTCTTACACTTGTCTACTGCATTAGAGAAACATAAGGACATACAATAGCAATAATAGTTAAAGTAACAATAGTGACAACTACAACAACAAGAAAACATTTCATGGTGATGATGAGGGTCATTATTTTATAACAAAAGCATAAAAACTTATTTTATATGTCAACACTTAACCAGACAAAATACAGGATCATAACAACAACAACGGCAGGAACAACATCAACGTATCATAATAAAACGAACACACAAATGCACACACATATTCCTTTACTTAAACTGTCAAAAAATTAAAAAAAGGACCAGACAAGCCCCATAAAATATAAAAAGGTATAACAACATCCTTTACGGATAAATAAATGTAATAAGGACTAAAATTCGTAACAGAAAAGAACAATAACAAAATAACAACATTGAAATTTTTATAAAAAGGACAAAAATAGCAAACAGCTACTGCCACTACCAAAAGCTACAAGAAAGGATATTTTACAAAAGTAGACAACAAATATTTAAGGGTTGGCCAAAAAATGACAAAGTAAATAATCAAAAGCACTGTCTAAGGACGAAGCCACAAGGCGTGAGTACGAGTACATGATACTGGAACTTTTTATTAATAAATTGAATTTCTATGTTTCTATACAAAAGTACGAGAGCTGTAACTAGTCGTTATGAAATAGGGTGAAAGTTAAAAGCCTTGTGTAATATAAGCTCACAGATTTCGCTTGAAAGATGGGATTTCATCCAGCCTTGCTCATATACGTATGTATGCTAATGGCAAGTCTGCATATGAGTACTAAAGGCTGTACTTCTTCCAAAAAAGAACTCTTTTTCCATACACAGAAAGTAATGGCATACAATTTTAATTAAAAGTTTTGTTGTTCTCGTGTCATCAAATAATAATAATAACAATATTAATTAGATCTATACTTATTAAAATGATCAATAGTGGCTAAAAAATTTTATATATCGGAGTTACTTGGCTTTGTTTTCAACAACGTTGAAAGAAAAATTTAAATTTTGCCTAACCGATGTTGAAAATTTTTAACTAAAAATTTAATTAAATTTAATTTTGATTAAAATATTATTTAAGTTCAAGGTTTTATTTAATGCTTAAACATTTTTATTTGAAACTAGCTGACCCGGCAAACGTTGTTTTGCCTAAAAGTGTCCCATGATCTGTACTATAGATGTACGTATATGTATGTATTTAGGACTAAAACATACATTGAGCATACCCCTTCACCAATGAATCTGAAATGAAAAATGCAGATATAATTTGATATCTCTCTGCGTCAGTACTATACATATATCTCAACTTTCTTTCTCTTAACAACTCATTTGTCACGAACCTAAAATAATAATAAAATCCGGTTTTAAACTGATACTTCTGGTCGCCAGTACTTTATGTGTACTTACTCGTATGAAACTATTTTTTCATTTATTGAATTGTATTTGAAGCACTCTGTGATAAACGATATTTTTCGTTTTTTTTTTTTTTTTTTTTTGTCAGGTGCGAAAACGATCAATGCAGAAGTTTTTCCGACACGGGAACATATTGCGTCATTACGCAGATCTTTCATAGTGCGATTCAGAGATTCTAACGCACGTTTATGCGACATTGTGCATTCGTGCCAGATAAAAATTTTGGTTGCTACCAAAACTTTGGCCATTGCTGAATGTTTCGCTATGTTACATGTGGGTTCTTCAATCGCTTGAAGGTTTAATCGCAATTTTAATGCAGAATGAGCGGTGCGGCAACCTTCCAGCAGCGTAGCTGCTATTTCGGAAGAAGCAACTGCTACAGCAATTTCCGATCTTGCACGAACTGTAGCCAAAACCAATGATATGAGGAATGTCTTGCCAGTGCCACCAGGCGCATCAAGGAAAACCATGCCGCCATTTCCATTATCAATTGTCTTCATCACCGTGTCGTATACTTCTTTTTGTTGGGTCTTCAACAAAGGTACATTCGTTCGAACAAATTGGCTTAATGCATTTGTGTCGTATTCATGCTCACGCTGCGATTCTCGTTCGAATGCATCGTTTATTCCACGATCAAGCGATATCATTCCTAACCTGACTAACAAACTGCCGCACATTAGGTAACACATGTCTTCTATCAAAACCAAAGCCTGGTTGTGCATCTCTTCATTCATCTCAAGATGGGGGTTCCCTGAATGGACACGAACTCGATGCAAAATGTCTTCTGACATGTCATCCTTGTACTTCTCCCACAATTCACGTGGATTCGATGGAAAACATGTGGAAATAATGATTGAAAACAATGTGCGTATCTGACTTGGAGATGCGGAAACAGTTGCTTCAGCAATTGTCGTGTCCTAATGCGTATCGCTTTCTAGCAAATTAAGCTCCTGACATACTGCACGAAATATTGGCAACACTACGCCATTGACAGTTCGAAGAGATTCAAATAATGTCGGGCCACGAACATTCTTGAGTTATGTTCGTTTTTATGGGTTCTTGAGTTAAGATGGCGTTGTAAGAAAGTTGATGCATACAACGCAATATACTGGCAATACCGGAACCAGCATTTGAAATTATGTTCGTTTTTATGGGTTCTTGAGTTAAGATGGCGTTGTAAAATCGCTCCATACAAAATGTATGGGGAAATTAATTTTCTTCATAATTTTTTTTCGGAAAAATTTCCGGAATTTTCTTGGGTATTCTCCTTGTTTGGGTGGAGACCTAACCGAATTGGTACTCATCATCGAAATCGGTCCATGCGTTCTTGAGTTATAAGCGTAGTAACTAACATCACTCTCTTATATATATATATATATATATATATATATATATATATATATATATATATATATATATATATCTATATATATATATATATATATATATATATATATATATATATATATATATATATATATATATATATATAGATTATCGATATTTCGAGACTCATTAAGTATCATCAGAGGGTGCAGTAGATAGAATTTTAGAAATGTTGCAATGATTTAATCAATCTGTTAAGTCTACAGTTTGGAAAGAATGCGATACAAGATTATCATATTTTAGTGATAAGAAGATTAGTATTTGATTGGTATTAAAAACCGACAGAATCGGGAAGAATTATTAATTTTTATTCTAAGCATAGCAAAGGAATCATTATTCCTACAGCAAAATATTTCATTAAAAAGATAATATCAATAATTGACATACAATTTTATAGAAATAATAAATAAAAGATTAAAAATATTCTCATTGATAATGATTTTCTATTGCAACTAATACGCAAATTAATTAATCAGTAAAAATAGGGGAGAAAGAAAAAACATTATTGTATATACCAGGAATATCAGAACTTCTGAAGAGATCATGAATATTTGGTGCAGAAAAATATAGAATGGCTTACAAAACAAATAATACATTATTCGAAATTATTTAGTAGAACAAATTATAGAATACATAAGTTAGATAGGTCTAATGTTGTATGTAAAATACCTTGCGATGGGAACAATAGTAATAATTGCGATAAGGTATACATATGTAGGTACAACAAAG
Organism: Germaria angustata; assembly: GCA_963681545.1. Classification (NCBI taxonomy): domain Eukaryota; kingdom Metazoa; phylum Arthropoda; class Insecta; order Diptera; family Tachinidae; genus Germaria; species Germaria angustata. Next base: position 83,971,928 of record OY813001.1, on the reverse strand, counting down.
CATAAGTTAAAAGTTAGAATTGCATCAAAGTACCCTCCTTCGTTGGTAATGTTAGCAGATTCCTCGGCCAAGTAAAACAATTAAGAAAAAATGGCTACACATACAGCGTAAGAAACTTAAAGCGTCTACTTAATGCCAGAGGCGCTGCAACTCTGCTATAAAAAAAATTGGAATAGTAGCAGACTTGTAAAAAGAATTTAAGCGCTCGCTCTTCTCATTTCATCACTTGTCATCTCTGCCATATCACTTTCACTAAAGGTGGATTCACCCATTCGTACTGTGCTAAATTTTCGTTCTGAATGGTTTTTTTATGTAGTTTGACCTCTCTTTTTGAGAGAGAGAAAGAGAGTAAATTTTGTCCGGAGCAATTTCAGCTTGAATTGGTTTAATGTTAATTTTCGTTCCGAACGAGTTGAACTGTGCTGCCAGATACATACATTTTTTATACAAAGTTGAACTGCGCTGCCACATCATATTATATGTACATATGTATGTATAATAATATACAGAGTATATTTGTATATTTTTTATATTTATTTAACTAAATAGCTATTAGAACATGCACTCAACTTTATTTTATAAAAAATTTGTTTAATTTAGAACACAGGAAATTGCAATCATCTGCCACGGTGCTGCCTGCTTGTAAAAGTAACACACATCAATTACATAGTTGTTCCATATGGTAGCTTTGTTTCTCCAGAATATTTGTTTAAAGTGGGTGAATCGTTTGTGAACAAACTCTCAGTAAACTAAAATTGTCTCAAGTTTTTGTAACCAACGAATGGGTGAATCCACCTTAAGGAGCAACACCTCATGTACATACGTTACTTCTCTTTATAAAAAGAAAACAAAAACAAATGTCTAATCTCCCTGATAAACCAGATGCATGAGTTAATAATTTAAAAACTCTAAATTCATTATATTGTCATATTGATCTACAAGTAAATTCTATCGGAAACTTATTAATACATTCCCAATTGGCCCCTCAGTCTTTCAATGAAATTCTTTATCACATACTTATTTTCAACTCTTTTTTAAAAATTTCTAACTTTTCTAACAATTGTCATTTTTGAGTTTCAAAAAGTAATAAATGATTCTTCAAAAAAAGATTAGATAAAAACAAATATATTTTATAATAGAAATTCAATACAATATAATGGAATGTATAATACAAAACGTGGAATGCAATTACATTTAAATTTTCCTTGTTTAAAAACAAGGACAAACGTTAGAAACATTAGTCTATTATTCTTGAACAGAGAATTACAACATTTCGTTTCGAGTTCGAGATTGATTTTGCAATAATCAATTTTTCATTTACAAAATTTATAATCTTGTGACAGTTTTTAAAGGTGCATTCTTTTATTTAGAAAAAAATTTTATAAAACTTCACAATTATTCGGGATATTCTCCCGAATAGAAAAGTTATTTTTTTTTTTAATTTACATGAGAACATTTTTATCGTTAAATTTATAATAGATGTTTATTCCTTTAGAGGCCAGAATATACCGTGGTCATACAAAAGTCCATTTAATTTTTTGTTAATGTAACTTTGCGACTGCTAATTAGCAGAGCCGATGGATTCTTTCGCTTTGTTGAACAAATTGTCTGCAGGTTCTACAATTTTTTCATTAACAAATTTTTCTGCAGGTTCGATGACTTTTTCTGCTTCTTTCTTTGCATTGTTTAAAGATGTTTTCACAGGATCGATCACTTTTTCCTTAATAACTTTTTCAACAGATTCAATCACTTTCTCACCTTCATTCTTTATTTTGTTTAAGGATGATTTGGCAGGATCTACTATTTTTTCCTTAACGAAATTTTCCGCAGGTTTGACTACATTATCAATTTCTTTCTCCACGTTGCTTATGGATGATTTCACTGGATCGATCACTTTTTCCTTAATAACTTTTTCAGCAGATCCGACCACTTTTTCACCTTCTTCCTTTACTTTGTTTGTAGAAGTTTTGGCAGGATCCACCACATTTTCCTTAACAAATTCTTCCCCGTCCTGTATCGCTCCTTCAATTCCTTCTTTTATGTTGCCAAAAATTGATCTCGGAGACCCATTCACGTTTTCGGTGACATCTTTGCGTTAATTTTCCTTAATAACTTTTTCAGCAGATCCAACCACTTTTTCACCTTCTTCCTTTACTTTGTTTATAAAATCTTTGGCAGGTTCCACCACTTTTTGATTAACAAATTTCTTCGCAGGTTCGATGACTTTTTCAACTTCTTTCTTTGCATTGTCTAAAGATGTTTTCACTGGATCGATCACTTTTTCCTTAATAACTTTTTCAGCAGATCCGACCACTTTTTCACCTTCTTCCTTTACTTTGTTTATAGAAGTTTTGGCAGGATCCACCACATTTTCCTTAACGAAACCTTCCCCGTCGTGTATCGCTTCTTCAATTCCTTCTTTTACGTTGCCAAAGATTGATCTCGGAGACCCATTCACATTTTCGGTGATATCTTTGCGTGAATTTTCCTTAATAACTTTTTCAGCAGATCCAACCACTTTTTCACCTTCTTCCTTTATTTTGTTTATAAAATCTTTGGCAAGTTCCACCACTTTTTGATTAACAAATTTCTTCGCAGGTTCGATGACTTTTTCAACTTCTTTCTTTGCATTGTCTAAAGATGTTTTCACTGGATCGATCACTTTTTCCTTAATAACTTTTTCAGCAGATCCGACCACTTTTTCACCTTCTTCCTTTACTTTGTTTATAGAAGTTTTGGCAGGATCCACCACATTTTCCTTAACGAAACTTTCCCCGTCGTGTATCGCTTCTTCAATTCCTTCTTTTACGTTGCCAAAGATTGATCTCGGAGACCCATTCACATTTTCGGTGATGTCTTTGCGTGAATTTTCCTTAATAACTTTTTCAGCAGATCCAACCACTTTTTCACCTTCTTCCTTTATTTTGTTTATAAAATCTTTGGCAGGTTCCACCACTTTTTCATTAACAAATTTCTTCGCAGGTTCGACGATTTTTTCAACTTCTTTCTTTGCATTGTCTAAAGATGTTTTCACAGAATCGATCACTTTTTCCTTAATAACTTTTTCAGCAGATCCGACCACTTTTTCACCTTCTTCCTTTACTTTGCTTATAAAATCCTTGGCAGGATCCACCACTTTTTCATTAACAAATTTCTTCGCAGGTTCGACGACTTTTTCAACTTCTTTCTTTGCATTGTCTAAAGATGTTTTCACAGGATCGATCACTTTTTCCTTGATAACTTTTTCAGCAGATCCGACCACTTTTTCACCTTCTTCCTTTACTTTGTTTATAGAAGTTTTGGCAGGATCCACCACATTTTCCTTAACAAATTTTTCCCCGTCCTGTATCGCTCCTTCAATTCCTTCTTTTATGTTGCCAAAAATTGATTTCGGAGACCCTTCAACGTTTTCGGTAACAGTTTTGCTGGAATTTGCATGTGTTTCCTTTGCTCCATTGACTTTATCCATGCCTATTTGTAAATTTTCCTTGCATTGGAAACCAAGATTACCATGATGAAAGTCTGAGTTTGAAATAAGGGGAATGTAAGATTATTTCAATACATTAACATTCATATACTCGTATAATTTGAAAATCGAAATAAAAATTTTAAACTTGTACTGACCATCTGCTCCTTCGATGCCAAATATAGGACTAGTCATCACCAGTGAACATCCTAATGCCACCGATAGAGTCACAATGAAAACACGCATGATTATTCTTCCTCCTTTTTTTTACCAAGTTCCTCGAAAGACTTCTGCACAATACGATGTTTCGCAGAAAGTTCAGCGAGTTTTTATAGAGAAAATTTTTATTTATCAGACAATAACAATCTAATTATAATCAAATGTATTTATTTCAATGATAAACCAATGGCTCAAAATGCCCGTGTATTAGTGGTGTGGCAATGAGAAAAATCCCTTGTTTCTATTGAAGATACGGGTACAGCGGTAGAAGACAAGAGTTCTTTCATTGCAACAACTAATTTTAAATATTGATAAACATTTCTTTGCATTTGTCAAATATCTGTCCGAGTACGTTTAATTCCACATCTACCAGATGAGCTTTTCATAATTTATTTTCGCAAACAATTATTGTTATCGCTCTCAAACATAAACTAATAAAATTTATACAATTGTAAAAGTGTTAAGAGAGATAGACATTTGTTTGTTAGAAGTCGCAGATCTATTTATTTCGCCTTTTGTGCGATTTTTTTTAATTGTATTGTAATTTCCTTTAAGCTCTATTCGGGCCAACTAGAGAAAAACTCTTTTTGAATTTTTTTTCAACGAAAAAATTAGCTGAGTTTTATAGAGATAATTAAAATTAGATAATTTTTGTTTATTTGTAAACATTTTTATTAGTCTAGACTTTTTAATTTGAACGTCTTCTAAAAATTAAGCAAACAATAATTTAAATACATTTTCAAGGACACAAATCTTATCGCCCATAAAATATCATTTAATTTTGATTGTCATGTATTTTGAATTAACTTGGAGAAGAGCGTTGGATTCAAATCGAGAATAATTATTGGTGAAATCTGGTACCATTTTAATTATATGATTAAGTGAATCAAAATAATGAGAGATGGAGGTAAAAGTAGGTGTATAATATACTCACTCGGTGAATATGCCAGATCTTGGCCTGGGGCATCACCAAACGCCCAGATGAAAGCAAGTTTTTTTGTTTAATCTAAAATATATAAAACGAGTGTATTGACCTGCATAAGCCTATTGCTTGTCACAGCCTATTGTTAGATCTTTAATCTTAAAAAAAGTACAAATATGTCAAAGATTTTACGTCAGTACCTGTCATAAACTTAACCTGACGGTGCCCTTCGCACTGGGTGAATAAAGCCGTTCACCACCGTCCCGTCGTCCCTTCCAGAGGCACATACCGGGTGAGGCAAAAACGTGTGCCCCTAATAGGGACGAACATGGTAGCAAATTCTGTACAGGCTGCAGAACAATGTACAGACACCTTGCTAGAATGCTGGAGCTATCTAACCTCCTACTACCCCAATGGCCCGGCAGCAAAATATTGCCCCCATCCTACTTTGGGCTTCGCCAACCGCAAACATTAGAGCACCTGTGTCGAACAGAAACAACACCTAGAGATATATGGCCTGAAGAGAGCATCTACAATCGGTCACTAGCACCATATTGCAGACACACTCATCCGACCCATACCTCTTCACGCGTATCTTTGGGTTTTAACCACAGCCACCACGTGATCCCCGAAGGGGCCTCTCCAATAACCTGTCTAGGACAAGTCCTAGGGGCTACTGGTTCCGGTGGCACCAGGTGGGACTCTGGTCAGCCGCGTGTTAAAAACACCTCCGATTTTAGGTCTCATGCAAACCTGAGGTATCGGTAGCACCTCTACCCACACAGCCATAGGAAGAGCTACTTCCTTAAATTTCTTATATGCACGCCCGTTGCCCTGTTATTTCAGGGATTGGGTAGTAACATATTAAGTTCAAGGGGTAATTGGCCAAAGGTCAAGGTCTGGAAAGACCATATTACCCACTTACCGGACGAGCGAGCGAACCCACTTTTACCTTTAATTTACTTGCATGCGCGCCCGTTGCCCTGTTAATTCAGGGATTGGGTAGCAACATACAAGTTTTTAGGGGTTATCAGCAAAAAGGCCTAGGTCCGGAAACCTGATAACCCTATACCCCAGGAAGCACAACACCAAGCCACCATGACAAGATGTATGAACAGTATGAAAAAATGCATAATTATATTGTAAGTGTTCGAGCTATTTAAGCAATTGATATTAGATAAATATAACAAATAAACAGAAATTTGTTGCACATTATTTTGATATTTGTTGAAAAATTATAAACTTGTACATCAAATTGTAAACTTTAGTTGTACTTAAAACGTCGCTAACGCTTCTATTAGCCAACCTTTTCAGTACAATAGCAATTTGCTCTGTCCAGCAGCATACCCAGCGACCACCATTATGATTTCCATAGGAGGCGGTCCACAAAGAACCAGCCCGTGCTACCCTTTGAAAACTGATGTCACTGCATTCACCATTTCGGTGAAAGTATGTTGGTGGTTATAGATATTTCTAAGATGTTTGATGGAGTATGGCTTTTAGAATTTTTGTCGAAACATCGATTTTGGTGTCGGTGATAATTTCCCTCGATTTATATTAAGTTATCTAGAAAGAATGCCGCAATTAAATAAGGAGGCTATTTCTGCAACCCACATCTTTTAACGTAATATCTGTTCTTCATTGAGAGCGCAACCATTGCATTCGATGCTCCAGCGAATCGCACTATGCCTTGAAGAAATAATTCGTTCTTTAGCCGGATGTTTTGTATATGGAATAACCTTCCTGCAGAGGTCTTTTCAGTCGCTATAAGGGCGCAGGTGCTACTTAATCTACGCGCCTTCCCATAACTTATTTTCTTAATTCCACAATGCATTGCACGAAAAGCATTATGCCTTCTGTACTGCTCCAGTTAGAAAAAAAGAAGTCCTAAAAATTTTGACTTTTATACATTGAGACGCCCTTTTTCTGTAAATGTGAACCGATTTCAATGATTTGTTTGCAATTTTCACCATAAAATTTTTCCCGTTTTCTATTCGTTCTGATATAAGTTAATGATTGCAAAATTTTTTAGGTTTAGAAACCCTGTTTGTTGAACTCTATTCCACTAATCGCAATTATTTTATCTATAAAGCTTTTTGCCGTATTTATAACAATTCTTTTATGATGTTTATAAAACAAACTTATTATCCTTCCAAATTATGTTGGCTCTTGATACCAATATTTAACTACTTTCCTTTCCGACTATTAGATTGTCTAATTATGGATGCATAAGTCAATTAAAAATTGGGATGATATGAATTAGAAACTTCTAACATACATTTAATTGCACTCTATGAAATTATAAAAATATTTAATGGACAATTTTTTCAACATACTCGTCTAGTAACATTCACTTGACCACATCTGATCCCACTGAGAGGCCCTCCCGTTGTGTATATACTATTTTATAATTATACTGAAAATATCTCTTATCAACTATACAAAATTTGAGAATCTCTAAAAAATTATCCTTTTCTCTATTTGTATGCTCATCAATCTCATTCCATTTTCCATTCATAATATTAATAACAAGATCCACTGGAATACTTGAAAATAATAAAACACCATTTCCTGAAGAATATGCTCAAAAGGCACACAAATATTTTGATAATAAGAAATACTTATAAATTTTAATAAATATATTGAGCGCGAATAATTAAGGCCCAATAATATAACTTGCCCATAAGGTTCCCGATAGTTCAAGATGAGCTATAAAGTGACATTTTAAAATATTTGCTTATTGCAGCCAAAATAAAATCTATCAGTCTTAAAACGTGGCAATAAATATTATTTCGGTTTGTGTCTTCACTAATTTCGGTTTATGTCTTCATAAAAAAATTACGAATTTTAATTGAAAATTTTTTAATGTCGACAATTGGCATTGAAAGACTGTTTATCCGCCCGATAAAATCCTACCTTTAACTTACGCCATGTTATAAGAATGACCCCAAATAGTATAAAAATTCGAAAAGTTTGGAAAAACTAAATATTTGAAGGCATGGAAAAATTACATCCAGTGGCTCTTTATTCGTAATTCTTTACATTCTTGTTATGGACTAGCTTATTTTGTAAAGCTGGAGCAAAGATGAATATATTCTGCTCTTTAATGTAATCTGGAGGTGAATTTTTTTTCTTGCTACGAAAAGTGAAGTTATGAGTATAATTATAATTGTTTAAGAGTTGTGTTTTTCGTCCGACGGGTTTCGCTTGAATTTGGTGGAATGGTTTTCCGTCATTCCATATCAAATTTGGTTTGTAACAAGACCGGTTTCGGTTATGTGCCATCTTCAGTGATTTTTTTCGTACTAAATCGTTGTCCTCTTGTTTGGAACCGGTTGTGAGCGTTTCCGCTCGTATGTTTCTGTATCCCTCACGATCCATTACGTGTTACTCTCTCGTCGATGTTCATTACCAGGGTCTCTCCCACACGTAGTAATCTGTAACTGTTCGCTTCTAGCATTGTCTCCTGTCTAGGCCATGTGTTGTTGTGTTGATGACTTTCATTGTGCTATTGGTTTTTTTTTGTTTAATGTGAAAATGTTTCAATAGTTGAAATATTATGTCTGATGCGATGTTTATCTCCTTATTAATTAATCTTCTGCCAAATTCGTTAGCGCTGTCGATACTGGTTCCCTTAGTTTCCTGTCATAGTTCCTTGTGTCCCATGCAACTATATTGTCATTTGCAGGTTAATTTGTACACTCCCTGTTTGTCCAAAGAGTCTGTTTCGTTCGTGCTATTCTGCAACATTCTACTTACGTTGATTCATGTTTCTCTGTTCTTTGTTTCGTCCGTTGCGTACCCTGATGGAGGGCCATCCTGATCCTGTATACTAGGCCCTTTTTATGAAATTTTTAAACTGATTTTTTATAACATACACTTTGTTTCTTAAAGTATATGAAAATTTGTTGTCATAGTGTTAATAACTCCCAAGATACCTAGTCAAATTTAGAAAATAAATTTTTCAGTTTCAGTTTTACTTTTTCCGTCATATCCCCCCTCCTTTTTTGAAATTACATAAATAACAAGGTAAATAAATTAAAATATTTAAAGAGTAGATGTAATTGCTATTCAGTTGCATATAAGTTGGGTGCCTCTGTTGTCGCGGCAGGCTTATATATAATTGGAATTTATAGAAGAAATGTGTAAATAATTTTATATAAACGGGAAGAAATGCACTCTTATTTTTTGGTAATATATTACATGATGCAACAATTTTCTTTTAATAAAAGGGTTATAAGAACTGATTCTTGTAGCAATAATACCTTAATATACCTTAAAGGGAATCAGTATTTCAAAAGTTTATGTCTGCCCATTTATTTGGGGAAATTTCGCATCCATTAAATTTTATACAAATAAAAGCTGTGTTGCCGCCACTGCCTAAATCCCTTAAAGTTCCATCACTAATTTGTAATAGCTTAACTCGAAATGTCAAATTAGATTTTTCGGACTAAACGCCGCTAGCGCGTCCACTTAGCGCTATTTTGTTGCCTCGGCGTGGTGATCAAATTTGTCCGGACGATCTACATTGACTTTATTCATTGACTTTGTTCATTGTTAAATATAATTTAAGTTTAGCTCTAGTGGTTTCCCTACCAAAAAGTGAGTTATATTTAGCACGTAACTTAATATAAATATTCCTAACTTGAATTGTTTTATAGGAATTTTAATATAAGAAACAAAATTGAATAAATAAAATTTTTGTTTGAAATTGGTTTTCTTTATTCAAAATCCAAGTGGAAGTCACTAGCGAGGCGGATTTCTCAAACAACAAGCTGTGTTCGGCGATTTAATGTAAAACACTACAAGAAATATTTTCCTTCCCACTGTTCGAGGTATGGGTCTTTTTTATCCCCTTCTTAAAAAGATTTGCCCCTTTCTGAGAAAAGGTAATACAACTTAAGACTCCATTAGAGGTCCTCAAAATTTAACTTGGTCGCCAGAAATAAATGCAAACTTTAAATGTGTTTAGGGGTTAATTTCGCAATTGGTGGTAAAAGAATCCATAAACTCGATTTTGTTGATTAAGTTCGTATAAGAAAAATATATTACGCGTAATTTCGCCTTTGTTTTTGTTAAAAGCAATTTAATACACAAAATTGTATACTGTTTCAATTTGGCTCAAAGCAGCGAATGTTTTTCCTACAGGCAACAAGTTGCATAAGTCCTACACCGATAGAAATTAATCACATTCTGTTGATGTGACAGTGATCGCCTAGAATCGATACAAATAGTCTTAAGAGTAAAAAACAGAGGATTGAAAAACAAAAAATGCTTTGCAAAGCACCCGTTGTTTGGTTGGATAATTTAACAGCAATTCAAATGGCGTAAAAATTAACGTGTAGAAGAAAGAAAATGACATGATCACTGAAAAGGAGTTGTAGCGGCCTACAAAAACAGCGTTGATGTATTTTACCTGCGTTTTGTAGATCGGAATCAAAAGTGAATTTTCCTTGCTTAATTCTTAAAAACAACTTTTCCAACATTAGTTTATGAAATTCATTATTTGAAATATTCTCCAAAATAATTATTTTGCAAATTTATTGTTGATTGTTCGCTTAGCTGAGTGTATGCCTGTATTCCATTGGCACTAACCAAATCATCAGTACTCTGCAGCCGAATCATGTCTGAAAAGCAACAAAGTGAAATAATAGCAAAAAGTTAAGCCAACAAAAAACAATAAATTACACAGGCCTGCAAATTGACAGTTTTTATTTTTTTTTTCACCGTAATGGGTGAATCGTATTTTTTTGGAGCGCTGAATCCTAACATGCCCTCAGTTTTGCACGTAGGGATTTTCCGCAAAATGAAAGTTATGCAAAACCCGCAGTACATATAGGTAAAAATGCATTTTGAAATGAAAAAAATATATATATTATAGTACCTTACTCACATTTTTAAATACAATTTGATAAAAGTAATATGTATATACAATAAGGATTTATAATTCTTTATAATATCTACATTTTTCCCTCAAAATTCCGTTTTGATCTTCTCCGTTTGTGTGGGATGTCTGGAAGTTCTCTATGAAGCATCCAACAGTAGTCTCCCATCATATTTACATCCCATCGTCCTTGGTACCTGCGTTCTATTTCTTTGATGTCTTGTTGTAAACTCTCACTCTGCTCTTCACTTACGATACCAAGGTTTTCTGGGAAATAACTCAAATGGAAAATCGGAAAATCACTACGTGCTGGAAAAAAACTGACGCCATTTCTGAACTCAGCGCACCAAAATATACAAGAATCACCCATTATTTAAAAAAAAAAAATTTGGTTGCAGACCTGTGTTATTTGAATAGTCTATTAATGTAGACCAAGAAATGTCAAGAATATTACATTTCAAAACCAGAAAAGGTGGACGTTGCTGATACATGTATGAGAATGTTTTTGTAATAATTTATTTGACTTCTTTTTAAATTAAAAAATTATACAAATATTGAAAATGATTCGAGATATTCTCCCGAATAGAAAAGTTATTTTTATTTGAATTTACATTAGAACATTTTTATCGTTAAATTTATAATAGATATTTATTCCTTTAGAGGCAACGTCATCATGCAAAAGTCCATTCCATTTTTCGTTAATAAGACTTTACGATTGTTAATTAGCAGAATCTCCGTTTTCTTCCATTTTTCGTTAATAAGACTTTACGATTGTTAATTAGTAGAATCTCCGATAGTTTTTTCGATAGTTTCTTTCGCTTTGTTGAACAATTTGTCTGCAGGTTCTACAATTTTTTCATTAACAAATTTTTTCGCAGGTTCGACGTCTTTTTCAACTTCTTTCTTTGCATTGTTTAAAGATGTTTTCACAGGATCGATCACTTTTTCTTTAATAACTTTTTCAGAAGGTCCGACCACTTTTTCACCTTCTTCCTTTACTTTGTTTATAGAAGCTTTGGCAGGATCCACCGCTTTTTCATTCACACATTTTTTCGTAGGTTCGACGTCTTTTTCAACTTCTTTCTTTGCATTGTTTAAAGATGTTTTCACAGGATCGATCACTTTTTCTTTAATAACTTTTGCAGCAGATCCGACCACTTTTCCACCTTCATTCTTTACTTTGTTTATAGAAGCTTTGGCAGGATCCACCACTTTTTCATTAACAAATTTTTTCGCAGGTTCGACGTCTTTTTCAACTTCTTTCTTTGCATTGTTTAAAGATGTTGTCACAGGATCGATCACTTTTTCTTTATTAACTTTTTCAGAAGATCCGACCACTTTTTCACCTTCTTCCTTTACTTTGTTTATAGAAGCTTTGGCAGGATCCACCGCTTTTTCATTCACACATTTTTTCGCAGGTTCGACGTCTTTTTCAACTTCTTTCTTTGCATTGTTTAAAGATGTTGTCACAGGATCGATCACTTTTTCTTTAATAACTTTTTCAGCAGATCCGACCACTTTTTCACCTTCATTCCTTACTTTGTCTAAGGATGATTTGGCAGGATCTACTATTTTTCCCTTAACGAAATTTTCCGCATGGTTGACTACTTTTTCGATTTCTTTCTCTACGTTGCTTATGGATGATTCCACAGGATCGATCACTTTTTCCTTAATAACTTTTCCAGCAGATCCGACCATTTTCTCACCTTCATTCTTTACTCTGTGGAAGGATGATTTGGCAGGATCTACTATTTTTTCCTTAACGAAACTTTCCCCGTCGTGTATCGCTTCTTCAATTCCTTCTTTTACGTTGCCAAAGATTGATCTCGGAGACCCATTCACATTTTCGGTGACATCTTTGCGTGAATTTTCCTTGATAACTTTTTCAGCAGATCCGACAATTTTTTCAGCTTCTTCCTTTGCTTTGTTTATAGAAGTTTTGGCAGGATCCACCACATTTTCCTTAACAAATCTTTCCCAGTCCTGTATCGCTCCTTCAATTCCTTCTTTTTCCTTCTTTTACGTTGCCAAAGATTGATCTCGGAGACCCATTCACATTTTCGGTGACATCTTTGCGTGAATTTTCCTTGATAACTTTTTCAGCAGATCCGACAATTTTTTCAGCTTCTTCCTTTGCTTTGTTTATAGAAGTTTTGGCAGGATCCACCACATTTTCCTTAACAAATTTTTCCCCGTCCTGTATCGCTCCTTCAATTCCTTCTTTTATGTTGCCAAAAATTGATTTCGGAGACCCTTCAACGTTTTCGGTAACATCTTTGCTTGAATTTGCATTTGTTTCCCTTGCTCCATTGACTTTATCCACCCCTATTTGTAAATTTTCCTTGGATTGGAAACCAAGGTTACCAAGATGAAAGTCTGAGTTTGAAATAAGGGGAATGTAAGATTATTTCAATACATTAACATTCATATACTCGTGTATTTTGAAAATCGAAATAAAAATTTGAAACTTGTACTTACCAACTGCTCTTTCGAAGCCAAATATAGGACTAGTCATCACCAGTGAACATCCTAATGCCATCAATAGAGTCACAATGAAAACACGCATGATTATTCTTCCTCCTTTTTTTACCAAGTTCCTCGAAAGACTTCTGCACAATACGATGTTTCGCAGAAAGTTCAGCGAGTTTTTATAGAGAAAATTTTTATTTATCAGACAATAACAATCTAATTATAATCAAATGTATTTATTTCAATGATAAACCAATGGCTCAAAATGCCCGTGTATTAGTGGTGTGGCAATGAGAAAAATCCCTTGTTTCTATTGAAGATACGGGTACAGCGGTAGAAGACAAGAGTTCTTTCATTGCAACAACTAATTTTAAATATTGATAAACATTTCTTTGCATTTGTCAAATATCTGTCCGAGTACGTTTAATTCCACATCTACCAGATGAGCTTTTCATAATTTATTTTCGCAAACAATTATTGTTATCGCTCTCAAACATAAACTAATAAAATTTATACAATTGTAAAAGTGTTAAGAGAGATAGACATTTGTTTGTTAGAAGTCGCAGATCTATTTATTTCGCCTTTTGTGCGATTTTTTTTAATTGTATTGTAATTTCCTTTAAGCTCTATTCGGGCCAACTAGAGAAAAACTCTTTTTTCTCCAGCGATAACTTTCGCCTAAAGTAGATGAGTTAAAGAGAGGGTTAAGTTTTAATAAAATTCTTCGCTTTAAGTGAAGTCTTATTCCTTAATAAAAGTTTGCATTTTTTCATATTATTATTTATTGCCATAGTGCCAATACAAAATCATTCCAATAATTTCTATTTGAACTTAAGAGTTTGATTCTATTGCATGATAAATTTTCTAGCTGATGGTTTATCACTTCTTCAAGACTTCGTCCCCAGCTGCCTGCCCCTTCTTTGCTTTGAAGGATACAACGGAGAATATAACGCAGGGATCTGTTGGCAAAGGTTTGCAGGTTGTTTGATTCCAACAGACGTGAGTCAAGTTTCGCATCCATAAAGGAACACAGAGAAGACATTGCTTTTGAATAGACGTATTTTCGTTTTGCTGCTGGTTTGATTACTTCGCCAGATCTTATATAGTCCAGCATAAGCTGTTTTAGCCTTCTTAATTATGTATGTTATACCAACACGCACACCTCCGTCTGGTATAATTTGGCTGCTTACGTGTGTGAATTCTGTGACAGATTCGATGTTCCAACCATACAGAGTCAGGGGTTCTGTGTGTACTGTATTTATATTAAGTGACTTGGTTTTCTCGGCATTGATCTTGAGGCCATATTTACTCGATATAGTATCGATGTAATTTACTTTACTTTGGACATCAGATTGACGTTTAGATATTAATACAACGTCATCAGCATATACCCGTACTAGGTCGTACATGTGTTCCATGCGTAGTTGCTGCCACTATACTCTACGATGAGCGTTGTTGTTAATTGCCCCGACTAAAATTTCATCAATGACTATGAGGAACAGTAATGGTGATAAGACACATCCTTGCCTCACTCCACACTTAACATAGATAGTTTGTTGGCATGTTTCAAAACGCTGATACTCTGCCTTGATAAGATTACAGAACTTGTCAGGAACGCCTTTTCTGCCCATCACTTCCCATGTGTTTTGGTGATTAATTTGATCGGAAGCCATTTGGAAGCAATGAGAATAAAGTAGAGCGATTCCCTCATTTCGTTTATTTCTTCAATGATTATTCTTAAAGTAGCAATATGGTAAATACATGATATGTGGCTGCGATATCCGGCTTTTTGACGTGGAAGCGTATCATCAATTTTCTTTTCAATGCGACTAAGTATTATTTTGCAAAAGATTTTAAGGCAGCTGCACAAAATCGTGATTCCTCTCCAGTTATTGCAGCCGCATTTTTTAGGTGTTCTTACTATGATTCTTGCAGTCGGTTGGTGGGAAATAAATCGGTTTCCCAGATTTTCTGGAATTTTTCACATCATGGGGTCAAAAACAATAGCAATATTCATCAGAGATCAGAGATATTAATGAAGATTTGTAAATACAATACAATTTGTTAACATTTGATAGTCATTTAAATGAAAAGAGTCTTGTGAAGAAATTATTTATTGTTCCTGCTTCATTGAAAGATGTATATGCTCTACGGTCATAATAGAAACTTATAATTCTTAAAATAATTCCTGAGATTTTTCATTCTCCAAAAATACCAAGAAGTTCCCTTGATATACAAAAGAAGTGGAGTTGGTTGTTGATCATTTTCAGTCTGGCATCTCTTCAAACAAAACAGCCAAAATAATATTCATTATTTATGTTGCTAACTCTCAGGCGTTAGTTAGTCAAACAGAGTTACCAGACTAAGAATGAACACTTAGTAGATCCACTTCGTATTTTTGAAAGAAAATAGTTGTATATGAATAAGCACAATCTCAGCTTTATTGTAAAATCAATGACTGTGTGTAAAACATAAAAGGGTTGTAGATGAAAGCAGTTTTAAATGACGAGTGGCAAAATTGGGTGTGGCAACAATTTAACTTGAAAGTTATTCCTCCTTGTAAACTCTAGCACTTTACCAAATTTCATGCAAATGTCTATAAAAACACCAGTTATTAACCAAATCTAAAAAAAAATTAATCAACGAAGTCCAAGTTCTTCCGAGATATAGCATGTACAATTTTGCATTTCATAATCGATTTGGACAGCGGACCATGAGGCAGGCTGTTCGCGAATTATGGCGTTTGGAAAAGTAAGTTTTAGCTAAATTTACCATCTAGGAGCTTCTATTGACCTGGTGTTTGGCAAAAATAAACGAATTTTGCACTTTCAGATTTTGGTTTGCTTGAGGTTGAGAAAGAATTTTACATTTTGTATGGTATTTCATGGTTTTTGTATAACATTTGATACGTAGTTGATAATAAGAAACAATTTCGAACCAACAATTTCGCCCCACCAGAAAGTTGTTTGTAGTTTACCGAAAAATATAATTTTGAAAAAGTATAAATTCCTTGCAAAGCCCAACTTTGTGTTACGAAAACGACTATATATATATAAAAATAAGTCCGTATATGTACGTCGCCGAACTAATCATAAACGCGTCGAGCCAAACTTATACACTACGTAGGCAGTGGCCCATATATGGTTTATATGAAGTTTGGTTAAAATCCGATAACGCATGTGTGTGCGGTGCGTATGTGAAGAGAGTGTGTTTTTGCCGCAGGCATTTTTTGTACCGCATACAGCATTCATTAGTATTGAATACATTTTGGTCGGCATTTGCTATTACAATAAATAAAGCGCAAGGGCAATCGTTGGAATTGTGTGGAATTGATTTAGAATATCCTTGCTTTCACACGGCCAGTTATATGTTTCGTGCTCACATGTTGGCAAGCCTTCAGTTCTCTTTATCTACACAACAACTCATGGCAAAACCAAAAATGTTGTCTACGAAAGAGCTCTAAGATAGTTTAAGTGATACATAGTCTAAGATTGTAAGAAACTAGAAAGTTGAATAATAGGGAACAAAACCAACTTTATTAAAAACAAGTGTGTTTCTTTTCTTATTTTGTTTTGCCGTGCGAAGCAGGCAACGGGCCCGCTAGTCAGTTATAAAATGAAAATTATATGAAATTGTCCGAAAGCTATTTTGTTAATAGCGAATTTAAACGAATTGTGGACCATATGAAAGTGAAGTTTAAGGATGGGAAAAGATACGAGTACGTATATTTCTTCAAATACTTATGTCCATATGTATTCTAAACACTATGATTTACTGAAACCATAAAGAAACACAATATATTTTTTATTTTTGTCGCCTTTCAATATATTTTTAGTTTCGGAATGTTTTTGTCAATTATGAGTTTTACTAACTTTTTTACAAATACAACTGTAACATCGCTTTAATTGAGTTACGCAGTACGGTTCGCCTCTCGATTCGAAATTTGTTTTTGAGAAGTTTCGTATGGCTTGAACATACGAAAAGAAAACTCAAAATAAATTAAATTTTATTTCATAATAATTAATTCAACAACAAAAATGGCAGCATTCCATCGCTCGTTGTAATGAAGTGTAATAAATTGTCGGAGGATATTGAATACGCGCCACGCTTATTTTACACTTATTTGTGATTTTATATTAAACATATATTTCGTTAAAAAATTTGTCGGCTTAATATTCTCCTGTCTGCGATATTAAGCCTCAATTATGGAAGACACTCCAGCAAATAAATGTTATAATGAAGGGGGAAAATCGCATTTAATTTTATGTAGAGCAAAACTTTATCCTTTAATGCAAAAGTTTTACAACGACCCCCAAAAGCAGACTCGTTTTTTCACACTTAAAATCTTTACAAATCCATTGTAGTCCTTTCTATTGCAGCTTTTTCTATCCTTTGTTGCTCATATTACATGCAGACGACTAATTACCATCTGTAGTTCTTTAAAAAATCTCGCACATAATTACCACTTATGATAATGTTAATAATGCTCACGACGGACGGACGTATGGATGGACGTATGAACACAGGAACGTGTCAGAGAAGCATTAAAAATGTGCCACACATCACAAATATTTCTGCCTTCATTTACAATTTGTAAAGAGCAGAGCAGTTTTGCTTTCGAGGAGCAGGCATAAATTTTCGATAAAAATAAATTATTAAGTGACGTTTTCTTTAAAAAAAACCCCGCCCGTAAAATGTTTGCCACTTTCGAAGAGATAAAAAAGAATTTTGTGTTCTCCAATAGACGCAAAGGAAATTGAATTTATGTTTGTTTTTGATTAAAGAGACAAATAGATTTCATCTGCTTATCGATCAGCAAAATTTCACGAATATGCCTTAATAGGACGGACACTTAATAATGGGGCACATTTGAACAGAACCATTAGCGGCATCAGACATTTAGAGCTGCTTAGATTATCGGCGAGCAATGACATCACATTTGTAGTTAAAACACACTGAACTTTACAACAATATAATACTTCATCATCATTCATAGTGTCTTGAGGTATGTGGCAGATAGATAGCAGAAGAAAACGTTTTGCTAATTTTTGAAGAAACTTTATATAACAAACTTTTCATTAAGTGTCTAACACTTTACATTTAACATTTCTAATTCGTTTGTTGGATCTTAAACGTTGTACACTTATGCAAAATTTTTAATAAAATAGTTCAGAATTAAATATATATATATATATATATATATATATATATATATATATATATATATATATATATATATATATATATATACACTATATATATATATATATATATATATATATATATATATATATATATATATATATATATATATATATATATATATATATATATATATATATATATATATATATATATATATATATATACTATATATATATATATATATATATATATATATATATATATACTATATATATATATATATATATATATATATATATATATATATATATATATATATATATATATATATATATATATATATATATATATATATATATATATATATAGAAAATTAAAAAAAAATTATTTAAAGACACAACCATAGGAATAGACAACTAAAAGACCAACTCTCGGATATCCCAAATAAATGACTACCCTCTTCACACGAGTGATGTCAACTCGAAATCTGTTTTAGACGTGATACGATTTGAAAGGGGAGTAGATTCCAACAAATTTTATTTTCATGAGTAGGAGATCTATTACTTTCATTTCTTCTTTCCTCCCAGACTTTTAATAGCAGCCCCATATAAGAACCAACATGTTCTATTCAATGAGAAAAAAAATTTCCAAATAGTCGCAAAATTCTGGGAGCTTTCAAAGAAGTCATGAAAATATTGAGATTAAGAACCTTAAGTAGTACGAACTTGGATAATGATTTTAAATCAAAAAGGATTTTCTCTTTTTCCATTCATACTAGCATTCACACATTTGGAAACTGTATTCATTATGTTGGCAAAAGTAGACTTTTTATGTTTTTTTTCTGCATAGAAACTAATTTTGTATTAAATATGAGCTTTACATCTGTAAGTCGTACAATTTCCCTATATGAAACTAATTTTATCGTTAATGGTTGAAGAAAAAAATGTTTTTATATAAATTTTAAGAAATTAATATCATTCTTTTTTATAAAAATCAAATTGATTTTTTATAAACTTATAGAAGAAATTCATAGACGACAGCAGACAGCAAGCAGCAATATGTCAAAAATAAAATCCATGTATTTAAATAAAAACGATTATTTTAACGGCAGCCCAGCAGCACGACTGCATAGCAGCATTTGCTGCTGCTGCCAACTTAGACTATTTTCTATTTTGACGGGCAGCAATAAGCAAATATAGTGTTGCCATTATATATATAAATTGGAAAAATAAAAACAAAAGCTTATTTTTTAATATTAAACATAAAAGAACATTACAAAAATACAATAAAGAAATAAATTTATGTGTTTTTATAGTTTTTCGCGATATTATTACATTTTTTATCAATAACTTTTATTCATTATAAAATATATATCCGGCATCCCTGAAATTTGTATTGCTAAAATACACATCAGCTGATTATTATGTTGTTGCTGTCTTCAAAATAGAAGACAGCACGTGAAGTCGTGAAGTCTGCTGTCGTCTATGTGTTTAGAGCTTTAAGTACAACTTGAATTTAATATTCACTGGGATAATGGTGCCATAAATTCATGTATATGGATTTTGATTCCTTTCAGTATTTAAGTGCTTATTTTTTGGTTAATATTAAACAATTTGTTTGTTGAATTTGAACTTTTTATATTTTTCATATACATAATACATCTATATGTGGAAAATGTATGGATTATATTATTAATTGTTTTCGAAATAAATTCAAATAATATTTTTTAAATGATTTGTACAAAAATTTGTGGTCGGAAAACAGAAATTTTAAAGATTTATGACAACGCTGACCTAAGTCCATTTTATGGTCGGTAAACGATTCATTAAGCATCCGTTTGTTATTCGTTATTGAATCAAATATGGAATATAAATCCACATAAATATTAATTAGTGTTCTTCAGAAATATTCCCTTATATACTTATATGTTTTTTTTTCTAACACTTTTAGGTTAGCTTTTTTCCTCGTTGTAAGCTTTATGATTCTAAAATAAAAAGATGGCTTTACTCAAATTCCTGATGAATAAAAAAGTGAAAAGTGCAATTTTATAAAACAAAGGAGTTTTACTTAAATAAATGTATGACCTCGAGCCTGAATAAAAATAAAACAAAATTTTTTCCCAGACCAATTTCTTTAGTCATTATCATATTGAAACAAGTTTCGTTTCATTTTCACTCTTTAGCAAATTCAGTTTTACAGGTCTCAACAATTTTGGCATTTGAGTGAATTTGTATTTCCGTTGTTTCGCTTTGAAACATTGGATTTACATCACTTGTAATTTCAACATGTATGTATGTATGTATTTACATAAATATATGTGTATGTTTCTAATGTGAGCATATATGCAAAAACAACAACAGTTGCTTATTTTTTATTAAGTTCGAAAAAGCTGTTGAAGCATTAAAATAGAATTATTACGTTCGTTAAGACAAGTTGCAATATAATTTGCAATTGTATTCATGAATAACATTTATATAAAAAAAATTAATAAATTTTTTTTGTAAATTTTTAATTTCTAAAATTCAAATTTAAGAAAAAAATCGTCACATTGTCAAACAAAGCAATTTTTGCACACCAAAATCGTCAAAAAGACCTTGATCGACATTAATTAAATCTGGCAGCTGTGCCCACAAAACACAAATAAATAAATTTATAAATAGTAGGAATATTCCTAGTAATTAAAATAAAAATTTTTTTGTTGTTGCAATTTTTTGCCTTCATTTCAAAATAACTTAATTAAGTTTCATTTCCCAGGAGAATTTGTGTGTGTGTGTGAATCTATGTACATGGGTGAGGGTGAATCAGTGTGTGTTATTTCAATGACACCTTGTGTTTTCTGAGCTCTAGTGCGGTTTTGCTTTTATGTATGAGCGCATTTATATGCATGCAAGTGAATTCTCCTCATCAACTTCACGTGACCACAGGAAAAAAAGCAACCCTTCTTTTGTCCGGGAATTTTAGCCCAAATCATTACGCTATGAAGGACAAAAGCACACACGTACACACAAACAAATTGTGTTTTCGCAAAGGGATGTTACTCGTACTGTAGCATGTGGTCAAAATGAAACCATTGACAATAATGATCGCAGGACTATGACAAACAATGCTGGCATAGTCGACAGGATAATATAACAGCATATGTTTAACTTGATATGTGACAATGTGCATGTGTGTGTGTGTGTGTGTTGCCATGAATGCTTAAAAAGGAAAGTGCAAAAATTTACACATTTCTGAAACGTACAAGTGCAGCAAAGGGCCGTATATGGTGAGCGGTTGTATTTTGTTTTTTTTAATAATTTTTTTTTTTAAATAAAAGGTCCGCTAGACACATCATTATGTATGGAGGTATTAGTGTATTAAATCGTAGTATGTATGTGTGTAGAACTTTGAGTGATGACTCTTTGCAAATTATGTTTGGTTAAGAAGTTGAATTTAATACAGTTTTCATTTTAAGGGGACTTAATTAATTTGTTTTTGTTTATTTATTTACTTTATTATTATCATTATTATTTTTATCTATTGTGAAATGTACATACAGTACATCCACTCAAAGCATCGTTTGATTATTGCAACTCATAATTGTTGGCTCTAGTAGCATATCCTTACAAAATAAACTTAGTTATCGTAAAAGTCATTAAAAAATGCCTTCGTATTCTTCAGTTTTAATTCAGTTAATATTACCGAAATTTTTCACTAGTAAAAGTAGTATCCTTTTTTAAATTAATTGCTCGATAGCAACCGAACCTCAGTTGCTTGTCCATTTGTAATTACCGGCAATCCATTTGAAATTTACGTTTCCCAGTTGCCAGTTGCCATTGGAAATATTATTTTCAGCAATTAGCGAATCACTTGCCATCCACATCGAGTTTTTATTGAGCGTTTTAATATTGCCTAAACCTTCGAAGTAAAGAAATCTATTTCATTGGAAACCTACAACATTTTCGATTCAAGACATAATTTCTTAAATAAAGCAACAATTAGCAAATTGTAAAGAAGAAAGTAATATTCTATACCCAAGCGAATTGGTGACTTAAATGCACAAATTTCTGTTAGTTTGATATAGCAAGGTTTCACTGTATAAAGAGATAATAATTAATTAAATTATGTTTATAATATCACAAGAATATAAATGATCTATGTAATAAAAACTCTAAATCATTTGTTGGATTTCATTGTATAAGCAATTGTAATAGTATATGCTTGAGCTTTCCTGGCATAAATTGTGGTAATGTTTGTATTAGGAAACTCATTTACTTTTTGATAAAAAAAAAACTTAAAAATTAAAGGCTTTTAACTTTTCCAATCTGCAGTTGTAAGTGTGTTTTAAACGTCAGCGAAATGAAGGCGTGGCATGCAAGCACTTTAATAGAGAAGTTGCACCATGATGTCACAAAGCTTATAGATAAAGGTGCCATTAGACAGAAGAAGACTTTATTTGCAAATCTAGTGGCATTTTGTTTTGTGAAAAAAGTGCAACATTTTGTCAATAAATTTATACATTTATCGCTCTAATTTTAAAAATACAACATCCTTGCAGGATTGAGTAAAAATTTTGTACTTATATAAAATCACCAAAATCAATATTTTCTTTGGAAGTAAAAGTTTTTGCTAAAAAATTTCAAAATTTTGGTTTATTTATTCTAAAAACAAAATTAGAACGAAACAGATTTGGATAAAATATCGACCAAACTCCCTGACCTTTGAGTAAAGTTCAAGTTCGCAAAGTCTGCAGTCTTTGGTAAAAAAAGTATTTATAAATATAAAAAACCACCTCGAACTCCCTGCTAATATCAAACGTGTTCGATTTTTCCAAAAACTGCGTTTTCGAAAATTTTCGAATGAAAAAGGGGCCAGCATTCGAAGCAAAAAACTGAGTCTATGAAATCAACTTTAAAATTTTACATTTATTTATTTTTATTTATTTGATTATTGGAAAAAAATTATAACATCAAACAATAAAGTGTGCCTCTGAGGCTGGAAAGGTAGTACAGTAGACTATTTGCCAGATGTTACAGATTCACTTCCCACCAAAGACTCTGGTTGTTTCTGCAGACAAAATAGAAGGCTTGGCAGTATGCGCTTGTTTATATAAGTTATTATTTTTTTTTATTGTTGGACGTTATATCTCAAATAAATATATCAGCTTTAATTAAATTGATGACTTTTTACGTTAAAATCAGATTAGGTTTTGATTAGATTAAAATGGTGGCTTAAAAATCATTTCAAAAAGAGATCTTTTTCGAAAATTTACTTTTACAAAATCTAAAAGTCTCACGACAAAACTACGACGCAATCGAGGATTTTAAAAAACACACACTTTCGTACATTAGGTTGAACTAAAGAAACTAACCTATTGAGTTCATGGTCTTTATTAACGAAAAAATCTCCCATTGGAAAAATTTTTTATTCCAATTTTGAAGAGAGTCGCTTGTCATCTAGAAAATTTTTTTATCTCAAATGGTTAAAAAATCATAGTATTTTAATTGAAAGATTTTTTTGCATATTATTTAAATGGAAAATTTCAAATGGTCAACGTTTTCCCTTAAGATTGAATTGAAAGAAGTGTCCAATGAGAGAATTATTTTCTCAGTGAGTAGACCCTTTTTCATTTTTTATTGTATGTGTACTCGTATATGACGAGGCGTGTACTAAAACCTAGGTGACTTTGAACTTCGATCGATTTTCTGTTTTTTCCACTCGTTCCGCAAATATGTTCACAGTTTCAAGTATAAAATATCCTGAGTTCGACGATTCTCTGCTTTTATATGGCCGTAACTAGAGTTTTGTATTGGGGGTATAGATCTCCTAAAAAAATTCTAGGGTGGCCACAACTATTTACTGAAGGGGCAGATTGTGGCATTGATTAGATATTTGATAATAAAAAAAACTCCGGAGGACTAAAGCCCCAAGACCGGCTTATCTACGGCCATGACATCACGACAATTTACGAGAAGTCCTTCTAGGATAGCCTACAATTGCGCAGGTGATTCTTTCAAAAGGAACAACATGAGATTGCGGAATAAATTTGTAATAGTTTATTATGGAGTTTCTTACTAAATTTTCAAATTTACAAAAATTTTATTTCGATAATCAGAAATTTTTTAAAATTTTCATGTATCCTGGCGAAGTTAACAAAGATTAGCAATATGTTGGATAAAAAAAATATATAAAAAATACATTACGTTTGAAATTAGAAATTTAATTAATATTTTCTCGATATAAGCCACCTTAAAGCCTAATTTTGTATTTCATGCCGTTGAGGCTTCGCATTATTTCAATGTAAACTGTTGTTTTGTTTTACTTAAAACAAAAATAGATGTGTTCAACTTGGTGAAATACAAACCAAGTCCCTTAATTCCTGTGCAGACCTCGCAATTTGGGTTTCTCCAATTATCACATTCATAACAAAATATTTCTCATCTCCTATAAAAACCGAAAATAAAAAACTCGAATTAAGACCTTAATTAATTGCAATAGATAAATCAATAGATATTTTTAATAACAAAAAATGGCAGTCTAAATGTATTTTTATCCAAAATTATTTTTTTATTTGTTTCTTACCAAGACTTATACCCATTTTTATCACGTGCCATTCGTACTCCAAAATAGTTGGAATAATTTTCAATTCACTTTGAGATCCCCTGCAAGTTGCTAGAATTTGTTTTCCTATAAAAAAGAGGACGTAATATGATCATCATCCAAGGAGGTTGTTCCACTTTGAAAAAAATTACGAGGTTTGTTCAATAGATAAAGTGAATTTTGAAATAACTCGGGCTACATGCAACCAAGATATTTTCTTAGTTGGGTTTGTTTGTGTTTAGTTTAGTTTGTTTTTGGGAGGCATAACAGTTAGACGTGTTTTGCGTATTCGGCGATTTTCTTCCGTGGCAAAAAATGGATCAAAGAATATGCAACTAATTTTGTGTGAAAAATAGAATGAAGTGCTCAAAAGCACTGGATGCTGAGAGTGGCATGTGGTGAATGTACTCTGAGTCAGAAAAATGTTACAAGTGGTACAAGCTTTGCAAAGAAGGTCGAGAGGATGTAAGTGACGACGCTTGTCCTGGAAGTTGTTTAACATCAAAAACCGATGAAAATGTTGAGAAAGTGAGGAAAATTGTTATGGAGTATCGTCGAATCACTATTAGACAAGAGTCAAGACCGAAAAAAGCACATGAGTTCTTTTCCACATGATCGTACGGTTAATAGGGAGTATTATCTTGAAATTATGCACCACTTGCGAGAAGCAATACGACAAAATAACTTCCGCAATTATGGAAAATCAATTAATGGTTTTTATATCTTGATTATGCACCTGCTCAATCGTTATTGCTTATTCGTAATTGTTGGCCGTAAAAAATATCGTAAGAGTGCCTCAGCCCCCTGCGAACTTCTCCTGTTCCCAAAATTGAAGAGACCCATGAAAGGACGGAATCGGCGAACAAGCAAAACATGTTTAATGCCTCTCACAAACAAACCAAATTACACACACAAACTAATCTAACAACATATGTTCGAGACAAGTGTGCCAACATAAAAAGAAAAAAATCGCTAATCGTTCATTCGATTAGCGCGAGAAATTTCAAAATGCAAATCAAATACGGTTTGTATTATATACAATTACACGATGGAGTTAGATTTTGCGGGTCAACTTCGAAAATTCGATTGAGACTTAAGCACATTTTGCTTCCTAAATATTACGAGTAAATAACCGTCCAACTGGTATCTTAATTAGAAGCTTTCGTGTTTCTAAGACATGCTGTATGAATTTTATTTTCATTAAAATAATTTTGATACAAAATATTGTTTTTATATGTCGAGGGTTAACCAAAGCGTAAGTACACTTCAGCCATTATGCTTGAAAAACCTTCAATAAATGAACAAATTTGTTTTTGAACAAATATTTGGGAGCGTATCCCGGATAATTTTAATAAATAGAAAAAACTTTTATTTTTGACAATGCGAATTCATCTTGCTCATGACTTTTTTGACATTATTTCTTATGCTTTTATACTATTTGTTTATTTTAAGTAACACGTACATATATTCGCATACATATTCTTTATTTAAAGCGAAAAGGTTGTACGATTAACTGTCGAGGAAACATACCGAAGCGATATTATTTGTTGCAAGAAAACTGAATTAGAAATGTTAGGTATAGTTCATTGACGATTTGGTCAGCGGCAATGAATTGCAGCTTAGCCTACAACAAATAACAACAATATCTTATTATCATTTTTTAGTAAAATGCATAAAAAAAATCAAAAGTTTGTTGTGGCTTTAGCTCTTCACATGCCGACATTTCATTGGTTGCTGAAACCAAATCGTCAGTAAAGTTTAAGCAGTTTGAAAACATTCAACCTCGGATGTTTATGCCACATAAATCAAATACAATATGAGAATTTCAATATTGCATATGAATTACAACAAATACATAATCATAGTAGGTTTAGAATGTTTTTATACAAACCAACACAACAAACAATTTACCAACGGGCGTTTAATTGTATGGGTGTTAAGAGAAAAATAAAATAGACTCACGTTGAGTAAATTATTGCCAATGCTTCTCTGTCAAGCTGACTATAATTTTGTTCTGCTTTTGTCAGTGCGCGTGAGGTAAAAGCTATAGGTCGTACCTGTTCATCCATGATGTGCTTGTTATGTGGCTGCTATTCCATTCGGACTTGCCTCGCATACTAATATGATTGGCAATATTTCGTTAAATGACACCAGTACTCGATCTTCTAGGATTTCTTGCTTTAGATTTGTAAACGCCTTCTGTACCTTTTTTCAAAAGCTAACGCAGGGGAAATGTTAAACTGGAAACGTTTGGTAAAAATTCTAAATAATATGTATGTGATCATTCCCAAGAATCTTCGTATTTCATCAACATTATTAGGCCTCGGGAGGCTTACAATCGCTTGTATTTCAGTTGGACATTTTGATATTTTGTTACGACTAACAACGTATCCGAGATAATTTATTTTTTCTTTAAAATATTCACATTTCTTTTTATTTAAATGCAAGCGATATTTGGTTAATCTTTTAAGACAATTAGTGAGTCGACTTTCACACTTTTTTAACGTCGAGCGTGGATTACGATTTTATCAAAATATGAGACAGTTCCATCAAGACCATGCAAAATCTGATCGATAATTCCGTTAAACTCACTTGGAGCCAACTTAATTCCAAAATATAAACGATTCATTTTATATGTACCTCTATTGCCTGGACTAAACTGCTTCCATCATTAACCATGACATGGAGATATGCTTTATATAAATCTAGTTTGCAGAAGTATTTAGAATTTTTTAAACTATTGAAAATTTCATAGAATTTTTTAATTGGATAATGCGGCGATTGTAGCTGAGGGTTAACAGCAACTTTTTAGTCGACGCATAAGCGAACGTTTGAATCAGGCTTAGGAATTACGACTAATGGAGATCCCCAATTGCTCGTGTTAATTTTTGTAATTATGCCGTCTCTCCCCATGCTGTCAAGCTCACGTTCTACTTTTTCGCTTAGTACAAAAGGAATTTGCCTCGCTTGTTAGAAAAACAGGTTTCGCACCTTCTTGAAGCTTTAAGTTGCAAGTTAGATTGGGAATACATCCAACATTTTCTTGAAAAATCTCTGGAAACTTCTTTTCTCTTTCTGCTACCGAGTTAATATTGATGCTTTCCTCCAAGTTCTTGCGATGATCAATATCTGATAAATTGATTTTATATTGCCGTATCCAAAGCAGAATGTTCTTGAGATACAATGTACACATCTTCATTAGATTTTGTGGACTTATATTTAACGTCTACATTGACGACGCCTAAGTGCTTGAAAATATCACCTGTATATGCTCTAAAAACAACATTTGTTTTGGTAACATGTTTATTTATATTAAGCTTTTTGAAGTCATTTTCAGGAATTAAAGTAAAGCCAGCATCAGAATCCACTTCGAACGACTGCTCTTTCCCTTCAATTGTAAAATTGAAAAAAAAAACTTGTGGGAATCTAAAGATGAAACTGGATTCCTGCTATATATATCTTTGATTTAGTTAACTCCATAATGCTCATCTGACATTGTATATGAATCAATCGCATTTGTTTTATGATTATCTGTGATTAGCGTGTTTTCTTTAACTCTGTTTTTCATACATACCAACTTCACGTGACCACTACACTATAAATTGAGTTTGTTAATTCGGCATTCCGTTGATATATGACTGTTTCTACCACACGTTAAACACAATCCTTCAATGCCTAGATCACTATAATATACTTTTGTCCATGATTTCGACGTTCTTTTCCTACTTTTGCTACGTATATTGGTTTTCCAGCTGTGACCACCTTTTCTTTGTGTTAGTTGACACACTTGATGGATATCAGAAGATAAAGTATATGCACTGTTTGGAATAGCCTTATTGTCAGTTTTGCTACTTCCAGGTCTAATGACTTTGTGTGATTTGCCTAAATGTTGATTCTGGCTTTTGAGCTGTCACGTATTCCTCTAATAAATTGATGACTTGTTGCATTCACATACAAACCCACATTACGTTGATCGTTTTTGTAACACAGCAACAAAATCAACTACATTTTGGTTTTCATTTTGTATTTTATAAAGAAATGTATGCTGCTCTAGTAACACATTCTTTTTTGGACAGAAATGTGCTTCCAGAAACGATACTATTTCATCATACGTTAAATTATATATATTTTAGGAGCAGCTAAAGTGGATAAAAGTGTATACACTGTTGGGCCAGTGTATTGTAAAAGTAGTTTTGCTCACATCACTTTATCAACAAATTTCTTTTTAATTTGAAAATGGAGCTGTAAACGCTCTTTATAAGTTTTAAACGCTTAAATTTTCGGATCAATATTTTCAAAATTCGAGATAATATTTACGCTCGTGTCTGTAGATTTTGTTGCGTTTGCATAGCCGTCGTCATCGCTGTAATAGCTTCTAGCAACTTCTTAACCTGTGCCTCCATCTTATGGGCCTACGGATTTGTCGTAAAAAAGTAAAATTGCTTCACTCCTGATGTTGCTTTTTGATTCAGTTTTATCCTCGTCGCCAATAACTGTTTTGTATTTTAATAAACACACAAGAGCAAAATTCAAATAATTTGATCAAAGGTTTGATAAAATTTATTGGGGAAAATTCCTTCTTTGTGGTACCGATAAAACGTGGCAACTTATGAGACCAAAATACTAGTTAATGATACAAAGGGTTATCGCAAGGTTTTATCGAAGTTTGAACGGTGCAAGAAAAATGTTTAACCTGCCAACTAAAAAGCGCTAAAATTCTGCGGATCGGAATAAAAGGTATTGACTCATACGTGAACCCCAACGAGGAAAAGACCGGTTTGAAGGATTTTGACTATAACATTAAAAATGTTACTTATATTAAGAACAGGGGGAACTTTCTCCCCACTACCACTGTTTCGAGTAGAGCTCGAACCGAACATAAAACTAAAAATGAACGAAACATACCAAATTTATAAGTTGCTAATCTTGTTGCACAGAGGAGTTACAGCCACATAAGAGCCTGGACCCATATAATGCGCCAACTGCCAGGAATACGGGCATACCAAAACTACTTCAAGTTACCTAATGTTTGCGTTGTGTGTGGAGAGCTTCACGATACACCTTCAACTACAGACATTGCCCTGTTCACCCGCATGTCAAACGTAATTGGACTAAAAAAATTACCTCATCATCAATTCAAAAAATTAAATAAGCCAATTATTTAGAAATAAGTTTATGGAATGCAAAAATCATTCATTAACACGAAAATGAATTAAAATACAGGAAATATCTCAGTGCCATTGCACAGACAACATGCTGTTAAGAACGTCTGAGGATATAGACAGCTGCGTTGCAAAATTTGAAGAACATTTTAACTGGTTGTTCAGCATGATTCCTTTAACCCACCGACATGTGACGTGGAAAAGCTTCTAGCTGAAAAAACAATAGCAAGAAACAAGTGGCAACAATACATAACACGAGGCTAAATGAACGTTCTGAATCGCTACCTATGAGAACTAGACGCAATTCCACAAACACATTACTGTATATGGTGAGCCACCAGAAGGTTTAAGAGGCCCACAATAAGTAAGCCACCCCTGCGTTGTCTGATTGGAGACTGGGCAAGAACTGATATCGAAAAGATAGTCTTTTCATTGATCATTTAGGAAAAGTATTCACGCCAAATACGTCCACTGATATAACCGAGCTGCCACCGAATGTTGCTGTAGCCGCTACTCCATTAAGTTTTGTTATTCTTGAGACCGAAAAATCTATTGCTGGCCTAAACTTGAAGAAAGCACCAACTGTTGAAAAAAATTAGTAACAAAATGCTATCTTGCGGCGCGCCGCGGCGGTCCTTACCGACCTTCAAGACACTATGAGTTGCTTTTTATCAAATACTTTAGGACCAACTATGCAAATGCTGATCCATTTCGGAGAATGTGCAGCCAATTTAACAAATGCTACAGGATTATTGATTTTTCTTTAAATCTAAACTCAATTATATATCAAATTATTAAATTTTTTAATGCTTTGTAATGTCTTCGTTTTTAATGTTCTTAATTTTGTATGTATGTATGTATGTCAATAATTGTAAATTTAAAACTTCTGTCTGTAAGGATGATTTATCCATAGACTTATAGCGTAGACAGACGACAGCGTTAATTTGCATTAGAAGCTCACTAATGTGAATTAAAATTTAACCCTGACAGACGACAGTTTCTGCATTTAGCAAACAGCTGTTTGTTTGTCAACTAATTTTTTTTGGCATTTACATCGAAATCAAATGGATAGAAGGCAAAAAGTACGATTAGCAGCTATGCTGTTGGTGAAAATTTACTATATATTTGAAAGAAAGTTGAAATTACTTTTGCTGAAACTGCTCCATAATGTAAGAATTGTACATGCACTAGCAACCATAAATCTGAACGTGGTGCTTTGTATTCCACTCGATAAGAGAGTGGCAATAGCATTGCCATATTGAAAAAGCTAAATTCAGTATAAATTCAGTCCGATTTCGTGCATTTATATCAAATCTAATACACATTGCGATGGGGATAATTCACAAGTTAATTTGAATTAAGACTGCTAATGCAAATTAACGCTGTCGTCTGTCTACGCTAATAGACATTATCCAGCTAACTTCGATAATCACTATGATCACTAAGCCTTATAACTCTGTTATCTGACATGTCAAAACTAGATGTTCCTTTGGTTAAAACAATAGTTTAAAAACACGTGCCAACATACATACATAAAGAAACTAGAGTATCATAGAAACCTCTGTTCCGGGATAAACATGAAATAAAATACATCGTTATGCATTAAAAAACTCAAGCTACTTATTATTCCCGTACATTCGGGAGCAAAGGAAACAAAAAGTTCTTTAAGTACAACTATAAAAGAATCAGTATGACACATAGTAAATTGTACCATACCCCCTACTAATGGGAAAACGCAATGGGACCACAAAGATAGGAGAAAGCAACTCCATCGGTTCCGCTCTCAGAGGTGGGAAAAAACAAAACCAGCAGTCGCCCTCTCCCAAAATAACATTACCGTAAGAAAACGCAAGCCAACATTTCAACGAGACTGTGGCCCTATATTGCTGGAGAGATAGAGAAAGCTAAGCCAACAGTCTCTATACCCCAGCGATAACCTAACGAAAAAAGACAATTCAACTTGTTCTAATGACGTTATAAGACAAAGCTAAGCCAACAGTCCTTATAAGTTCACTTACCTAATAGACAGCCAGAAACCAACTGCCCGCGATCGCATCCTTATTCCGGCCTTTTATACTAGTCACAGCAGCAACACACATAAGCAACAGCTGTGACATCTTACAGCGCTTGTGTTGTTTTGTATTTACCTATTGACGTGGATATAATAAATTCAAATTAACGGATGTTCATATTTAAACCACGTACATATGTATATGGTATACGGAAAATAAATTGAAATGAAGTTTACATAAAAAATTATTGGACTAAAATTGTGTGGGGTAAAAGAGGTTCCGACTTTGGTCGGTAAAACTGCAAATCAGAAAATTAAAATAGGCCCACTTATTTACTAGATGAAAGTATATGCCCCTGAATAATAATTATCACTTATCCTGTATTTTAATACTGAGAGTATCCGGATTACACTGAGAAGAAAATTTCTTCTTAAATAGAATCTTGATGGCATTGGAAGAGGGAGACGGGTGCTTGCATACAAAGTAATTGATAACTATCAAGTATACGAAGGGCTACAATAAAGAACTTGAATAAATAAATAAAATAAATAAATTTTGCTGCGAAATTATTCAATGTTGTAGTGATAATACAAGCAAAATCTTTTTATAACAAATTATCGGGAGTTTGAATAAACATTAATTTCAATAAATCGATGAAACGAGTGTAAGATTATTATAATAAAACCATGTAGAGCTGTGTGAACTAAAATGATTAAACAAAAGTTTATGACTGTAACAATGTTAGAGAAGGTATTATTTGGATAAATATTATTCGAATAGCAGTTATTCGAATACATAGAAATCGAAAAACAGTTAATCCCATAAAACTTGTTTTAATACAAATTATTTGAACGAATATAAATATTCAGGCATGTTCAGCAAATCCCTTTTTGTGAAAGTGATTTGAAATCACAAAAAAGGTGTTCTGCAATTAACGCAATAAAAACTCATTATTTGAACACATTTATTTGTTTTTTATTTATTTTAAGAGTAAAACAGATGATTTTGTACCAAAAAAATTGGCTAAAATATAAAAAAAAAAATTGCAAACACTTTCTACTATAACAAATGTTGTTATTTGTTTATGTGATTTGACATTTTCTTTTTGTGATTTGCATTTACTTTTTGGTTGTCAGCTGTTTTTGTTCTTCGAAAATACACCAATGTTTGCCAGAGTAGATAAATATTTCTTTCGACGAGAAATAAATTTATTTTTTTGAACTAAACGAGCTATTTCCAATAAAACTTAATTAAATTGAAATGAGCTGTCACATCATATTATATCTACATATGTATGTATAATAATATACAGAGTATATTTGTAATTTTTTTGCATTTATTTAGCAAAATAGCTATTAGAACATGCACTCGACTTTTATTCATTTGTATATTTTTTTATTTTATAAAAATTTGTTTAATTTAGAACACAGCAAATTGCAATCATCTGCCACTGTGCTGCCTGCTTGTAAAAGTCACACACATCAATTACATACATAGTTGTTCTATATGGTAGCTTTGTTTCTCCAGAACATTTATTCGAAGTGGGTGAATCTTTTGTGTGCAAACTCTCAGTAAACTAAAATTGTCTCACAACAAAAATTTCGTTCTGAACGAATGGGTGAATTCACCTTTAATAAATTTCTTTTCAAATCTAAAATCTAAAGCCCCAGGCATATCAACTTAATTTTTATTTCAAAAAAATTTAGTTTATGTTCACTTATTATTTTGACTAAACCTTTATTAATTTTCAATACATAAAAATTGTTATCAAATCGAAGCAAAACATCAGCCGTTTTCTTGTGTTTTCGAAAAGGTTAAATCACACCGAAAACTTAAATTTCTTGCGATTTTCAGAACACCACAAAATCACATTTGTGATTTAAAAATCACAAGTGATTTTAAAACCTTGTGATTTGCAGAACATGCGTGATTAACATGCAATTTATTCCTTTAATTAAAAAAAATGATTTGACTTAAATTATTCATTTTAATAAATATTTTAATTTAGTGATCGCAAAGACCGTGATTTAAAAATTTTTAGAGCCGTTTTTGAACCGTTTTGATGCACGCTATGGATAAATCCAAAGGAGCCAATGCGTGATTTATTCTTTATATTTATTTATTTTATTTATTTGATTAATACAATACAACAAGAACAAGTCTTATATTACAGTATTGGGTAGTAATTTGACAGCTAAGTTTAAATTTAATCAATATTGTAAAAAAAACAAGGAAATAAAATTACAAATATATATTTTTTTGCACAGATATGTAAATAGTGTAATAGTTTTAACTAAAGTACTCAAATATGGCAGATCTGAAATGACTTGCATTGCTCATTACTTGAATTTGAGGGGGTAGTTGGCTCCATAGTCGAATGGAATTAATGAAAAAGTGTTGCTCAGAGATTGCTTTGTTATATCTTATGCTGTTAATCTTGTTTCCTCTATTCGACCTAGAGAATATTATTCTATGGTATAGGTAGGAAGGTTGTTGACCATATATTATCTTATGCAAAAACAATAGTGTTCGGCACTTTAATAAATTATCAAAGGTAACGTTATATAGTTGCTTTGCATATTCTGAGATGCTCCTGTTCCTTTTTATACCAAATACATATCTAGCAATGTTATTGTACGTTACGTTGAGCCTTCGCCTACTTACAGCATCGCAACTAGAAAATAACTCGCAACCATACATTACCATAGGTAATAAATAGGTTTTCGCTAGTAGTATTCGGATATCCATCGGTGTATAAAGTTGTGACATCCATAGGTTTCTTAACATAGAAAAGGTTTTCCCACAGTTTATTTTAACATGGTCAGACCAATTAAGTTGTTTATTAAAAACTACACCAAGATTTTTTGCAGTGTCAACATAATTAATTGCCATATTATTAATCACTATTGGTGGAAGACACGTAGGTATATCTTTTGATGGTCCAATAATCATAGCAACTGATTTTTTTGGGTTTAAGCATAGGCCATTTGCAGATGCCCAAACGTTAATACGATGCATATCTTCGTTTATAAGTTGTATGCAGTTTGCGGCATCTGATATCCTACAGCTTATATAGAGCTGCACGTCATCAGCATACATTTGAATTTTGCAGTGTTTCACTTGTAAAGGCAGATCATTAGCGTATATAGAATACAATAGTGGCCCAAGTGTAGAACCCTGTGGTACGCCTCTAGGCATTAAGCAACATTCAGAAACATTTCTTTCATGGGTAACACTTTGACTTCTGCCACTTAAATACGATGTTAACAGTTTCAATGCAGTTGGAGAGAAATTACACATATGTTTTAATTTAAGGCAGAGAATGGAATGATGCACTGTATCAAAGGCTTTGGAGTGATCCAGTAGTATTAAGAATGATATCATATGACGTTTATCAATTTGACTTCTGATTTCCTCCGTGACATCAATCAGAGTAGTAGTACAGCTGTGCTTTGGTCTAAATCCAGATTGTCTATCATTTAGTAAGGAGTTTGTATGTAAGTAGCGGCTTATTTGTGAATGAATTAATTTTTCAAAGACTTTCGAAAGATAGGGCAAAATTGCAATTGGTCGGTAACTCTTGTCAGGTTTCAGGATCGGTATGATTTTGGCATGTTTCCATTCAGATGGAAACGTAGATGTTGTTATGATCGTGTTGAGAAAATGAGTTAAATGAGTTAGTGTGTATGGAAGAGTAAGCTTGATAAACTTTGGATGCAAACCATCAAAGCCAACAGCGTTAGATTTTATATGAATAAATGCTTTAAGTACATTTTCTTGAGAAATGTGAATAAAATTGAAGAAATGTGTTTGATTGCGATTTAAGCCATAGTTGTTATAAAAATTTATGTTTATTGGAGGCATAGGCATACTTGAAAATTGAGAGTTTAGCTCGTTCACGTCGATGACGTGTGTCCCGGCATTAGCATTACTACGATTTACTAAACCCATTTTACGAATTTCTCTCCATTTTTTCGGGAATCAACAAATGTTTGAAACTTGTAGTGATAGAACATCGACTTAGCCATTCTTATTTTTGAATTTACAGCAGCTCTTGCATTTTTAAAGATATTATATAGCTTTAAGGTTCTGAATCGTTTCCACCTTTTGTATGCGTGGTTCCTATCTTCAATTAGCATTCTTATTTCGTTTGTAAACCATGGTCTCTCGTTCCGTATAATTTTTCTTTTAACAGGTACATATTTATCATAAAGATAGCTTAACCGTTGATGTAAGAAGTTTAATTGTTCATCAACTGTAGCCATAGAAAAAACTACATTAAAATTTAAGGATGACAGTTCAATATCGAGTGACTGAAGGTCAATATTCTTGAAGTCTCTATATTCCAGAATTTGGAGTGTTGTGTTATTTACAATAGACGATACCTGCATAAGATCCCGGCAATCGGTATAGTACCAGTATATCATCGTACAATTCACAGAATTTACATTGCTTGGTCTTATTTCCCGTAATGTAGTGATATATTCTGAGACCACATTTTCATGTAAAATATCCCTTCAGCTCATTTTCATTATAGGAACATTGTATGAGAAGTAGGCTTTCACTATCTCCTAAATATTATGTTTCTGCTGGACTAAGCATACTTTGTTCCAAGTAAATCTTTCCATTACAGTAGAATTATAATATCGTCTTCTTGTTTGAAGATAAATAAAAATTACCCTCGACTCCTATCATATCGACCCTCAGCCACAAAAAAATATAAGTGACCAGCACTTTACAGAAGAAGCCTTTTTATTAACTTCGTTTGTACTAAATTGTAGGCCTATTATAAATTTGATTTTGCTGTAAGTTTCTAATTCCACCTTTAATAGTTTAAAAAAAATTTAAAAAGTAATTTTATTGATGGTGAATTATCGATTGCAATGAAAATTATTTTTTTTTTGCCGATAACCGAGCGATATATTCGTATAACGTCCCCTTAAGAAAACGGTTATAAAACGTTATTAAGTAAAAATAAAAAATATGTAAATATAAACAAATTTATAAATGCATTATAAAAACAACCTTTGACCGTTGTGAGACTTAAACATTAACTCAACTCAGCTCAACTTTCATGAAGGAG